>JAOXNO010000024.1:109418057-109476697 GCA_028565335.1 Limnodromus scolopaceus
CCGCTCCTCTCCTCTCCTCTCCTCTCCTCTCCTCTCCTCTCCTCTTCTCCTTTTATTTTCTCTTCTCATTACTACTTCTTCTCCGAAGAGTTCTTCAGTGGGGGAATGGAGGGTGTCTTTGGTAAGAAGTTGTAATGCTATTAAGAGAGAACTGACTGGGCAAGGCCACAGAGTGGCCATGTCACACTTTATATCTGTAGTAGTTCACATTTCCCTCTCGTCACAGCTCATGTTGTTGGCGTCTCCCTGTGAATTCCCCTGGCAAAGGAAGAAAAGGCATGTGGGGATCTCTGGAAATACACAAAAAGCTAGTGATTAAGATGGGGACAACAATGGGCTGGGAGACAAAATACCTTCTGTCTGCATTTGCACTCTGAGACCACTGTGGAAAAAGCTTTGTTACACCAAAGGGAGGTGTTTTTATTGTTACTGTGATAAGGAACTGGAAGAGTTGAGCCCGTAATGCCTAAGCGTTGTTCAACACCTTTCTCACTGTTTGGGTCATAGAAAATTAGTTTCTATTCACCGATATTGGACTTATATCTTGCAAGGAATCATGTTTCTGTCATATACATGTGTAGCAGCAAACTTCAACTAAAAACCAAACAATGGTTGTAGGATTTGGGGATTTTTTTTTTTGCTTGGTTTCTTTAGGCTAAGAGTCTGTGATCTGACCATATGGTACCCATACTGGACGCTCAATGTTTTAGGGTAATATTTCAGAGTTACTGAGCAATCTCCAGAAATCTACCTCAAAACCAAAAGACTAGGCTGATTTTGCAGAACTTTAGTGTCACATCCTTATTCAACCACTCTTAAGACGCATTTTAACATCATATCAGCATTCATCCATTCTTCATGGATCTTTCCTTTAAGACTGTCTTTCAGTCCATGAAATGACCTCAGGGACAGGGCTGGAGCTTGCTTGCTGTCTGTATGCGTGAAAGGTGGGAAAACTATTCAAGCAAAGACTTTGGGGCCAAGTATCTGAACTCGCTACCTGCTTTTAACTACCACAGCTGGAGAGGACAAAATCATGTATTCTTTTCTCACTTCTTTCATGGGGCTGTCATCTATTGTTGTTGAAAACACATAAAGAATTTTGTATTATGATGTAATTTATGTAACTTGTCCAAAACAATATTAGATTTATTCCATTTGCTATATGAAAGATATCGTTAGAATGCAGCCCATTTGGCAAAACTTGTCTCATAGTTCCAGGCAAGGATTCAATCACCTGTTGCTAAGATACTTAAAAAATATTGTCTGTTTTTAAATGTTCCTTTTTAATTGAATAAACTGTTAGTTTGAAATATTGCTGCCGAGGTTAAAAAGGTTTAGAAAATCGTATAACTTTTTTTACTGGAAAGCAAGTTTTAGAATGGCTTAAATGCAACAGCTGCAGCTTTTATTTATTCTATTCTTTAGTTAGACATTAAAAGCTGTATTGAAATAATGACTGCTTGAATATTTGGGAACTGAGTTATTAGAACATTGTCACAGATCAACTTGAAATTTTGATTACCAATACTTTTGATCTGCTCTATCCACATCAGCTCTATAATGATAAATTCCAGGAAGTAAAACTGCTCTTAGGGGTTCTGAAAGTGCACAGGAATGTTACACTGACACTTGTTCATGTTACCTCCGTGTAATGGGGCTGAAAGCATAGAGGCGTATAGTTCCTGTCACTGTGCCTTTAAAATAATGTAACATAGTAATCAAAGACATTAATATGTTTGGGGTGTTTTTATTCTAATTAATGTCTTCCTCTTTCATTGGAGGGATATTCCCAGGAACTGGAATTACACTGGAATTACCTAATATTTCATTGCTAAAGTATGAATCTGTTGTATGTGAAATCCAGATGATACAGAACAGTAGAGTTCACCTACTGACCAGATTAATTTTTATCTCCTTGCAGTACAATTTACAGGCAAAAGGAGTGTTCTGCTTGCCTAATAAAATTGCACTTAGTATATTAACACTTCACAGCCCTGACACTCATAGGCAAATACTGAAAAGGATTTTGGAGTCTGAAAAGCATTAAAGATCTGTCCTTTGAATTTATCTTTTGTAGTCTGTAAAGAGGAGGGAGTGTTTTATACCGCCACGCTAAAGGCTCAGCTGGCCAACTGAGTGATACCCAACAATTTAAGTATCTAAATTTTTTATTTCACTAAAGAATTTTGCCACAGAACAGTTTTGATGCAAGCAGGAGATGATAAATCCATAGGATAGGGGAAAAGAGGGCAAATTATATTCCCTATACTTGATAGGTCTGAGACAAAAAAACCCAACAACCTGTACAGATCTGGACTAGTTGCTATTGAGATTTGATTTATCCCTCTGTAGGGAAAAGAACTGGTGTAAAACCTGGGTCTGAATCTACGCTAAGCTATCTCTCAAAGCTAATGTTTTAAAAATGTAATTTCAAACAAAAGAGCAGAAGCAATGCTTTTTGATTATGTTTTTCCCTTTTTTTATCTGGTATTTAAAGGAAGTCTGCTAAAGAAAAGGAAGAAACCAAACATTCTAAGTGCTGATTTTTATTTTTCTTTCCCCACAAGCCCTCCCCTTTGACTTTTTATTAGTCCCATGAATAATGGGCTCATTTATCCTGGAAGATGCTGCTGGTAGGTCAGGAAGTCCATCTCCCTGCATCACAGTAAGACTGATTGCTTTACTCCTGAGCCATTCCCAAATAGATGGGTGGCCCAGTCTTGAATACTGAACTGATGGTTATTCCGTGACCCCTGTTGGCAGCGTGCACCACTTCCCTCAGAGTTTATCTAGTTTTTCCAAACATTTAACCTAGGTTTTCTCAACTGGATCTCAATTCCACCACATTGTGTTCTCTCTTTGAGGATGAATGTGAGCAATTGTTCCTTTCCTTTTATCAAACATGTCTGTACAAAATACTTCATTATGAACTTAGGAATTAAGGTCAAGGTGGCTGAAAAGATTACTAAGGTCTGCAAGGCTTATAGACATTGACAGTGCATACTACTGTAGATGTATTTAATTTCACTATCAAAATTTTGAAAGAGATGTTTAATTCACTGAAAACCTAGAGTTTAAAAATTATTGAATTACCAAAAGGGTGGTTTAAGAATTGAAGTTTGTTACAGGTGCTAAATTCTGAAATTTTGCAAGCACATAAAAAGTGGGTAGCACAGAAAATTTTAGCAGAAAAATGAAAAGACTTTCCTAGTAAAAGACAAATAAATAAAGGTGCTAAAAAATCTGAGCAGCCTCTTCTGAAAACCTCATCTGGACAAAATGATCTGCGCAGTGTGTCTGCTCTGTAATAATTCTCCATCTGAGGTGACCAGAGAAAGAGATTATTGTGACTAAATCTTGATGTCTTTATCTGAGCTGCTTGCCTACACTTCCTTTACAACGAATGGAGAACACAGTCTCTTCTCCATTGTGATTCATGTCATCTTAACATAGCTTTCTAATATGGATCACATGAATCATGCCTCAAAAGTGCTTATTTGCCTTCCTTCGCTGTTAAGCAGTCTGGAGCAATTATCTGTGGATAGCTGCAGCTGTAGACAACTTAAGTTAGATGACATGAACATCATTTTTGATGTTCACTTTAACTAGCAACTACCTCCAAATGTTCTTTTTTTCCTTTTTTAGGTAAAGGCATGCCTCATGCGCAATCTGAGGAAGCTAATTTAGTCTCTTCATTGTGCAGAAGTGTGCTTCAGACTTTAGCTGGAGTTTGTGATAAAACCTAATGCGTTGACTCATTGAGAAATTTACTACATTTCAAATTGAAATCTCTCTTCTTCTGTCCTTAAATGCAGACTGTAAATTTACTTTTATCCACTAAGGAGATGAGCCCATTTGAACAGCCAGGAAGTTATTTCCATGTACTGTCCTTAATCCATGAAGCAGTTAAGTTTCTCTTGATTCCTGGGGATGAGAAGGCTTTAAACATATTAGTTAAGTTTATTCAGAGGGGTTGGCTCTGATGAATTTGTGGAATGGACGCTGTAAAGACTGTAGATGGATATAAATGTGTTCTCCACCTGCGCACATGCACAGCAGCATTATCCAACTCTGATGTATTTCAAATTGATTGAAACTATAAATAGTGCTGCTGGCAAAACTGCAAACAGTAACTTCTGGGCTAAACTTCAGCCTTTGCACAGTAAAGTCAGTCAAAGCAGTGAATAGTACAGTTTGTTGGGTTTAAGGTATTTTGTTGAGTCCTCTACTTCTCATAACACTGTCAGACTTACTTCTGTTTAATCTCATGCAGTAACAAGCTAACAGAGTTTAAATAAAAAATTCCCAGTATTAAAAACAAAAGTGATTATCCTGCAATCCCTGAAGGCCCGACTATTGCCAGCAGTTAACCATTGGTGTGTGAGAGTGACCCGGAGGTCAAAAGAGACGCCTTTTGCTAACAAGCTTGGTTTGTGCATGGGTCAGCGCTGTGACTCAACACTTTCTACCTCTGGCAGATGAGGGGATGTGACACTGGCAAAGCTTTATGATTGAAAAGAAGTAGAAAGGAAGAGAACAAAAAATTTTGCTGTGCAGCTCTTGCCACAGGCCTAAAATCAGCTCTGTAGGACTTGTCTGCATTATGGTTATAATAAAATCACAGAAACTAGTCCTCACAAGATAGGTCCCTGAGTTTTACAGCTACAGCTTAAATTTTCATCCCAAATATGATTTTTCAATTAGAAAAACATGACTAAGGCTCATGTTTTCCAACCAGCTGTCCCAAAATTTCTAATCTTACATCAGCCACTGCCCTGCTGTGTGACTGCAGGAAATTTCTCAACTCATTTATTTTCATTTATGATTATTTGTATTGCTGTATATCTGGGAGCCAGAGCCCTTTGTGCCAGGTGCTATAAAAGAGAACAGAGGACAACCCTTGCTGGAGAAAGCTGAGAGTCTACAGCTAGAGAACTGGGATGGACACAGACCGACAGCTGAGGACAATAAGAAATGTGTGACATGGTATCTCTGAGCGTGCTAAGCAATGGCCTTAACATGCCAGTAGTATGTCAGTGTTTTCTGTATCCATTCTACTAAAAGGGTGTCTTAAAAAGGGGACAAAAGCCCTAGTAATCTGATGCCTACAGGGATCTCCTTCAAAAGGTGAGAAGCAGGATGAAAAAGAACAGACGTGCTTAGAAGGCCACAAGAGGAGAACATGTGCAGATCAGCTGGGAACTGCTTTGGTAGTGAAGGTCCATCCATGGCTGTCCTGTGATATGAGGGAGGAGGAGGATTGCTGCAACAAGACAGCAGTGTGGATGGAGTGATGGCCTATAGGAACAAACTGTTTGGCAGGACTGTATTTGTCAAGGTGGTGGAAGAAGGGCACAGCGGTATTCAATGCTCAACGATGTAGTGAGAGCTTCCTTGAGTAGTAGCCATGGGGGTTTGGGGGAAAGGTCATATTTTAGAAACATTATGGTGAAAGAGGACGTTTGAGATAGGGCCTTGATAGGAACACCCACAGACATATGGCTCAGGGATTGCATGTAAATTGTGAACCTAAATGTCAGGAATGATGGCAGCGTGGTGACACTCTTATTCTTTGACTTGTCAGTATTGCAATCTCTTTAGGGACAGCTCTGCATTTTCTATAACGTAGCAGGATGGGTCCCCTCCTGCATCATGGCAAATAGCTAATAGAAAATAAATTATGTAAATAGGTCCCTCAGCTCTGTTTAAATTCATTTTATGAATCTAGGTGCTGAAAAGTTCAATTTGAAGACTTAATTAAGAAAATAACAAACAAGGAAAAGGACCAAACAAATCCAGAACACCTGCATATACTAAAAATTAATTTTCCTTGGCAAAAAGCAAAAATACTCATCTTCACATTTAAACTAACACAACTGTTAAGCTGACCCTCAGATTTCACGTGATTAAATTTTATCACTGCCACGTCCATAGTCCTCCAGGATTTAATTCAAAATGTGAATCTTTCCTAAATCACAGCACTTAAACTTCTAATCTTGTTTGTTTGTTTTGATTAAACAAAGATGTTCTGCTTTTTTTGTAGAAGTGATGTCACCTAATTGACTACATGTTGGTTTAGCCTCTAAAGCCATAAAATGTGATTCTATTCTTTGTAGCTTTTAAGCTTGATTAAAGCAAGCTCCTCAAGTTGTTCTCTAATAGCAGGCTCCCCAGAAATGGAGAGAGATTCTCAAGTGGTTTAATGTTTAGAAAATGAAGAAACATCTCCACCCCCTCATGTAACCACAGGAAACAAAGTATTAAAGTTGGGGAGGGGGAAGGAAGGAGGAAAAAGAGAAGTTCGCTCTCTGTCTTCCACCCCCAAAATGTGAACCACAAAGGATTGTTTTCCTTTCATGTGAAGAGAATTTCAGCATTTCATTTCCTTAGTTTTCTATATGGTACCAGCAAAACTCTTAAATCACTAGTTAGCGGTTTCGATCTAAATCTCATCATCTAATTATTTTTACAACGCATTCTTGGAAGGGTAGGAATGGTTCTGCCAGGAGATGTTTCACAATAATTAGAAGCCCCAATGGGTCTCTTAAGAATGTTTAAAGGGTTCCATATGCAGGCTGCTACGGGGAACCATGCTGTACACAGCTCTTCGTTTGAAGCAATAAGTCTTGACAGCCCTTGTTGTATTTTATTATAGCAAACAAAATCCATGCCAACCAATCAGGTTCTTGGATGTCTTGCCATTCTTTACTGGGAAAAATAACAGCGGAGATCAGTTAGCTACAAAGACACTGTCATATTCATGCAAATGTAGGCTGCTTGAAAAGCTTTTCTCTCAAAGACAGTTCTTTGTGGCACAGAGATAGAAATAAAAGGTGATTTTTGGCAAATAAAAGTGCCTTAAAATGAGTGCATAAGGTTTTTCATTTCCGCATTCATGCAATGAACATGCAGAATTGGCTTTTGAAGTTAAAATGTATACACTGAAACAGGACTTACTCACACATATAACTGGCCAATTTGAGAAGCTTAACCCTCCTCCTATTGTGTGTGTTAGCCAATGAATAACTGCTGTGCACTTTTTAGCTGAGTATATCTTGCTTGCACAGCCTTTTTATGTGTAGTAGGAGATGCCTGAAGAAAGTGGCCCAGATAAGGAGAGTTACACCATGTACTTAATGAATTTCTTTGTATGTGATACATACATGTTAAGCAATGAATAGTTTCTTGACTAACAACAAGGGAGACAGAGAGATAGAGCTCTTTCACAGTGAACGACTGATAAGACCGTGTTCATGACGAACACACAAGCAAAAATAGGTAATGGAAGCAGAGAAGGAAATAGAAAGCTCTCCATTTGAACAATCAGTATTACTACGAGGGCCTGGCAAGAGAACATAACTTTTCAAGAGCACCCTCTTCCTTCTGAGTCTCACGCATTGCTCTTGCTTTTCAACTAGCTGTTGGTGAAACTTAGCTGAGGCTAAGTCTTGGTCCCTGAGGATAACAGAGCATTTTTCTAGATAACTAGCGATGTATGTTTTCAGAAATGTGATTTGCTTGCATATGTGAAATATTTGTGGCCGTATTAGGCATGCTCAAATGTATTCACGCAACTGCATATGCCTACACTTTCAAATCTAGTCCATAATGTCTTGGTGTTAGGATACAGACACGTCTCTCGTGTCAACTATAAAGTCATTGGGTTCATCTCTGCTCTTATTTTAAGTGAATGCTTTGAAAATGACTCAGTTTGAGTCATTATAGGATTGTAGAAATATCTGTACGTAATTTTATACTGAGCACTTTATGTGGGGTTGCCCAATATTTAAATATCACAATGAATGAATTACTTCACCAACGTACTTCATTAAGGTTAATTTTAAATATACATATGTTTTAAAGATATTTATAAGTTTCTTTTGATAATGGTTTTTTTTGTAGTTCTATAGCCATCATTTTAAACATAATTTAGTTGTTCTGATAATTACAGACAAAATTTAGAATTTGGGTGAGTTCTTTGATTCACTGGTTCTCTTACAGTTTTTAAATGAACAACTTGGATATCTGGTCTCTTTGTGATGTAGGAAGAATATATTTACTGATCATTCAATAAGAGTTGTTATTGTTGTTTTTCCCCCGGTACAAATAGAACAGATGATAAATCTAAATCTGAAAGAGACCACACGGATCTTTGTATTCAGCCCCCTACAAGTGCAAGGCGTCATGCAGCAGGTGTAATAGCTCTGACTTTTCCATGTACACTTTTCATAGATGTACCCTTAAGTGTTACCTGAAAATTCCTTTTTTCCTACTTTTGTGTCCTGTGTTTCAGTGTTTTTCATAGTTCAAGGAGAGAAATAAGCTTACTCAGAAGGAAAAAATTCCAAATTCTCATGAATTGAAGCTCCCCCTGGAAATGACCATCTCACTCTAGTGCCTGTAGGAGAGACCTAAACCAAATAGCCCTCAAAGACAGATAGCTCATGAAGGTGTCTATGCTTAGGCTTGAAGATTGTAATTCTAAGTTGTTGAATCACTAAAGAGCATCAATGCCATCCTACCTGCCCTTCCTATTCCCTATTGCAAGTTGCAAAATATTCCCTAGATTACAAAAAAATACCAAAAAACAACGGAGAGACACCAAGAGAAAAAGAGAGCACTAAGCATCTCCAAAATTTCAAGGAAACCAAAAGCTGTTCTCAAGAGTAATAACATGACATTTTAGAGACAAATGTGCCCAAGTGATCCTGAAGAATGAACCATGTCCTCTGTCACAGAAGACTCCAGACAGTCCTCACTGACCTTGGCCACTGTAACTTGGGTGAAAGTTCCTTTCTGACTCCAAAACTGGCAGCTGCAAGGCTGAGCTGCACTAGTCAGACACGTGACAGATTTTGAGTACCTCTGGATACACCAGCACATTCTGTCTAATGTTGCAGATCCATTTTAACTCTATCTCCAAAGCACTGGTAGAAGGAAAACATTATTCCACTTCCTAATGCTGTCAAGTCATGACTCAAGGAGTGGAAAAAAAAAAAAAAAAATTCTTCCTGGGCTCAGCAGGGATCAGAAGAAGCTTTAAGGCACAGGTTTAACATAAAACAAATACAGTGGAAAACCAGGCCTCAGCCAGTGGTCACCGAGATTCCTTTAGGGTGTTCTTTAGGCATATAAAAAAAAAAAAAAAAGGAGTATGTTTTGGGGTTTTTTTTTCCTAAAGAAAGGATCCCAATTGCATCACTTCTGACTTCTAGTTATAGCAACACACTAGTCAGTTATGCAATCCTTTCTTTATCCAAGGTTTCAGGTTTCATCTTGAAACAATTTAAGGTTCCTTACCCCTATCTACTTTCTTTAGAAGGCTGTCTTTGAAAATCACAGTGTGGATGTTCAGAAATCTTCAAATTTCTACTCAAAGTTCTTTCATAAGCATTTTACGCTCATTTGTTCCTATACCAATGTCAGCTTTTAAATGAAATAACAGTTCTTTGTCTTTCACTTTTATGGTCCAGATGTCTTTATTACAAACAGCTATATACACTAGTTGTTTTATGAGTCAAAGCAAACTAAGATTTTTTAAATCTGTTTTCATAAGGTAAGCACTTCATTATATTAAGCACCTGGCAAATCTTAATTGTCTCTATTGCCATTTAAATTATTTTTACATGAGTAATCAGAATCTTATTCTTTAAATGTGACCTTGCCATACTGTAGTGATAATGATTTTTCCTATCTCTGTAACTCTTCCTTATTCATCTCCTCTGTTACCTGAAAAGCAATTTCAGATAAAGCTTTCTATTATTTTCAAATCCTTAGTCTCCTCAGTGTAGTAATATTTGTTGACTTAATCCCTTAGTTTTTTAGTTCCCTTCGTTTGACTCTGAAAAATCCAAAACCTTACTTTAAATATGTTTTGTAGTTCTAAAATCAGTTTAGTCATCTCATGATTGCTTAAACCAAGAATAGGTTCTATATCGACCCCATCTACGAAAATCTTGCTCCTTTTGTCTTATTCTCATCTTTTCTTTTAGGTTCCTTGGCTCAGGAATTCCTTGGGAGACGGCTAGTTATCCTAGACCCAAAGAGTGCCAGCTGGGGCTGGTGCAGTCACTCAAGAAATTGTATTGCCTGACTTTTATTATTAGTGCATGTAGTAATTCTTTTTTTCCTTCCCAAATCAAAACAATTTTTCTCCCCCCTCCCTTTCAATTCTATATTGTCACTTAATTATTTTCAATTTTATTCTATGTTTATACCCAGGCTATTCCACATGCTTCTTAGACAGTGTGTCTACTTTGAGAAAGTCTAATTCATAAAAGCGGACTTGAAGCCAAACTCCTAAAATTCCCTGAGAACTGCCATTCTTTAGTTATTTGTTGACCTTCATTATTTTGCCATGCATTCACTTTTCATGTCTAATGACTTGGAGGGTCTTTTTTTCACCATTTTCCATAAGTTATCATAGTCATTTTTGAGCTACGTCTTCTAAATACTAGTGAAGACACTTGTTCCAGAATAAACAACTAGCTCCCAGCTCCCATCCAGATCCTTTTAAAACTCAGAACTTTATCAAATACTGGAAAAATTTTGTATTCTTTCTCAATCCTCAGCCTAGCAGACCTGTCAGATCCCAGCTACGTAGAACAGTTTCCTAGTAGCAGTGATCCAAATTCTTGTCATGACTTTCTCATTCTTCCATGTCTCAGACTTTACAGGAAAGTAAGTTTTATTCAGAATCCTCTCCATAACCTTCCACAGCTCCCTACATTCAATCAGCTTCATGAAGGAAAGATCAATGGGCTGTGTGCAAGCTGTAACTTTGAAGCTGAAATAAAAAACATCTCTTGAACTGTGGTATAGTAGAATAATTTAGGTTGGAAAGAATCTTGGGAGTCTGAATGCCTGCTTAAGGAGGGCAACAGTCCAAATTAGGTCACGTTGCTTTAACTATAGGGCCTTGTCTTCTCGAGTCTTGAGTATCTCCAAGGACGGAGATTCCACAGTAACTTTATGAAATCTGTTTCTATGTTTATTTTCCATGGTTATGATTTTTTTCTTTTATATCAAGCCAGAATCTCCATTTTTGCAACTTAGTGTCCATCGCCTGTATTCCTTTCAATGTGCACCTGTCAAAAGTGTCTAGATCCATGTCCTTTACATCTGCCTGGAATTGGATCTGCCTGGATATTTGGAAAGAACAATTACATTCCTCTTTCGCCTTCTTTTCTCCAGGTTAAGCAAACCCAGCTCCCCCAGCCTTTTCTCATGTGTCATGTGCTGTGGACCCCTATAGGAGAACCTGGAGGTTCTCCACTGAGCTTTTTCCTGTATGCCAATGCCTTTTTGTTTTGGGGACCCAAACCGGACACAGCGTTCCAGCTGTAGCCTCATGAATGCTAAATCAAAGGAAAGAATCATTTCCTTTGATCTACTAGCCATGCTCTTACTGGTGTAGACCAGTATGTGGTCAGTCTTTATTGCTGGAAGGGTGCAGAGTTCAGTCCTCTGCAGCTGAGAAGTTGAAGAGATTTTCCTGTAACAGAGGAGTTTTACAGCACACTGACCACTGCCATGATGTTTTGCACCTGGGAGGTCCCTCAAGCAGCTGACTTGCACAGATAACTGAGGTGTCACACAGAGGTCCTGTGAAGCTGTCATTTCTAGAGTGAATTCTTTTCCCCAGAGCAAGGGGTAACGTTGATTTGTTTGGTGGTTATTTTAAAAAAAGTATTAAAAAAAACAGAGGAATGAGAAGTAACATTCAGACCAAACGGGATGTTTCAAAATGTACAGTGTTGTTCTTGAGAGTTTTTCTTCTTAATATTCTTAATGACACCTAAGTAATTCAAAATGAAGCATAACTTTGAATTGAAATATTGACTACTTTATTTTAGAAAACATCAAAAGAAAAGGTCAATTTTTGTTGTCAGGTTGGTTTGTTCTTTACTAAAGCAGTTACCAAAATTGATGCTGATATGCATAATATCTAATTGATATTATTGATATAATTATTGATATAATAATTGATGCAATATATGCAGACCTTCCTGTTCTGGGTGAAAAGTTTTAAAGTTGAGGCCTTTCAGTCATTCTATTATAGATTTTCTTATTAATCTTTCTTCTAGTTGTTAATTTATTCAGCAGAAAAAAAAACCACTTCTGGAAAATCAGCATTTCATTAACATTCATCAAGGCAGCTGGAAGAGCAAATAGGAGGAAAGATAACTTTTATTTTTCCACATAGAAAGGAAACTCTTTTATGGTGGGATAAAAATTTTGGTCTTGACAAAGGTCAGTTTTAAAGTTGATAATTCTCCCATTGATATAAAAAAGCCTGGTCAATTCTATTTATTTTTTTTTTTTCATTCTAGCATATAGAATCATAGCATCGTCTAGGTTGGAAGATACAGGCAATGCCAGCAGTGGATGTGTTGAAATGGTCTTATGCAGCCAAATAAAAGATATGTCTACTGACACCCGAGCAGGTGTGAGTGAGCTCTGCCTGTTCGCTGTGTTGATGGGGAATGGCATGACCGTGATAATGCAGCTCATACCTGGGCCCATACAGCCCTTCAAACCCATCCGTCTCTGTGGTTGACTATAACTGGGGTAGGACATGGCTTTTGGCAGAGTTCACTTGTGTCTTTCAGAGCAAAATTGACAGACCCACTGCCTTGTTGTTCTGGAAATCAGCCTAGAAACTGTAATCGCTTTCTTTGCCTCTGCTTGCTTCAGTACTGAACTCTCAAAGACCAGTTTAGGGCTTCTGTGGTCACTGACTTGGAAAGATAGATTCTGTAGTATAATAAATCCTTGTGTACTGGGTTCAAGGTCTGATTTAATCCCTCATAGAGCACTTCTGTGTTGATTGATCATTCATATTCCCATAAAAGAATGGCAAATAAAAGATGCCAGGTATTGTCACAGAGAACTTAAATAATACTTAATTTTGATTGAATGGCTAGCAACTGGTAATACTGATCAGAAAAAAAAGTATTTTATTTTCTTTAATTATTTGATAAAAGGTGTTGTTACCCAAGAATGCAATTCATGCTTTTCATGTAGAGATTAGTCATTGCAGTATTCAGCAACTGTCCTCAACTTCACTGTGGAAAAATTAATCTCATTTTTAAGGGTAGCAGAGAAAGAACAATATATTAAAGGTAAAGAGAATGTACAAGAATCTCATAGAGCAGGGAAAACTTCTAAAATAGAGACTGAGAAGTCCATTTCTGTAACTTTTGTCTGACAACTAATATAAGTATATGGGCTGGTGGATGAATGGACCTAAACAGAGTAGCTGTTGCTACTGTGAAAACACAAGAGCTTCATTGCAACACAAATTACTTGCTGGTTTAATCATAATTAACTTTACAACCTTGACATCAAATCTTTTCAGTGGTGTGTAATCTTTCCAGTAAGATACTGAACAAAACACACTTCTCAATGTAAATAAAATAGCAGAATTTGGCCCAAATGAAAGAAAGTACTCCAGACTGCTGTAACTGAAGATAGCTTGAGCTGCTTAAAAGTCCCAACACAGTGACAGCAAGTTCTAGATAACTATTTCACTCATTACCACCTAAGTAGGAATTTGTCACCTGAAACTGCAGACACCAATGGCTGCCATATACCTGCACGTACTGTGGCTGATATCTTCAGTTTTCAGTAAATGCAAAAACATCATTCAATGAAGGTTACCTGTATTTATTTAACACAATACAGACCTCCATAATTAATAAAATTACACTTGAAGCAGCTTTTGTAACCAAGTACTTGGCTTCCTGCCCAAAAGTATTGGGTAACTATTTGCAGATTAGAAGAGGGGACTGAAGACAAATGGGTCTTGAAAGTAAAAACGTGACCTTTCCCAAACAACATGATGCTAAAATGCTAAGCGGGAGATAGCCCTGCAGTGTTACTTAAAAGAAAACCACAAGTTGTGTTTGCTTTTCAGCATCCACAAGCTATTATTCTGTAATAACAAAGTGAAAAGTTTTCTCCAGGCAACCCTTCCAGTGGTTGCAAACTGGAAATAGCTTCCAACCAGTAAATGATGTTTAATTTTTTTCTTTCCTTTTTTTTTCTTTTTCCCCGCCTATTTCATGCATATCCATGTTTGCACAGCAGAGCAAATGCACTTCTAAGGATGTGTCACTGTGAATGCAAATCAAGCTACCCTGACGAACAGAAATATGCTATGAGTTCCACACACACTCCAAAGGAAGCAATTTTCACCAAGCAGTTCCTTTTACACCCGAGGCCAGTCAGAGCCTTCACATTAATTTCTGGTACTTGCTGTGTTACCATGGGCAAGTAACCTGTAACATCTCATACTCCAGTGTTTTAAAATGTAATTCAACAAGGATGGTGTTAGGTCCTGGTCCAACTGGTCCAGGGATGGTGAAAGATAGTGCATTGATTTGGCACTTTCCACTTTCCCCCAATATTGGAATTAATTGCTACATGTACACTTCTGGGACAGCCTGAACAAAGACAAAATGGGTAAAATATTAAAATCTTTTTTAAAAGGACATTTCAACGTCAGTGTTTGTATTTTTATTTTTTGAATGCAATCCTATATTTTTGCATTTTTTTCTTTGATACTAATAATTCTCAGGAATTGGCAGTTTAGGACATTTACTTACTCTTTCCTTCAGCTGTATTATGGAAAAGGAGGTCAGAATAAATCTTAGGATTTAAGAATCAATTACCAGATCCAGTAATGTGCATTGGGCAAAACAAAATCATCTTTGAATAAAGGGGGATCAATTCTTTCTATTACTAAGATAGCAGACCTGCTGAATCAAAGGGTTTAAGGGCAGAAAGGACACTATTAATTGTCTGGCTTGAACTGCCATATAACATAAGCAATTGCATTCCACAAACTATAGGCTTCCTTTTTAACTGAATATTTTGGTTTATACTTCAGTATCCAGTCTTGTTTTGAAGATATCAAGAGCTGGAGAAACACCACTTTTCTTACACGGAGTATCCTATTTTAGCCTTCTTCCTACCCTGTCATCCTGTGTCTGTGTCCCTCATCCTGTGTCTGTGTCCCTCATCCTGTTTCCATCCCCCAATTTTTTTTTATTTTATTTATTTCAAGGATTGTGTTAGAAGCACGATAGGCAAAAATTCATGTTAATCTGGCTGTCTACTCCAAATCCCATGCTATAGTAACAGCTGCTATCAGCCTGAGAAGAACCCAGAGAAGGAAATTTAAAAATCAGTAATACCTGATTAGGGATCAGGCAGATTAACTGTACTTCTGTTAATAATCTCTGTAGATGGAAGATTTGGGAATAGGTAAGGAAATTACTGCTACTTAGTTCTCACGGAGGCAGTTTCCTCCATGTCTTGACCCTGGCATCACAAACCCTGCAAGTGAATTCCACCCTAAGAGATTACTATTTTCTTTTCTGTGCAGAAGCTGAAGTCTCAGTTGAAGTGTATTCCCCATTCCACCCACATGTTTCTTAGCCACTGATTTTATTCATGTGTGTTAAAATCTTTACTGTTGTCCCCTGCTAAAGCTGTTTCCATGGCTGTAACTTGGCCTATATGTAAAGTACAACTGCAAGTAATATCATATTACTTAGTTCATTTTATGCTGCACATTGAAGGTGTAGAAAATTTAGGTTTATTGGTATAACCCAAGCTAAAATGTAGCTGCATTTGGAAATAATTTGAAAAATACAGCTACAAGTTTATTTGTAATCCAGTCCTCTATAGGAAGCCTTCAAACAGGTAAATTTATTCTTTTTATTAAGGTATTTCTTTGCAAATTGCATTGGTCAGAATGCACAGATGATCTTTACACGAATAGCAAAGAATGTTACCAACACCTCTTTCAGGTGGTATATTATTTTTGTATGTCACCTGACAAAATGACCTTCTGTAAGTGACATTCAATTAAGTTTTAATGGAAATCCCATGTCTTTGAGCTATCTTTGAATATGCCAACTGAAATGTGTGTATTCCCTCCTCTCTTCTTCTCTGTTTTCTTTCTCATGTATGTCTTTTGGGCCACAGCCCCATAATGAACTGCATATGCAGAGACCAGTGTATATGAAGGAGTCCATTGGCTGCTGTAGAGCTCCATATGGATGTGGGGGTCCATCCAACAGAGTAATGTTCAAGTTGGAGATGTTGGACAGTAAACCATTGGCAACAGAGACCATCTTCATTTGTGTCCTGTACAATATCGGGTATATTATGGGTTGCTTTGTCTTTTTCTCTCATTATACAACCAAATTATATATAGAAACCACATGGGCACAGTGGGGTTCCAAACAAGCTTCTTTACTAAATATAGAGAGCATAGGAGAACACGTTTCTTATACATGGTATTGCTCAGAGAAATTTCTGAAACATTGAATGCCACAGCATGGAAAAGTGCTCACTGACTAAGTTAGAAAATTGTTGCTCTGTCCACTACTCATTCCAACAGACTACATCATTGCTTAATGAAAAAAAGAAAGAAATTGTCAGAAAATAAAAAAGGGAATTGCTTCTGACTAAATATGATTAAAAGAAATTGTCACGAAATGGGTAAGTGTAGATTGTTATAGTCTGAAATCACATAGTTTTTCAATAATGCCAAACCACCAGCTTTAAATAGAACCTGATTTTCATTAATAATTCTGCTTTCCAGTTTTTTATTATTTTTTCAGCAGACCTTATGGATCATATGTAACAATAATATGAGACATGCCACAAAAGGTCCATTTTTAGATGAGATTCCAGGATTTTGCTTAGTTTTATGAGCACTGGATCCAAACTCCAGCAGAACTTGCCAAAATCCTAACCATTCATTAACTCAAGCTATCAACAAACTTGAATAAAACAGCTATTTGTAAAGTTATTTATGTTTTATTCATATACACATATGGCCATACACAAGCACACCCATGTCTATGCATATGTTTCTGTGACCATGTATAAATATGTGTGCATTTGTGTATGGTCATATATATGTATGACTATATATAATTGCTCCCCTGTAATAAAATGGTATAAAAATCAGCATCATGCATTATGCTGTAACACTCTGACAGAGATAAAGGTCTCTTTGAAGTCCCAAGAATGAAAGACAAAGTGTCTGTTGAGCATTTAACTTTCTAAAAATGTGAAGATTCACACCATGACAACCACAACCTCTGTTTCTAAGTATATGGCCTGTTTGAGACATTCAAAGACATAATATAATTTAACTAGCTAGCTACTTTGAATTATATTTTGGAGTCCTGATTAATTTCTTCCTAGACTTATGGCCAATTTGAGGCAACTTGGAGGCTGTTGACTTTAGGAAATAATAAGCCTCCCTATCCCCTGAACAATAGATCCACTGAATTTTAAGCCAACATCTTTGGAAAGCTGAGTTATGGATAAAACCCAGGCAGTTTAAGTCAGATATACTTTCTTCATATATCTGAATCACTCATTCCAAAAGTGTTTAAGTCATCTAAATTTGTCCTATATAAAGGAAAGCAGGTAAGGGTGAAAGCATGAAGGAACTCCAAGAGCTTGAAGTCAGGCTACGAAGAACTCCTCCTTTATGACTGTAGACACCTCCCTTCATCTATTCACCTTATAGGAAATTTAGGCATTAACTTGAGGAAAAATGATTCAGGAAGCATTCATATGTAAATTAGACTTCAAACCTTACCTTATTTTTTAACATTGTTCTTGGGTTTGATTCATTTTAGTGTGTCCAATTGTGGGCTCCCCCATACAAGAGAGACATGGACATACCGGAGAGAGTCCAGAAAAGGGCCATTAACATGATTAAGGAATTGGAGCATGTCTTATATGAAGAAAGGCTGAGAGAACTGGGACTGTTCAACCTACAGAAGAGCAAGCTCAGGATGGGGTGAGGGGGGCGGCTCTTATCAATGTCTATAAATACCTGAGGGAGGGTGTAAAGAAGAGGAAGCCAGGGTCTTTTCAGTGGCACAGACTGAAACACAGGAAACTGAAACATCAGGAAATCTTATTTCGCCATGAGAGTGGCGAAGCACTGGCACAGTTGTCCAGAGAAGTTGTGGAGTTTTCCTCCTTGAAGTACTCAACAGCCATCTGGACATGTTTGGGCTGGAGGGTTGCACCAGATGACCTCCAGAGGTCCCTTCCAGCCTCAACCATTCTCTGGTTCTGTAATTCTGTGATACTGTGATTCTATGTCTAAATGTAGGTATTTTCCTTTTTTTTTTATTTAATGAAAGACATTATGATGCTAAATAGTAGCTCACAGCACTGTATACCTGATTCCCTTTTTGCACTGGGTATCTTGATTGTTCAGACCCATATTGCAGACATAATGGACTAAAGAGAACCAAAATTCCATAGATGGTCCACACTGCTTTCACCTAAAAATAGCCAAAACACTTTAGTCGTTTGAATTCCAGTATTGATCTTGACCAGCCTGCAGCTTAGCTAGGTACACTAGTCCCATAGATTCATTATAAGAAGCTGGAAAGAGCTCGAGTAGTGTTACAGTCATTCCCTAGCCCCTCTGAAATTGTCCTGCCTGTGACATTGTACTTAATTGAAAAGAGTTAGGCAGAAGACAGCCGAACCATCTTCAGCATCTTGCAACAAGAACCAACTTGCAAGAGCAAGACAGGCCTGGATTACTTGCTCTGCTTTTAGGACTGTCTGGTTATACTGGTACCTGTAAAATAAAGTACAAGGACCCAATCTCTGGCATTGAGGCAAACTGGAATGATCTGGCCATATCCATACTATGGTCTCCCCAGAACGGTGTGGGCATGTGATCAATCCTGAACTGTTTCGGGGAACCATTTTGGAAAATGAGAACTGAGCCCAAGCCCAAACTGTGTTTGTATCTGTGTTATGAGTTCAGCAGCTTAGATGACAAAATTTCAGTGCTCACAGCCAATCTCCAAATCCACCTTAATTTATCAAAATAGCTATGGTGTTTGTACCTTAGAATACAGAATACAAAAATTCACGGCCATGGGAAAGAGACACCATGTTTCCTCCAGCTCACGGGCAGCACTTTGTCACAGCTCCTATTGAAAGGAGAAGCTTGTGCTTCTCAGTTTGTCCTGTAAATCTCACAGTTAGGGAACTAAGAAAGCAGACGATTCTGGTATCTCTAAAGTCGAATTATCCATGTTCCATTATGTAGTGTTCCCATTGTATTTTGCATATTGGATAAATGGATTTGTGCCATGTAAAATATTTCCTTGGAAAGGGAGACCTCAGACAACTGATGGGCCCAACCTTTCCTACTGGCCATATTTAGCCTCCTTGTTCTATTTGAACTGCTGTTCGTATTTAATTCCAAAAGTTGTCTTTGGACATAATTAGCACTCTCCATTATTAACTTCTGGAGCCTTGGTGCCTATTCTGGTCATTTAGGTTAGGTACTAGGGATCTTGCACTATATATTCATTTACTGATTGTCCATGTTACTGAAGTTACTTACGCCAACCTAAAATGGTCTCCTAGATGCATTTTAGATTTCAGCATTCTCAAAGCAGAAATCTGAGACAAAATTCTGCTTTCTATTCCACTAGAAAAAACCTGGAACATTTCCACGGACGGGTTTCATGACTCTGTTCATGGGACGTATTCTGAACAGTCTGTTCATTCCCTCAGTGCAGTGCAGTTGCAAGCATGATAGATCTCTTTACATCCACTGTAGCATCAACAGAATCAAAAAGCCTCTGTAAAGCATTTGTATTTTGACAAAATGGCAAATTTCCATAAAATATTTTTCCTTGGAATTTTTATGACCAGCTTACCCATCGTCTTTTTCACTCAGGCATGAAAAATGCCAAAAAGCTATATAAATATTTAGTTTGATTTATGATTGTTTTCTGGGCTTGAGAAAGGCTGTGAAACAGCTAAGAAGAGCAAAGAAATCACAGTCCAGAGAGCATGTGGCAAGGCATCAATTGCTGTTCCTTATTAATCCCTAAAGTACATCCCAGTGAAATTAAATAAATTAGTTAAGCCTGTTCACCAGGCCTTACCATTGTCCCAAAAAGGAATAGCTCCTACTGCCTAAGAACCAAATGAAATACAGATCATCAGATTACTGAAACTGAAAAGATATGATTAACCTCTGCCATTGTTCCATGCTCTTTCATTTCTGCAGAGACCTATATTAATTCCATGCAAAAGGTATGAAAATCTGAAAGAAAGGCTTTTCCTATAGAATTTCCATTCCATTTTTACAACCCAAAGTATTTGAAGTTCTTTGAACAAGTTTCAGAAAAGCATCCAAACTTTCTGATGTTCCTCCCTAAATTACATGGGATGCTGGGGACACATTAAAGGATTTTAAAGGGTAGGAAATGTACTGTATCATTTTTTGAGTCCATAAGTGATTTTCTATTCTTGCCAACTGTACTCGTGAGACTCAAGGGCACAAACAGACAGCCAAAGAGCATTTTTAATGAATTCTTTAGTATAAAAATTTCATCTAGTTCTGCTGCCCTTGCTTATGCTTTTCTTTCTCCAAAAAAATATGCTTCAGTGATTCCTTCTTAAGGAAAAGAGAAAGAAAATGTTTAAGCACCAAGATGTGAGTTTATTTTTAATAATCCCTCATGCTCATTGTGTTATATATCCAATGGCCTTTTAGAAGATTGGCAGTCAGCCTACAAGTATAACACTAGTAGTGTGGGCTTTTGGTGTTACTGGTAAAACTTCATTTTCAGGAATTTAAAAAATAAAATAGTGACCCAAGTCACTACAAAAAGCAGGTAGCTAGCATGCTGAAGGAAACAGTGAGTTTGTTATCTATTTGGTCACTCAGCAGTGCATTATAGAATGAATTTTCAGCTTTGTGTGGCGGAAATTAGGTTTCCCTTTATTTCTATTGGTTTTGGTAATTTAATTTCAAATATAACAAGTTCCACGGAAACTTTCTCTCTGTACAAAACTGAGCAATCTGATTTTTTCAGGTTCATGTAAGGGTTTTTTGCAATCAAGTGCAAAAGGTTAACGACAAATGTTTCAACTTTTAACTTTTTTTAACAATTCACAAAATAAGAGAGGCTGCAAAGCCAGGATATTTTCATTAAGTCTAAATGGATTTCAAATGTTTCACATGAAAGATCACATACAAAGAGTGACACACCATTTTTACTCCATACAATAAAGCAACAAATATATTAGTCCCCCAAAGTTTTGTTGTTACAGACAAGCCCACATATCTGCCTCCAAACACCTGATTAACCTAACTACGGTTAAGTCATGCTGGTTTGGTGGGGGCATAATATTGGAGACAGTGACACAGCAAAACCATTTTAGACAGCTGTGCATCTCCCAGCACACAGGTGTCTTCTAGCTGAATCAGTTGTGAAAAACATTTAGTGGGAATCTGGATGCTTTGACATACTTTGCCCAGATACTGTCACTAAAAATCTTTAAATATCTGTTATGGTCATTTTCTATTTGAAATAAACAAACATAAGCAGGATAAATTATAAGAATGAAGAAAATTCTAAACATGAAACAGTTGTAGTATTTTAAAAAGGGGCAACATTCTAAGGCATTATTTTATCTATATTCTCAGATGAATTTTATGGATTATTTTCTCCAGAAAAGAACATGATTCTAAAAAATAAATAACATAATCTCCTCTTTAATGTTAGTGATGCTCATAATGCAATTTGCTAAAAAGAAGAATTGTGAGGTACAAACCAGAAGGCTGGAGAGAGCTGCAGTGTGAGAGGTCTGCCTACAGAGGTGGGGACAGATAGACCAAAATTCAGTTCCACTGCTCTTTGCCAGTCACTTGGTAACAGAAGAGCTCATGTGCGATCACAAATGGACCTACTTTAAGACTTTCTTAAAATCACAGATTCACAGAATCATAGAATTGTTTTGATTGAAAGAGACCTTTAAGATCATCAAGTCCAACTGTTAACCTAACACAGCCAAGTTACCACTAAACCATGTACCTCAGCACTACATCTACACGTCTTTTAAATACCTCCAAGGATGGTGATTCACACTTCCCTGGGCAGCTTGTTCCAATGCTTGAAAACCCTTTCAGTGTAAAAATTTTTCCTAATATCCAATCTGAATCTCTCCTGCTGCAACCTGAGACCTTTTCCTCTTGTCCTATCACCTGGTACTTGGGAGAAGAGACTGATCCCTTTCCTCTAGCAAGGATCTGTTTATTCAGGACAAGACGTAAAATTAATATGTAAAATGGTCCTGTGATGGAACGTGTAGTCATGTTTGTAAGCTGAAACACAGCATTGACATGGTTAAGTGCTGTTAACTACTGGAATTAATTGGCATCATTGCCTGGCGTAGCTGTCTAGTTTCACACAAGCTACTGAATAAATACCAAATGATAGTTTCTATCAGTGTAGTTCTTCAATTGACTTAAAATCATGATCATGAGGTAGGAAGACCTGGGTCTTAATACCAGTCCTCTGGGTTAGACAGAATCCTGCAAAATTCCTATTGAAAGGTTGGGGTTTTTTTTAAAAAAATATCTATTTTTAAAACCCTCATATTGAATTTGCATTCCTCAAGACTTGCCGAACCTAAAGAAGATCAGATTCTGCCAGTTTATGGCCTTCTTTCTTTTTTGTTTTTAGTGAAGTTGGAAGAAGCTGTGCATGTTCATCACACCAAAAGGCAGCCCTTTACTGTACTGTGTGTTATGCAGTGAACCCTACCAGAAGGCTTGAACAAGTCACTGCATGGCAACTACATCTCCTGCTTCAGCTGTCATCTTCAGTGGACTGTTTCTTTATTCATGACACTGACTAAGTTTCCTCTGTTTCTCATAGTCTAAACACCTAAATCACAATGTCAGGAAGGTTCTTCTCCCCACCTGGAGACTGACTGCCTCCTATGGACAGGTAGGTATCATTTGTTCTAAGAATGGTAGAAAAAGGTGAAGTTGATGAAGCTGTTCCATCCAGAGAAAGGTAAATTGGTAGAAATTTGGAGAGTAAAGTTTGAGTGTTTCTTTTTGGACTGAAGGAGAACAAATACTTTTTATAACAAATAATTTTTACTACTAGCAGTAGTTTTCTTATTTCCTGTTGAACCTGAGCTAATCCTATTTGTGCAACAAATAGGCACTGGAAGGGATTTACAAGAAAGCACCTGCCTTCAAAATCTTTGGGTTTACTTTTGGTCTTTTTACCATGTATGCTACACGCATAAATAATCTCAGGACATCAGTTGCTCCTTGCTTGACCCAGGAACACTGCTGTCTTTGTGGTAGAACAGCACAGCTTCAAACAGAGTAGTAAGCAGTATCGTAATTTATGACACACTATTATGTGATGGATAGAGAACTCTGTAGGGCATGAGGAGCTGGGGACTAAGTCCCCCTCAACCTGTGAAAGGTTTTGCACTCAGTTTTAAATACCTCATGGTTAAATCCACTATTAAGCTGCCTACTTCTCAAAAGCCAGTGAAAGCTGGTTTCTTTTCCAGAAAGCTGTTTTAAAAGATAGCAGAAATGATTACAGCTTGCGAGGGGCCTGGTCCTACTAGAACATATGAACTGGGCTTTAGGCATGTTTATGGGATTAAGCCCTTTAGGGAACTTTGGCACCATGCAGCTGAGTTTCTGGATCCCATTAAGGCCTGGGTAGATCTGGGCATGCACACAATGCAGAACTGCAGGTGCCTAGAGAACATCCAGGTCCAAATGTGGTGTGCCTGATGAGTTCAGATGCTTTCAGAGTTACTCAGATGCTGAGTGGGGATTGAAGTGGGAGGAGAGAAGAGAATGCATTACCGTTTAGAGCTTAGATATCTAAAGAATATATAAAATTCTATTTCAGATGAATACGTTTCTGCCTTTTTTTTTTCGTCAGGGCATTAAGTCCTTCAAATGCAAATATAAGAGTAGACAAGATGGCCCAAATTCTACTTACATAGATGGAAAATATTTTGATTTATGCTGATGCAAATAATAGAAGAAGTTGGTCAAATAGCATGAAAAAGAGTGATTCAACACTTTCCCAAGAAATAAATTATCCCCCCCCATGGAAGGGTTAAGAATAAGCTAAGTAGATACCAAGTTTGGGGACTAAAATTCTTTGTTTGAGAAAGCAAATAAATCAATGAACATCAGAGAATAATGAGAACCAGATTTCCCTAAGTTAATTTCTGGGATATATCATGGCTTTGGCTAAAGTCTGGTATAAAATATTCATGATGCAAAAATTCTATCACCCATGGTAAAATGCATTTTGTGAACAAAGAAAAGGAAAAATCCCATACTGTACATGGGGCCAATTACTTTTTTTCTGCTACAGTTTTGTCAATCTGGAATATTTCACTTACTTTCATATATATATATGTATATATATACACCTATATGTATGCACACACAATCATGAACAAGCTTGTTATTATTGCAGTGCTGTACTGTTTCCCAGAAGGCAATAAATCAATGTGTTGTAATTATAGCAAGTATTTACTTTGCTATCTATCTGCCTAGATTCCCAAATTCAGCCAAAATCTATAGGAAACCTTTTTACCACCAGGGATTTTGTCCTCTTCTGTGGTAAACTAGGTAGAGCCTGAGAGCTGTGGAGAGGCTTGGAGAGACCTTGACTGAACATGCTCTGATTGTTCTCTTGCATAGTAACATGGGCTAGACATTTAATAGAGCGGTAAGAGCCTGCGCCTGTAGTCATTGGAGCAAGCTGAGTTGTGAAAGTAAGAAGAGCTGGACACTTAACTCAAAATCTTTGCCAGTCTTTGGAAAAATAGGATATGAATATGAATTTTTAGGTCCTTAAATATTCCTGGTGGAAATCTGGCTCCAGGCAGCTGAGGGTATGCCCATATCTGTCAGTGCAGGCAGACCCAGGCTAATTGCCCATGTGCTGAGCTAATTCCAGGCTGGATTACACAGGTCTGCTCCAGCCCGACCCTGTGCCTGTGCTGCTCTGCCTGTATTATCTTGTTGGCCTGCAGCACAGCTGCAGGAGTCGCAGGTTAGCCCTGGTGCAATATAACAGTGCAATATGCAATTCATTACGTTATGCACCAAGACAGTGTGTCATGTACTCTTCTGAACACCGACCTGTGGTCCTTTTTTTTATTGCTTTAGTAATGTCATCATTGTCAGATCAGTCCTTTGGAATATTACTATTGTTCCAGCCTGCAGTTCTGCTGTAGATTAAAACCCAAGTGTTTTCTCTGCTGTCTACTGAAGACAGGTCCTACCATCTCTTTCATATTCTGTCCTACTTAGGTTGTGGGACTGCTCTCACAGACACGATAGCCCAATCCTGTGTAGCATTTATCATCCATAGAGCCCGTGAAAAAGACACATGCCAAGTTACAGCATGGGAAACTGAGGCATGCAGAGCGAGAAGTGAATCATCCTGTCACACAGCTGGACTAAGAAGAGAGGCAATTCTTCTTGAGGCAAATGCTTTATCCTGTGGATGCTGCTGCCTCCTAAATGTTTGTATATACTCTGTGATTAATGAATCATTCACTGACCGAAAAGGTGGGAAAAAAGCTTTTACACAACTCTCCATGGAGTTTACAACTCAAGCAAACAGCTTAAACTCCTTCAGTAAAATACTGCTCATAAATAATTAATGATTGGCTTCCTAAAGGCCATATTTTCCAGTAATTTTGAACAAGATTGCTAGATAGTGTGGGAGAAAAAATGTATCAGGTCATAGTCCATCTGACCTAGAGCTACATAAAATTGGGTAACATTCAATTATGTTTAATGTCCCAATTTTTGTTTGTTTTAGCTAATTTGCCTTGTGGGAAACAATGTTTTCTAATGCGTTCCAGAGTCCTTGAAGTGTTAAAGTTCATTTTACTGATCTTAGAATAAAGCTTTCAATATATGACCGCCTGAGCCTCCTAAACATCCTTGGAGATGTCACTGTCAGATACTACCAACATGAAGCAGCACACGGTCTCACAAAGGTCTTGGATTAGCAGGTAGATTTCCCGGATCTGTCTGTGACACTACAGCCTAGTTTGCCCACACATCTTCAGGCTGGGTAGTGACTTGCTTAATGAATAATCAAACTGAAACCCTTGGGATTCCACATGAGCAAGAAAGAGAGAGTCAAACCCTCAGGATCACAGCCTGAATTGGAAAATGCACCTAGTGCTCCAGGGAGAATTTTCTGAATCAGAAGGCAGAAAGTTTTGAGAACATTGCTAATCTGTGAGCATTTTCATCTTATTTGCAAACATGCTGAAGAAAGCATATCACTTGCCTTTACTCGGTTCTTCCTAAGAATCAGTCTTCGGTACAGATGCATTTTTTAAAGCACAAATGGCATTTTGAGGTGGAAAGAGCTCACTATGGGTAAGATATACTGTCAAACAAGCTCCAAACCACAAATGTCAGATCTTGAACCAGATATGCATCTCTAATTCCCCAAAGGATTTGTTAGTGGGGGAGGGATTGGACAGCACTGGGTCAGGAGTTCTGTCTTGGCCCAGCATGCAAATAAATTCAAGCCTTAAAGCTTGGATCCAAATTTCCCCTGAAGTTAATTGGGGTTTGGATCAAATGTTCCATCTCTAATTATGACTCATATTAATAACATTAGGGAGTGTGATTTTTTTTCCAAAGTGCTCAACATTGCTCTTATTCTCATCCCATTGAAAACTAGGGTAAAATTCTTACTTTTAATGCAGGGAAAAAAGTCCACATTGAGCAATTATGAAAATCTCTTCTTCTTCCTACCTTCCCTCCTTGTTGCCCTGCACCACCTCTCCCCTTGCCTAAGTCAGTGTGTTTAGCTCATTCTCTGTAAAAATTTCAAAGCAGTGAAAATACCATCTGTTAAAAATTCCAGCTCTGTGTTTTTGATAAAAGGGAAGGTTGTTTGAGAAGTGCGCCATTTCAGTGATGGTATGCTAACTGAAGGAGGTAATGTTTCCAGCAACACTATTGGAATACAAATTCCTTTAATGAGGAAGAGTCCTATTTATATAATACTAGGTAAGATCAAAATGCCTTGAAGTATTCAAATTTTTCCTACAGTCATCTTGACATTACAATGGGATCAGTTAAAACATTTTCTTTCAAATTTGCTTTTGACTGAAAACTGAAGGGAGGGAGTTAGTGATACATTTTTTAAATAGAAAAGGATCTGCAGAAAAATTTACTTTTTTTTGTTAAGAAAGAGTCTGGAATTATTAGGCAAAGTTTTTGCATTCTTCAGTTTTTCAGTGGAAAATTTGTGGTAGGGGAGGTGGTGTGTGTGTCCTTATTGCTGTTGGGGAAGCTTGTTTTGCTTTTTTTGTGGGAAACATCCAATATTTCCAGTCAGCTCAAGATACAAGTGCTGCCAGGAAACTTTATAGACTCCGAACTCATTAGAAATTCCTTAGTTTCTCTCTACATCTACTCGGGTATGTCAACACATGCACACCGTCAATAAAAAGCAAAAGAAAAGAAAAAAACAATCAGGATGGTTTAGCCTGTTGGTTGTGACTTTGAAATAATGCTGCTAAAGGCCTCATCTAAGTGCCATAGACACCTCAGCAGTGAATTCGAAGACTAGTATGTTTTGCTCCAGCTGTTCCCCAGAGAACTTAGCTGATGTGCTCAATGTCTGACAGGGTGGTAGCAGGGGGCAAGGAACCAGCAGAACATGTTAGAAAATGGAATTTCTTCAGTCTCCCTATGCTATTTTCCTGTGATGGAGAACATGTACGTGACTATGCGTGTATTTACCTTTCTATGTGCATGCGCATGTGTGCACCAGGGGTAGTTGTCTAAAAAAAAGAGAGGTATAAGGAGGGGTGTCCGTACCCTACATCTCTACTCATCTGAACATGTTTCTACCCAATTTATGAGCTGGGGCATGCAGGAGGTGCACAAGAGTTTTATTGCAACCCACTTATACCCTTCATCCTCCTGCTTATCAGGGAAAAAACTGCACGTGAGCTGAGGTGAGCTTTTCAAGGCAAAATTTACGATGACATTTAAAATCAGCAAAGCTTGCTGTAGCCCTAAAGCTTGAAGCATACACGCACACTTCATATAATCTGATCCCAAGCACCCACCAAATTGGAGGTTAAAAGCATTGTATACATTGCTACCAGTTACCACATCAACATTTCAGATATGTGCATGTGATTTAAGTGCAGATGACCTGGAGCTTGCTGATGCCATAACTTAAAAAGCAATTGGGGTGCGTGCTGGCTGGAGCAACAATGTGGGCATTATAACAATCTCACTCAAGCAGCCATTAAGACATCTCCAGCACACTGTTGTGCTACTAAAACGTAATTCCCAGTAGACAATAATCCTAGGCCCCTCGACTGTGAATCATGGGCAGTAAATGGCTGACGGGCAGGTTAACAATGGGCTCTGCGGGCAGTCTGACATTGTACAGGTGCGCATCATCACAGTAAAGTAATTAACAGGTACTTAAAGGAATGTACATTTAAGCTCAAAAAACCTGTTAAGAGACTTCCTAAGTGGACTGCTATTTTTTTGTAAACCCCACTTATATTTTATGACCAGGTAAAAGGACTGCAGAGCACAAATCCAATCTAAATGTAGATCTGCAATCAATAGCTCTCCTATCAGCGCTAGGCTGCTCCATCAACAGCAGCCTTTTATAACTCTGTGACATGCTCCTGACTCAGGATTTAAAGGGATTCAACAATGCAGTCTGACCCCTCTAAAGAAAGTAAGACTGAAAAAATTGCAACTTAGCATTTTACTCAAGAAAAGGCTGAGAAAAATACCAATTAATAAATCCATATAATTTATTAGGAAAAAAATGGTGTCTGTGTGGATATTTATAGGAATATGTATTTATGTGTACATGTGCATATGTGCATGTGTGTGTATATATACGCACACACATGCAAGCCAGAAACCCCACCTGATATATATCTTCACGCTTTTTTGGATAGTATTGGAGTTATTTGGGCAGTGGACAAGGCCCAATACAAAAGGAGAAGCAGCGAATTGGGGGTTGCAGCAGGGACTGCAATTTTATGTGCTGAACTAACGAGTAGTAATGGGAGCAGCTAGAGTTCCCTCAGCATTTCCTCTTCTATTTCTTCTCTCTCCCCTCTAGTAAATCCAAGTCTGGCATATGTAGCAGATAAAGAGCTTTAAATGTACAATTTTATCCAGGGTTCTTTATAGGAGTAACAAGATCATCTGGTTAATAAACGCTTGATTCAGTCCTCTGCCTGCAAAACTCTGGCTGAAAACCTTCTAGGCATTAAAGGATTATCCCCCAAGGGTTGGTATTCTGCCTGCCGGCGTTGGCCAGCACTGACTTACCAGCATTTTTCCTGGTGGACAGAGTTGGACCTGGTGGGAAAGTTTTGATGATCGACCTGGTAGCAAACCAAGAAGCAAGTCTATTTATTAAAAACATATTTCTCCACAAAATAGCATTTGCATAACTTTTTTAAAATGGGAAGAAACAAAACCAGCCATCGTGACATCACCACCCTCTGGCTGGTTATAGGTTTTTCCTATTTCTGAGAAGTACAGTGGGGTTGGTTTTACCTGATTGGGTGCAGGTCCCTGGGGTTTGGAGTTCTGCGCTGTCACCTGTAGCTCCTGCGCATTTGCTGGTAAATGTGACGGGGGGTCCTACTTGTGTAGGGTCCGACTTGTATAGAGGGTGATGTCTTGATTCAACACAGTGACAGTGCACTGATGTGCCTGCAAAGGCGAAGGTCTTTCCGCTGCTTAGCCTCTCTCTTGCTCCTGTCTCACAGATGAGAAGGTTTTCACAGCCTCTACCCCTGTAACACTGATAATTCCCTTGCATACCACAAAACCACCCTGGTTCTCTTGCACCTCATCCCTAAGAAGGACACCTGGACTCTTCTCCCTTCAGGATGCAGCAGGAGTGTTCTTGCAATGCATGCATTGCAGAGGCTTCTGTGTTGCCACAGCTGCCCAGTGTTCCTGCTTTGATTCTTGGCATGGTAAAAGTGCTCCTATGGAAAGTGTTTCAAACACTCTGGACTACTTCTTTTGCTGCTGTGGGAGTTAAACCCTGAGGAAATCTGGCACATTTGTTTGGACATTTTTGCATTAATGCAGTTACTTCAAAACAGTATTAGCATGAGCATATGTTTGTTTTATAAAGTCTTAATATCATCCAAAAGAAAATGCTTTGGAACCATTACACAGATACATGTCACTAGTGTACTTTCCAAGATCTCCATGCACATTTCATGCTAAGCTTATGTATTCTATATTAGACCTTATTTTTGCCATCCATCTTAGTACTATCTCATCTTTCCCTTAGTGAGATTTTGATTTCATTTAATCTCTTCTAACTCAGGAAATTTTTCGCTGAAGCCAGAGAAGTCCCTCTGTGTAAAACAAATTCATATAAAAAGCCCTAAACACTAGTTCACCCAATTACATCCTCCTTAAGGGACCAAAAAGCATTATTTGAAACCATTAAAATGTATTGCTATTTTTATTCAAAGTATGTACAGTAACTTATATTAATAAAAGTCCAGATCTCCACGTAGAGTGGATTTTACCTTACCTACTTAAAGCTACCTAGAAGTTATAGATCTAAAGTAGCCCACATACTAAATTCCCTTCAGGAAAGATACAGACTCTTCCAGTTTTTAGGATCTCATCTGAACATAAGTATCAGACATGTAGAAGTGTCTAATTCCCCGTAATATAACAGAAGCCTTCCTAAGTAGTTTATACTAATTGTGTGACACCAGACATCTAAAATCATGTGAAATGAATTTCACCTCTCATGTAAAGAGCTCCACAGAGCGGATTAATGTGAGACTGCTCTATATCAGCTAAGAATATGACTCTCAGAAGAGTATTTTTTCTTCATTTTTAATACATATATGCAAACAAACAGTTTTACAGTTTGATGACTGATCTTAGGAAACACACTGAAACACAGTATATGCTATAATGTGTGATTAATACATAATTTTAATATCCCTTGTGTTATTTTTCTATTATAAGAATAATATAAGCAGGGAATAAAAATATTTCCAAATTGTCAGCAGGCTTAACTGGTCCAAATGGAGCCTCAAAGTTTGATGAGTGAGCCCTTAAAGTCTTAAATTTTTTTCTAATCAGGTAATTGATATCATTTGCAATGTTCTTTTGACATAAAAAGAAAAAGAAAAGAAAGACTAAGGATGATACTTGTTACCACTAGCTTATTCAGAAGCAAAAAGGCTCAAAAAGATGAAATCTGATCAAAATAAATAAATACTTGCAAACTTTCAGGTTATCACTTTCAGACAAAAATGTCTCTAATGTTAATAAGGGACGTAGGCCAAAGGCTTTAGAAGTTGCTATTCTTAAAAAAACATGATTTATTTGATTTTTTTCCAACTTGAATGTCATGAACCAGACATACATAATTATATTATTTGTCTTATGCAAGCGAACAAGAATAAATTAAAACTGGACATGTTGCAACAGGGCTGTTGACATTATATACAAAGTCTGCTTATTGTCATAAGATACTCTTAACCTTTAAGCCAAAATCTTTCAAAACTATTAGTGTTAAATCTAGCAGCTGTTGTCAAATTTTTCCCTTTCTCTGCTTTATGCATTGTGCTTTATTTGAAATGTTTGTTATATTTGTGTATATAACTTTCTGCAAGCTGTCCCTTGAAAGCTCAAGGGATTAAATGAGTAGGTTGAGCCAGTTCAAAGGAACAAAAGTTAACAAATTAAAAGAAAACTTTCTAAAATGAATGTGTAAACCATTAAAATATTTAGCTGTATTTGCATTGGATAGTTTCCTCTATATAAAACAATATGGATTGTTTAAATAAATGGGGTTAAGGGAAACTTATTTCTACTGTAAATTTTATTAAAGCTTTAGGAATGATGGCCTCGATCCTTCAAACGCTTACGTGTTTAACTTAAGGCATGGAATAATCTCATCCTGGCACTGCTAACCAGTCCTCACAGCTTCATCCTCCTGCCAGACAAAGACACAGAAGGCATCTGAAGACTGGAAAAAGAGGTAAGGGTTTCCCCCGTGCTTCTGCTTAGCCCTTGCCTGAATGTCTCGAAGCTCCGTTTTCTGACTATTTGTGAATACCAAGTGAGTCTCTGTAGATATTATTACAAAAATAAGCTCAAGTGGCAAAAACCTCAGAGTTCACGTAAGAAGTAGAAGGACAAGTTGACAGGTTTTGGATTATTCCAGCATTTGATTTTTAAAGAGTTAGCCTGCAGGAAGATGAGGGCAGATGCCAAGTGTCTTGTAGCATAAGGTGTATCCCGTGCTGTTTTATAGCATGCCATGGAGTGGGCTTAGAATGTCCTTTATCTGGCAGAGTCCAAAGCATGAGGACAAGGTTTTTTTTGGCTGTAGTGCTGTGCCTGGAAAATTTGGCCTGATTATGAATTGAGGCACAGTGATGATTTAATGCACCTATGCCTTTCTGAGGACTCAGGTTCTCTATCTAATTCATTGCTATGCCATGTTGGTATATTGGCCACGCAAGGATGGCTCAAGAAGACCTCGAAGTGCTTGTCTGTATGAAGACTAGACATTCCACATGGAGTAAACTTATTTCCAACTGAATTCCACACAGACAGTCTCATGACCAGAGCGAGGGATGACTTGTGGTAAGATGAAGCAGAAAACAAGGGGTTGGGAGCATCCCTTCTCACTATGACAATTTGGTTTAAACCTCACTGGGGTGCATAACAGCTGCTTTGCATACACACTGCTCTGGTAAAGCAACTAGAGCCCCTTTATGGAAGGGGTTTCCGGGGAATAGGTGCCTCCACACAGAGCAAGCCACATGCAATGCTGGAGTAGGAATTTGCTATATCACCCAAAGGTAGTTGATTTTCTAAACGCAGAGTTTGGGTTCAGTTACATTGACATAGATTTTTTTATGAGAAGAATTCAAGGAGGAAAAAAACAAAAAAGTATTCAGAAGGGAACGATAAGCCAAGGGAGTTGCAGAGACAATAGGATTGTGTGCATGAAAAGAAAATCTCTGTCTGGTCAGCGAGCTTGCTGAAGGATTCCCAGAAATTGAAGGAAAAAATGAAATTAAATCAAATCCCATCTCCTTTTTGAGTATTCCTGAGTTCAGCACAGTAGGGTGTGACATTTTATTTGCAAACAGGCAGGGCTGCATCAAATAAATACCTATCTCAATCTGTTTTAAGAATTAAAAGATGTTCCAAGGTGCCAAATTTTGCCTCGCCAAATTTCAGTTCCAGGTTAGAAAGGATGGAACTTTCCAAGAACTTTACAGAGTTACTCAGTAAAACCAGAGAGAACTTGGTACCTATTGTTTTTCCATGTCACTTTGATATTTCCAGCCAAATTGAATAACATTCTCCCTGAAATTTATTTCTTTATAGGTAGAATTATTTTTGAGGTCCAAGTGGCCTTTCGAATCTAGATTATGTTTTGAAGTGCATATGTCAGACCAGTCTTTACTATTGTATGCACAGGTTTATAAAATACATTTCCAGACTTAAGTCAATGCCTTGTTTTCTCTCCCAGGGAAAAAAGGAAAAAAAAAAAAAAAAAAAGATGAGAAAAGAATGTATGAAAGGTTTTGCTTTCCTATGCAAGTCATACAAATATTGCCACTAGATCTAATCAGTCTAACCTGCTGAGTACATGACATTTAATATAGGATTGTTTTACAACTCTTTCTCTTCATTATTCTTGCACTATCTAGCCTACTATTTCTCATACAACTGTTAAAGAATTAAAACCTCTTACCTGGCATCCACAGCCAAAACTAAAGAATGTTGACTTTACTCATGATTAGTCAGTCAGATTTTTCTAGTTTTTCTTGCAGTCTTAACTACTGGCATACAACTACCAGGAATGCCAAGCATATTATTAGGTAAATTCAGAAACCTTAATTCAGATTAAAAATATGTCATCCATGTTAAAACACTACAGTTCTGAAAAATGTACAGTAAAATGTTAAAACTTAAAGTTTAGTATCACCTCAGTGCTTTGTAGTTATAATTCTTGGAAAACTATAAGGAGCCACCTTCCACCCCACACCCCCATTATTAGTATCTGTTGGATCTCACAGGCTGGCATGCAGCACCTGGGGTGGATTCCTTTAGCTATCTGAAAGCCCAACATAAAGCCCAAGCTGGTTCTTTAGGCTCCATCTATAATCAAAAGTGAAAATTAAACACCTGCAGATGCTCTTTTTTCCTGTCTTAAAATGTTCTCCTCAGCTAGCCTTGTTTCTTATTCTTCAGGGCAGACCAACAAAATGTTTTTTATTTGCCTCCTGTGAATCCCACCCTCATTTTTCATCTAACTGGGCAAGCCTGTGCACCAGGGCCAATATAAGAGAGTCAGTGCAGTCTGCTACTTCTGGGGAAGTATGTTTCACTTCTCAGCAAGTTCCTGCTGCATGGATTTCAGTAGTGCAATCACAGTTCTTCGTGGCACTAGGCTTGACTCTGTATTCCCATCCATCACTGCACTCTAGCAAAAAAGCATGTCAGGCAGAGCAGTCAGAAGGAGAAGCTGCCTGATCAGGAAGCAAAAGAAATAGTTGTGCAATATAAAATAAAATCATAGAATCATTATGGTTCGAAGAGATCTTTAAGTTCATTAAGTCCAACCGTTAACCTAGCACTGCCAACTTAGCACTAATCCATGTCCCTCTGCATCACATCTACATGTCTTTCAAATACCTCCAGGGATGGCGACTCAACCACTTCCCTGGGCAGCCTGTTCCAGTGCTTGACAACCCTTTCAGTGAAGAAATTTTTCCTAATATCCAACCTGAATTAATTAATAATTAGCTGCTGAAAATGATACACAGAACAGAGGGAATAATAATGATGACAAGCTAGGCACAAGATTTTGTAAGTTCTTTGGTTTTTCCTGAGAACTTGACTAAAGTAGGCAGGGGTGAGAGGGTGGGTTTTGTAAGCCAGGTGAGACCAGGGCAGAGAATCTGCCAGGGATGCAATGGAAGACACATCCCATCAGTCCCTCCAGCCCGGAGGTGAGGATATGCACAGCCCAAAACATGCACCCTCACAGCTCTCAGAGCCCTGCACAGTGAAACCCCCTATCAGGTATTTAAGAAATGTGTAGATGAGCACTTCAGGGCATGCTCTAGTGGCATGCTGTAGTGGCCAAGTTTGTAGCGGGTTTTTATGTGTGTATGGTTGGACTCGATGATCTCAGAGGTCCTTTCCAACCATGACGATTCTGTGATTCTGTCAGGGCAAAAGAAGAAAAATTATCCAGGATAATTTTTAACAACGGGCCCACCAGCTGGGCTGTGCTCTTGTGTACTAAAAATCCACACATGGAGAGGAGTTTGGCCCACAGATGTAGTCTCCCTTCTACACCAGAGGAAACTAGTGGCTTGTATTTTGTTGTAATGATTTCTGCAGCTTTTGGATGGCCTCCTCTTTAGAGAATGTGATATACACAGAGCGCCTTCCACTTGCCGGTAGAGGCTGGGGAGGAGGAGGGTGGGGAGCTCAACCAGTAGAATTTTGTAACATTTATTTGTTCGGATAATTTACTAAGGGTTTACTAGAATAATCCCATGGAAAGATTCACTGTTCTTTGTCATAACATGGACTGGAAGCTTAAGTTTGTTTGTAAAGCTCTAAAATGACCATGGGCTGATGGAAGATATGTTATTTAACAAGCTCACTAGTTAAAACGAAAAGCTTGTTTAGCAGCAAAGAGCACTATCACTTTGTATTAACTGCAGTTCAAGTTCAGCCGTCTGGACATAGACTAGATGCCTGCTCTCTGGTGTTCATGAGGCAAATCCGGAGGATAAAATGCAGATCTGAACAAGAGATAGAAGGAATCTGTTTACCTGGGTCAGAAAACAAAAAAAGATATATTACAGAAAACATATGGTTGCTATTTAATTTATGCTTTATCATTTTTCATTCTGACGTTAACATAGTTATGGTGGGGTGAGAGCACTGTACATTGTACGATGTAATATAAAATGAGGGTTACCACTCCTTGCCAGAGGAAACGTGATTCAGAAACAATTTGGGGGCAATTGCAAGGTGATGTGGCACAGAGAACCAGAAGCTATTGAAACTTTAAACATCATTTCTGGACAATATAAGACTTGCTGCAAAATGACTTGTAAAAACATGAAAACGTTACTTTCCTGACCCCAGAGAATTAGAAATCTTTAAATATCAGTTCAAACAATGCCTCTTAAAGGGCACCACACTTTTTCATTGCCAGCTACCATTATTTTTAACAGTTTGTTAAACATACCTCAATAAAGAAAGATTAATGGCCAAGATATAACCCAAAAATGCAGAGGGCCATGCTGAGATCTGTTACATGCAAGCAACTCAGTGGTGAGGCATAAAGGAGGTATTTAAGTGGAAAATTTAGCCTCAAAGCATTAATGAAAACCAAACTAGATGATTAAAATGGAAATTAAGTGCTTGGGGAAAACAAAGTAAAAGACATACACACACACAAAAAGGAAAGATAAAACATAAACAGTATTTTATTAAGGAGAATGATGAAATAATAGTTATAAAATATTACTTTAGGAGTTGAAGGAATAGTGAAAATATGCAAGTATTAAGAGGATGAAGAAATGACAAAAATATACTTACAAAAATATACTTACAAGTATGCTAATTTTGCATTTAATCAGCAAGAGAATCAAAATCACCTGAAAGCCATCTCTTAATGATTTCTCTAGAACCATATCTAATTTAAAATTTTAGAAGAAAAGTAAGTTAAATAATGGGATTCATTGCACACAGTTATTGCCGTCTAAAATTTCATTGCCTATTTTAAGATATTTGCCTATTGAAACTGGAGAGTGAATAGGAGCTTCTCCAAAAGGGAAATTAAACTATTTTTGGAGCGTGAAAAGTCTTCTAGCAGATAAATACTTGAAGTTAGACACCTAATTTAAAATCTCTAGTCTTCAGTGAGATTAAAAACTGACTGACTTTCTTGGGAGCTTTGGCTCAATCCTGCTTGAAAGGTGGCAGGAAGAGTTAATTTTTTGTGTTGTAAAGATTAACCCTTGCCCCTGTGTCTAAACCAAACCATGAACAGAATACCACTATTCTATACTCTCTCCAACACATTTATGGGATTTTACTTGGCTGATTTTTAAGCATACCCGTCTCTTCACCTGCAGGTGCAGGATGAGAAAGCCCACTCAGCTAAACCCAGATACCTACTTGTGTAGAGTTGGAAGTCAAAAGTGTTCAAAGTGATGCTAGTCTCATGTACGACTGGAAGTAATGCCCCTTGATTTGCTCAAGTTGGGCAAACTTTTGACCAGCTGTTTTTGGTATTTTTTAAATATTAATTTTTTATACTGACATTTATCTTATATATATAATAGTCACCTTATGATATATATATAATAAATAAAGTGTCACTTATCAACATATGATGGACTCATCTGTGCTTTCCAGTGTTTACAATTTCAAAATGAATTGAAAATCAGTGTTGGGAAGAAAATTATTTTTTGTTAAAAATAAAAAAAAAAAGATTAAGTTTTCAAGATTTTCTAGTCTGCATGGGGGAAAAAACAAGACTTTGGGTTTGTTTTCATTAAAAATGAGAATTCTTCACCAAATTAAATAGAGATCTAATGGCACGAGATGTCCTGCATCCTAAGATAATATCCTATTTTGATGCCTCACCTTGGCTTTGGACAGAACACTGGAAAAAATGTGTTTCAAAACCTCTTATTCCTGTTTAAAGTCTAAATTTGTTGTAGCAGCACTTTCTGATGAAAAAGCCGTGCAAAGAAATGTCAGTAGGCATTTCAAGATACATTTCTGAGGTCTCCTTTACATGTCTAGGGCCTAAAGCATACTTTCATTATGAATACTATGATCCTTACAAAATAAGATGACACGAAGAACTGGAACGTCCAGAAAACCAAAGCAAATGGCATTGGGTTCATGTTAAGATCATGAAAGTATTAAAATGCAAATAAGGGTCCTGATCATATTTCAGTAACCAAACAAAACCTTATTTAAGACAGTTGACAGCTTTGGTTTTCCTTAATATGAACACTAATTTTAAAGGGTAAAAAGTATTCTGATTTTACAGCAGTTTTGGTTTGTTTTGTTTTGTTTTTTCCCATTTGTGATATGAAAATATTAGAAATTATCAGAAAATACAATAGTTATCTGAATGACAAATAGTGTGTATGTGTATGTACGTACATATGGAATCTGCATATGTTGTATGCATACAGACACATGAAGTTCCACACCAATCCAGGCAGCAATTCTACTACATTTTCTCACATTTTCTGGTCTCTGTGCTGTCAGAGTTTTGCTTTCAGAACTTCTGTTTACTATGATGATACTGCAAGCAGAATGGGAGAGATGTGCCATGGCACTTTTGAAGCATGTTGGACATTTATGGGCAGTTAGCCTGATGCTCACTAATCATGACCAGTTAGATCTGCTGTGCACATCCTGGTGGGAATGAAGCTGGTGTAGAAAATGCAAAATCAGCTGGTTTTTTTCCTTGCTGACCATGCTAACAATGCGAGTCCCTGTCTGACTCAGATCTTTAGCATAAGATTAATACTTTAAATACACTGAATATCGAAATTCTGCATGACTTGATTTCAGCATCTTTGAATATGAGTATCATTATTGTTACTATTTTTATTTTCATATGGACATCATAACTTCAGCCATGACTAAAAAGATCCTAAAATTTTGTACAAATGTTAATGAAATCATCTCAATAAACCTAATGGCAGAAAAACTAGTATTGGTTTATTAAACCCGATATAGCCATCACCCTTAACATTACGGAATATCTATAAATAATGTCTGAAGAGTTGATACTTGAGTAATAACACTTTTAGTAAATGGTAAATCATTTCTTAGAGGTTATTATAGAACGAATGGATCAATAACACCTACTAATGTGCTTGTAACCATCCATAACAAATACTACTAAAGTATGTAATATGCTTCTAATATCTAGTATTCAGTTACTAACCTCTGTACAAACCATTTATATTGAAGCCTTAATATAATGTTTTATTACTATATTAAAGTAGTGATTTACTTTGTCATACTTATGCGGTTAATTTACTATATAAATCTTGTGTCTGATCCTACAGTCAACATTATAGAGGAATCCTCTGAGAAGTCATAAAAGAGAAGTTAGCCAGAGAAGTAATTGTTGGGTTGGGTTTCCTATTTTCTTACCTGAAATGTTTCATCTGCAATTTCTATCTTTTTCAATAGGCTGACATTTTAAAGAGATTTAGTGGGAAACTCCTGAAAATTATGAATTGCCCTTTAGAAACAGATGAATGAAAGCAATGTTGCCTTTTTATGGTCCTTGCACACTGGAGGAGCCAGAGTCCTGGGTTTGCTTTACTGCCAGTGTGAACTGCCATCAAGTCAAAAATATACAACTGCCTGGTAGGTATTTTTTGAGGAGCAAGTGACCTTTTCAGATTTGAGGACACTTAGAAGTCTGCAGACAAAAAAAAACTTGCAAAAATAAAGTGAAATTGATACAAAACAAAAAACCAAACATTTGCCCAAGATCTAAACTGGAGCCCAGGAAAGGGGCTGAGTAAATAAGAAAACTTTTCCATGGCAGTGAAGTCAAAATGTGCTTCTAGAGGTATGTTCAGTACCCATCTTGCTTCACATATTTGACTTTTCCTTTTAGTAGATCATTAGTCTGGTGCCTCTGCTGATGTTTCATGGTGCAACAAATCAATCCATGCTGGCAAAACAGTTCAGAAGTGAATCACCTATTTCCTGCTTCCCTCTCCACCATTTTCACAGCAAAACTGAAGGTTACAGAGTTATCTGGGATATAGACTACTCCAATTCAGATTTTCTCTGAACTGTTTTGGAGCAGATCCATGATCTTTTGTATGAACAGAAGCAGGGGCTGTAACTTCAGCCTCCTCATGCAGCCCTGTAACCTCAGCATATTGAGTTGTTCTAGCCTTTTCTCTGTGACCCAGAGATTGATTAAAATCTCTGCATAGCAGTAAAGTGCCACTTCAGAAGAGTCTGTGACCCCTTGACTGAGGTACCTCCACATGAGATGAGGAAAAATGCGGTTCAAGTCCTGCTACGGCTCAAGAAAATGTCTGATTTTGGCTTAAATCCAAATATTCTAAGTAATTCCCTCTAGGACTTGGGAGAAGCTGGGTAAAGAAGTGAAAAAAAAGGAAAGCTGCAATTTATAATTTTAGAACTAAGAGTCCAAGGAGGCAGTTATGAAGCATTTTTACGATTTGGAAAATCCTGCTGTTTAGAACTTCAGGAAATGTTGTCCACTATCTTATTTGTTTGATTTCTGCAATTGATTAAATACCATCCAGAGAAGATGACAACCAGAAGTACAGTAGCAAATAATAATGATATGATAAATTGAACGTGAATTTTAGAAACTTCAAAAATGAAACGAAACAAAACAAAGCTTGTTTTCAATGTCGTGTAACTCTGATTTACCAAATTGTCAGTTTCTACATATCTTTATTCCTGAAGACCAATAAAAGCCCAACTGATTTAAACTAGGTTATTAAACATTCGTATGCTTTTGGATTTGAATATATTAACATAATAGAATAATGGATTGTAAGTAGTTCATCAGTAAATAATCCACAATTATGGAGTTTGCAGACTGATTGAAAATAAATAGCAGCATATTGTATAATTAAGCCATAATCAAATGTCTCTCTATACACAAATGATAAAGTGTCCCCTTGGGCCATGGCCATGTGCTGAGGGTTTTATTTAGTTCAATAGCAAAAGCCTTTCTGTGCCAAGTTTACACAAAAGAAAAGTTAGTGAATTGCTAGGAATAAAGTTGACTGATCTCTCCATACAGTGTAATAATTAGAGCCAGCATTACTCCATGCACATTTCGGATACAGGCTTTTGCAACAGCTAGCAAGATTAACCCTCACTGGTGTCCAGAAGTAGTGTTCCCTGGCCAAAGAAATACTATATTTCGGTTTGTATATAAAGCCGTAACATTTAAATTTAATTTTGCTATTTATTACATTATTAATGCAATTCAACTCCAGTTTCAAGCAAAGAAAGTTGAATTTGCTATATTTTAATGCCATCTCAAAAATGATGGGTTTGAGATTCTGAGCAGAACTCAGCTTGGGTACTCAGGTCTGTCTGAGACTCTCGAGTGCTGTGTTTTAGACAAGCAAGTGGATATAGGAGTTCAGCATTTCTGTTTACAGGGCTAGAAGCAAGGCAAGAATATCTTAACCCAAGAATCATTGCTCTTCCACTGTAGCCTTTTAATTAGAAAGTCATGTGGTGGAAGGAAAGAGTTGATTACCTTTCTTCTGAAAGCAAATTATTTACATTCAGAAGGGAGAACATTTAGCAGAACGTTTCAAAAGGATAGAAAATCTTGAAATAGTGTAAAAGTATAATTGCCTGCAGAATATACATCTGAAGATAGCTTCTTTCAAAAGGAGTCTAGATGCAAGTAGATGAATACCACTTAATAAAAGGGCTGTCCTTCTCTGCAACCTCTCAAACAGCCCAGCTAAAAACTCTGTTATACCTGATGTTTAACTTGAAGAAGGACAAACTTGTTATTTCTGTTGTTGCAAGTAGCATCACTGCCTGGTATTCAGTTTGGGTAACACCCTTTGCTTACCCTTTTCCATGCTGTGCCTTCAGATACCAGTAACACCCCTCCAAATTCAGTACTGCTTTCAAACAAACAAACTGAATTATAAGCAGCCTATTGCCCTAGGAAAATTAGTCCTGGGAATTATGCAGCTGCAGGCGGTTTTTCAGAATCTGACCTACTGTGTAATTTATAACCTTTGAGTGGTTCTCTGGGATTAAGAACTCATACAGTGGATTGAGTTTGATAAAGCCTCAAATAGCATCAGGAGTCGTGGTTCCTCTGGTGTTGTTAGCTTAGTGCGGAAATCCAGTATCTCAAGGAAAACAAGATGAAGACAAACTCCTAAGGTCTTCAGTTATACCCTTAGTATAGCTCTACACAACACTGCTTTACAGTCACTTCTCTGCTTTGATGCTACTTCTGTGAATCACAGCACAATTCTGGAGTCTGATTCAGTAAGGGAAAGGAGCTGAACTGGTTCACCCAAATTGACCCTTTTGTAACAACAACATGGACTCTCCTGTCTTTTGATTCAGCTCTATTGCTTCATGCTATGAAGCTCCTATACTATGAATCTGCTTGGCTGTTTAATGCCTAATGTTGAACCCTATGTTCCTTATTGGCTTCTGGAAGTTCATCTATTTTCTCACCTTTCAATAGCTTAAAACTCATTGCTGGGATTTCAGCTGGAGTTTTGGAACAGTGGGAGCACCTTTTCAGTTCTTTCGGTTTTCATTTGGTTCTCTGGGGAAACCTCTGTCCCATATAAAGTTTCTCTTTATCAGGCAACTGATTTCACTGAAATAGCTCATTTACTGGAGTGAAACAGGCCTGTATCTATATTTTTATTGCAAATGTTTATAAAAAAATAAACATAATGAATACTTATGTTGAAGTCAAAGCTTTGAAATAGGTAGCATCTCATCCTGTTTGCTATCTTACTTGGCAACTGATGTTCACAGTCCCATGGATAATTTACTTGGAGGGAAGCCAGATCAGAGCAAGAAAATTAGGCATAGGCTACTCTCAGGTAAGTGAATAAGTAGATTTTGTTTTGCTGCAGTTAATGCGATCTCACTTGTCCCCTAATAAAATTTCAGGAGAGGCTGGAATATAAATATTACAGAGCAGCTGCTGTGAGTTTAATCCACATTCCATTAATGAAGACATTTTGCTCCCAGTGCTGGAGCATCTGATGCATTGTTTTCTTGCATTTTGGGATGTACACCTGCAAGGTTTTTGATTAAAAATATGTGATATGCTTTAGATAAACTGTTTTCTAAAAATAATTTTGGAATATTTATGTTTTTGTGAAATAAGGAGAAATTCAGGAAAACAAACTACTGGATTGTGCTCTAACTGTACACGGGAGGGGAAAGGCTTAGCAAGCAAAGTATAAATATACTACCATGCCTAAAAGAAACAAAGCATAACACAGTACTATATGAGAGACAGGAAGGCACACAGTCCAAGAAGCAACAACTTAGTCAAGACCTTCTTTCATCTCCTTTAAATGTTGCAAATGCATGTCATTCCAACTGAAGTATTTATTTCCTAAGGCAAGACTTAGTCTTATTTGAATCAGCTCTTGTACCACCACTACAGAGATCTTTCTCTTAAAGCAAATCTGAAAAATAAAATGAAAACCCCCAATCCTCTTAATAGTGGGAGAGGGAGTCCAGAAAGTGGTAAACGGTTATCGGAGCTTAATTTGCAGAATAAGCCAAAAAGAAAAAAAAAAGAAGTCCCTGATAAATGAGAAATAGTCCCATTATGTTATTATTCTGTTACCTAAGAAACTATCTTCAAAACAGAAGCCCTCATAAATACTCTGGAGATGCATCAGACACTTTTCCCTGCTGTACGACATTGTGTATATGGTTTGGCAGGAGTTCATCGTGTAGAAGATAAACTAGCACATAGTGCCAGGATTCTATTACTCTTGACCCTGACCTTTGGCTGCATGCTGTTTCCAGTTGCACTCCATCTTTAAAAAAAAGACAGCGCCCATTTTTTTACCCTTTCTTTTTTAACTTCTGTTTTTAAACTTCTCCATAATCTATTCTTTGTCTGATATATATTTGAAAAACAAGTTTTCTGATCTCTTTCTTCTCCCCCTTTTTTTTTAACTTCTGTTTTTCATTCCTTAAAACCAGCAGTAATGCTCCTGCCAAAATTGGTTTTCCCATTCAGATTTCTCCTCTTTTTTTGTCTCCAAGCACTAACTAGCTCAATAATGTGGAATAGTGTAACGTATCCGAACCACAGAGAAAATACATTCTTGGAAATAGTTTGTTTTTCTATGCTATATTTACTATTCTGTGAACCCAAGATATCCATTTATTGTTACCAACTGAAGTTGTTAGTAGTAAAGTCATGGGAAAGGAGATGATATTTTCATTGATATAGAATCAATGTTCACAGCTGCCAACGGTATGCAGAAGTGTATAGAACCGCCCAGGTCATACAGCAATTTTTAAATATGCTTTGTTCCTGCAAAATTATGATCTCTATGAAAAGTCCAAAAGTCCTGCATAAGGATGTGATAATTTGCAAAGCACTTTGATACAGTGCTAGAATATAAGTACTTGGTAAACTACAGAGATTAGATTAGGCCACAGGAAAGCAGATGGATATTCTTGAAGGTTTATAAGGCCTTCTGTGCTCCTAGTTCAGGCAAAACTCCCAGTGAAGTCACTGGGAATTCTGTTTGTCTTAAGCAAGACAAAATTAGGTCTCTCTTTTCCCAGTAGGGATCAGACTGGTCAGGCTGCCATGGATGAAAATGTTTTCAAATAGAAAGCAAAATAAACTTTTTTTAGCTACCTCTGGCTGTCTGGAGTGGACTTCAAAAAAATTTAAATGCTGGTATATCCAATGGCTTTTCATTTTGTGGACATTGCAGTAATCTGAGTCTACTGATTTGTTTGTGCAACATTTGAGTAACAAAACAGAATAAATACAACAAAACTCCCAAACCTGATATTTTTGAAGGATAAGTGAGAGACTCAATGGAACTTTACAGAAATCCTATACTTGCAAGAAGAGAAAAAATTAGAAGTCCAGTGTAGCATAGTCAGACAAAAATCTCTGGTACATTAAAGACAACAAAGATGTGTTGCAATACAGCTTTCCTAAATGTTTAGCTTACTTTAGAAACAAAAAAAATGTTAAGACTGTAATTATAAACTGTTAATACTGGTTTGTATTTGGGGGCCAGGACTGAAAATGATATAAACAAAGTGGTGCTACAGAAATTTTTTCTTTAACTAACTAAGTCTTTCATTCTACCTGCAGTTACCAGAAAGTGTGGTATGATAAAAAAGAAAAAGTTGAAAGCATGAAGGGAGTAAAGCCCAGACGCTGGAAATTCACTGCAAGTCCTAAATATCTTTGGTTGGTTATTGCTTAAGCTGTATGATTTGTAACTATTATGTTTTGTGACTCCAGTATCCATCTTTGCCTGCAAGTCCTGTCTCTCTAAAAGGCAGTCTATAAAAATTATCACGAAGCTTGTGATAAACAGTAAGTGAAAAACAAAAATAATGCAGAAAAGAGCAGACATGAAAGGAAGAGTATTCCACAGAAACAGCGTTTTGTGAAACTTGAGTGACTGAATAACTTTATAGACAGGTGACAGTAGCTGATTAAACAGCTGTCCCACAGTAGCTTTACCTATTACCTATCTTACATGCTTGACGGTAGATTGCGTTGCAATGCAAATTAAAATCTGGGTTTAATAAAAGGTTAACACAAGGTTTAATAATCTATGTTAACAATGCATTTCCACTGAAAACCAAGAAGCTATTGCTGGATAAACGTTGCCATGATTTTATTTAACAGTGTGAAAAAATTTAGTTAGCAGGAATATTTGTGTTTATATTTCATAATTAGGAAGCTTATTCCCTAGTAAGTTTTTTAGGAATTCCAAAAATTATTATAGATACTGAAAAAGATTAGAGGCAATAATCCAGGGAGTTATGTTATACCCTCAAAATGTTGCCCCAAGGCTACACAAACAGAGGAAAACAGTATCTAGGCCCATTTGTTGTCCTGGAAGTCAAATGACATGGTCTGGCCACAGCCACACTAATAAATTCTTTTACATTACAGAACAGGGTGGCTGCATCCAACCCCTCCCGGGAATGGTCCTTGGCGTATGCTAGTTCCCAGACAGATAGTGTTATTTGATGTGAGCCAAAAGGGCACCAGGGAATAGATTAACAGTTTAACCACATGGATAGCCGTTTTTGGGCCATGGACTGATCCTGTCTACTTTTCTAATACAATTATAGTCAAAGACTCTGGGTCCAAGCGGTTTTACATACCTGTTTTCAAAATGTGAAACCTCAGAATCACAACCTACAATCTTCTAGACATATATGAGACTCAAAATTTTATTATGAAGTTACTGTCCCAGAAAATAAAGTCTTGGTAAAACCTGGTCCTCAGTACAAAAAGACAAGGAATTTTAACTGAGGCTTTAGGCAGGCATCCTAGAACATATCCAGTTCACAAGGCAGTAGGCTGAAGGAATATCTAATGTGTGAGTCTGGGTGGTCTTCCACTGCTGAGCTCTTGAAGATTGTGGGGATTATCTAGATGACTCCATTTCTATCATTGTTTGGAATAACACTGAAACTGGACAGTAGAGTTCAAAATACAGCAGACAAAGGAAGGAAGTTTTCATCTAAAAGAAGACAGGTCTACCTATTCACAATAATTAGTATGTTGTCATGTAGAAGGAAGTATGTAAAAATCCAATCTTTATTTTTCTTTTAAATTCAAAGCTGCTTTTGCCTGTTACTACTGATATCACTTGCTTTCCTCATTTAAGTTTCGTAACTGGTTAAGTAAATTTTTAGTCTATGCTGTTATAAAAGGCTTTACTGCCCTTTTTCACCTTTTCCCCAATTATGTGGTCATGTCCTCTTCCTTGCTCTTGGCAGTATGTTGTCATTTGGCTTAGGGAGCTCATCCAACACTCTGTGTAGTCCCATGAATAACAGCACATGCAGATGATCATAGAGCTAGAAAACATGACCATTTCTGAAAGACTGACAGCACTGGACATGCATAACCCAGAAAAGAGAAGATTTGAGGACGAAGCATTTTAACTGTATTCAAACCTAATACAGGCTTTTGCAGAAAAGAAAGGAATCTTTTCTCTGTGCCAGAAGCAGATAGGAGACAAAAAAATAATGGACTTACTTTGCTGCAAAGGTGATTAAAATTAAACATTACAAAAAACGTTACAGCAGTACAGATAGTGAAGAACTGGAACACACTGCTTAAGGAGAGTGTGGAATTACCATTACAAGTCTTTAAAACAGCTATTTTTCTAACAGCTCTCCACGACGTCCTTAGCAGAGCTGGTTCTGCCTTAGGGCAATACATTGTACCCTATGTATGACCTCTCAAAATCCTTTCCTGGTTCCATTTTCTGTGATATTGTATGATTGGATTCAACAAGTTGTTAATCTATGCCATGTCACATTTCATGACAGTAGAAGTTAAAGGGGAAAGAGTGACCAGCCAAACGAAATATTATCTTGTTTTCTGTGTAACCTAAATCTGAATTTCCCTGATTTCATCACCACAGTGCCTGAGTGGGAGAAGAGAGACTGGGTTGTGCCCCTGACAGAAACAGTGCCTTTCTGAGAGATACAGGTTCTTTCTATGCTTCATTTTCCTTCTTTCCAATGAGCGTAATTATGCCACAGTGCTAATGACTGTGATTCCCCAGACGAAAGCCACTGCAGAAGTATCATGCTAGCACTGTTCTCTCCTATTGACAGAACTCTGCCCCAAAGCAGTCAGTGAAGATGGTATCTAAATCCAAATACTTGTTAGGCAAATGGTATCTTTCTCTAGAGGCTTTCCAAAGTACTTAGCAAAGAACTGTTTGCTCTGGCAAGGTAGGGAACTTGTTATTTCAGGAGCACTGTTTCCCTAATCTTCAACTGTAGTAGTAAATTAAATATGCCAAGGACTCTCTGGCCTCAAAGTCAAATGTTAAGTCCTGGCTCCACCCACCATATTAAATTACTTTACCCTCCAAAACACCTATTGGGAAGAGTTCGTGCTAAGTACTGAGTTGTGCCAGATATCATTCAGAAATGTGTTGATTGACCTTGTTGAAAAATCAAATCAGAGAATTTAACAGTGTAGCTGCTGAAATTTGAGTGGCTGGGAGTATTCCCTAGTCCTACTTAATTTACTAGTGTGGAGGGCACACGTGTGAGAAACCGACTAATTGTGGCTAAAAATTTGGTGAAAGTTGTATAGCTATAGTTGGCTTGGATCTCACCATGAGGTATGTTAAGTATATAGAGAATCACAGTATATTTTTTAATATGAAAAATACCTTTTCTTTCACTGCTGTTCTTATTGGCAGGGGGCCTGTAACTTTGTATGTTTGGGTAAGATTCACTGTTTCGGTGAAGCTGATGATACGCCTTACAACTTTCAAAGAGACACTCATAAGCCTGCATCTGAAGAAGAGCACACCTCAGTGATAAGTGACATGGCTTTGCAGGAGCCAGTTGAGTACACGGGGGGAAGGTTGTAAGGAGACTGATAAATTCCCGCAAATGCAGCTGTAGAGATAATCCGAGTCCAGTTAAAAAAAAAAAAAAAGTAAATAAAATTGCACAAGCACCTGAAATGTTCCTTTTCTCATGATAATTTATCTGTCCCACAGTGCATTCCTGGGGCATAATCCCTAAGTTTATCTGAGAAACATACTTCAGAAACCTTCTTCAGTACGTCAGCAGGGTGTGCGAATAAAGGAATTCACATAAAACCAGGCAGCCCTTCAGCAGATACCTGCCTCTCAGGTAAACAGTGCAAAGAGACTCATGCTGACAAGGGGATGAGTCAAAGGCAAAACATCTAGGAAACTCAGATGCAACAAGAGTAACTGAACATAAAAATATTCTAAGAACTCAACTGAATATTTAGGGATGTTATTTAGCAAATTTAAGATACTAGAAAAGTACTTATCAAAGACTGTTGGCAAAGAAACAAAGAGGAGGACATCTGAGGGTTCAGTTATGGTAGAAAGAGAATCTAAGGACAATAGTAAAAAAACAAAGCAAATGGGATTATTTTTGTTTGTCTACAAAAGCAGCTAAGGCAACAATATAGAAAGACAGCAAGAGGTACCAGGTTGAGAACTTGGTGTTACGATTGTGTAGACAATGTTCCCGGGACAGTTGTGAGGGACAGAAGGCAGCCCCAGGACAGCAATTACGGGGAATCTGCCCATTTATAGAGATTGTTTTATTTTAGAGGGGAACTGCATGGTAATAATGATTGATATTCATTTTATTTATTTACAAGTGTTGTGGTTACCCAGACAAATTTTGGTTCCTGTGTGCTGGGTGCTAAGTGCACATGAGGCTGTCCACACCCCAAGCAGCTGTCACGGATGGAGTGATGCACTTCACTTGCAGAGAGAAACAGTGATATATTTATTGATATAAAACAGGGCTTTAACAAACTTTGACGATAAATGCAACAGTGTTTTAACAAGATTCAAGATGGCAAGGCGCACTTGGTTATTTGCTGCATAAAGAACAAGGTCAGACAGCGCTGTCAGGGAGACTGTTCCGTTGCGTCATGAGAAGGGACTGTCTTGCTGCTAAACTCCTTCTCAGATAGGAGTTTACGTACGGCTGGATCCAACCCTAGTCCCAGATTTGGGCAATAGTTTATGTCTAAAGGACTATTTATGCTCAATAAGTCCTTTATATCACCTATCTAAGATTTCAAAGTTTAGAATGCTATTAGTCACTTATTGAGGATCTGTTACAGCAAGGAATCTCTGAATCTCAAGAAGTAACCTTGAGCGGGTATCCTTGCTCAAGGGAGATCCTGGCGTGCAGCCTGATGCTGTGCAGGAGAGCTCAAAGGGCTCTTGGACTGTCCACTATCTATGAAAGTAAGATGATTGACCTATAGTCATATTTGTATATCAACTACTGTACCGGTATTCCTCACAGCCATTGGCTATTGTTATGTGTCGCCCTGAAACCACATTGAGCCTCAGATGCCACCATCACAACTAGATGCACCCATTATGACCACCATGGGTGTTTATTACTTGGGCAGGGTTACATGCAATGAAGATCAGGTTGGCATCTGGGGAGGGGAAGCACACCATCACAGCAGAAAAAAGGCAGCCACTCAAACTGGGTAACACATTTAGATGCAGCTGGAAGAGAGAGCTATAACATGACAGGGCTTACCCCAAAATTACAAGGTTTGACAACCTAAGCCTGTCTTAGCTTCATGGCAGCATAAAGCCTCAAATTAACGTATACCCTTTCTTTCTTAGTCTTAGGAACACATGAAACTGGAAGCACTTTTGTCTTTAAAACAAGAACATGGCCACCATACATGGCTGGATATTCATTACTGGTATTGTTTGAGCTAGGTACTACCTCTTACAAGGATGTAACACGACAACCCCAAGCAGAAAGAAGTAGAAAGCTTCAAAGAAAGCTTGTTTTTTTATATAGGAAGACCTATAAAATGTCTTCCCAAAGTACGCTGTAGGTGCAAAATCTTAAATGGCTTCAAGGAGGTATTGGACAAGAACACGGAAAAGAAATCCACGGAGGATCATTGACTTGATAAATCATGTCAAACTCAGGACATTCCCTAAAAATAGTTGGAAGGTTAGAGAGGATTTGGGGAAGTATCATTTATGCTTCCTTGCCTTTGCTACTCTTTAAGTGTCCCTTACAGCTGGTGCTAGAGACAGTATGTCTGTTCATATGACCTTATGTACTGGAGCAGCAACTGAGTAGCATCCTGATCCATATATAGACTGTGTCCAAGATGAACATAACTTGGTTTCATGTAACAGGGATGATGTGGCACCACATGGAGCAAAAGTACAGCACGGTAGTCTCCTCCTTTCCCTTTTCTTTCACCCCCTCCTCCTCAGCAATACTCTGGCAGCAGCTGGTTTTGTTACTCCTCCTTGGGCCAAAGAATGAATGATGTCTGCATTAGTTTGAAGGAATCCCTCTTTGAAGGAAGTCCTTTTTGACCTGCTTTTTGAGTTCATACATAAAGGTCATGCATCCTTGCATGGAAAGCAGAACTGAGGTTTATGGACATATTTCAGTGTATTAATATTAAAAGCAAGGATTTCCATTCACTGTATTTTTTTGGGTGTCGAGAAACAAGCCTGGGGCTCTGCAAACTAGTCTTACAGGTATTGGCAAAATGGAAAAATAAAGGAGTCATATTGAACTGATTTGGTATGTACTCTGTATTTTACTACTACTTCCTAAAATTTTCAAATTTAGTCCTACCTTGAGAAGGAAAAAAACTCATACTGGCATGACAAAATTTGCACTGTTGCTTAAAGAATAGTTAGTGATAAGAAGATCATTCAGTAGAAGCCAACAGCAACACACAGAACTGCCACTTTGGACAAACACTGGCTCTTCTGCTTAAACTTTAGCCAAGCACCAAGGGGAACTTTTCCCTCTATTGCCAATTAGTTTTTTTCTTTCAACAGAACCTAAAATATATTCTCTTTTTCTGTTTTTTTCATGGGCACATATACACATACATACATACATAGGCCTATGTTCATATTTATATTCCAATACACACACACATATTTTTACAACTATTTGTCTTTCTAGGAATAACTACTGTGTATATTAAGCTTACTGAAGTATGTGTGAAATAATTAGAAAAAATGCATTTTTATAATACACTAGAGTCCAGAATGCAAGTACGCAAAAATACGGCGTAGAGCTAGATAGGGTTTGAGAAAGATATGGACTAAATCAAAAAATGCAACAGACAAACAGAAGCCCACAAACAGCTACCTAATTTACCAGGTTTCCATTAAGACTTGAAGAGATTCTGTAGCACCAAGTTTTTCATATGCTTTTGTTTCAGGACTTTGTTTTCCTGCACAGCATAACCACCCTATTAAGCACAACTGCTCTTGCATATACGAATAAAGTTCTTGTTATGGAGAGAGTTTGGGGCATTATTAAAGTTTCAAATCTAACAAGAAATGGTAAGTGTCAAGTTTGATCCTAGCTTGGTTTCCATTTTTCTCTGTGTGTATGTGTCCTCTTATATGTATACACTATATTCACAAACCTTCAAATTTGTGCACGCTAGATGTTTGGATAACACTGTATGTTCTTAGAAGATGTAATCAAATCATGTTGAAGTGTCTTTTTTTTTCTTTTTTTTTTTTTTTAAAAGATGCTGCTATTAATGGAAATCCAGAAATAAATATATATTCTTACAATCTTCTAAATACAGTCAGGCAAACAGGTTCAATATAATTCATGTTCTGCTTCCAACTGGACATGAATCCAGCTATAATCACTATATCACAAAGGGTTTATATATGTATTCATGTATATGTACGTATAAAATGCACGTCAGTTTAAACACAGAACATATTTTTAAAATTAAGTCTTAATTTCCAGCTCCATATTTTCTAAAATAAATAAAGTCTACAGTATGAATATATAAGTACAGCCTGAAATCATGGAAATAAGTTTGACTTAAATTAAAGCTCAAGTTCACATATTTTCCAGCATATACCTGGAAAATATCAGCTTTTATTGCAACTTATCTGTAAGAGCTGGTTTATAAGAATTAATGCAAATAATAAGAGTGAAAGTGAGATTAAAACACCCAGATTTCTCTCCACATGAAAATGTTCAGCTTTTTCAGAACCATGTACTATTATTGTCCATGAGCCTGGAAACAAACCCTGATATAAACACAGAATCCAAACCACAGAACATGACTTGTTTAAAAAGTTAAATTCTGTGAAGTAAGGCAGGAAACGAGATTTATCCTTCTGGGAATTTTTTGGCATGAGCAAGGAACTAGGCATGCTCAGTGCATGTCATATCCTTCATCTATCACTGCTCTCTGAGTAAATCAATTTCTTTTTTTTTTTTTTTTTTAACTCAAACCAAGGGAAGGCAACACAGTCACCATCTGAAATGTGTAGAAATCCTTCTGTTTGACATGGCGTTAAACAGAAGAAGGCAAATTACAGTGTGTTGCCTTAAGGATTATTGTTGCACATTTTGTGCCTTCTGGCTGTGTCAGTGTTTGTTCCTCCAAGTGAAATTAGCTGGGCCCAAGCCATTTTGCAACACTGTAAAAATAAATCGCTGTACTTGATAAGTGAATGTTAAACTTGTCATTCTAAGCTAACTGCAAATTGTTTTTAGTGTCTTCAGGCTAGCTTGGCAATCTCCGATAGGAACCACACAGAAGGTCAGCTTTCTCCCTTTGAAGCCAAGTTTAGGTTATAGCTAGGGAAGCAGAGCAAACTCTCCTGCTCATGAGCAGGAGAAAGAACTTTTCCAACACAGTCCAAATCTTCCAGATTAGACTATACCAGGTTAAAAATTCAGGATCACGCGAACACTTATATTACTTCAAGATACACTTGTAGAGCAATACTATTTAAACATCCAAGTGCTTACTTAGGAGTTTGGAGAGGAGGTAAATCCTACAAGGCAGCAAAATATGGAGGAAAAGAATCGTAGATTGGCTGATTTTTTTGTCTAGTCCAGAATGCTTGTCCCTGCCAGCACCCTTGGTGTCACCCTCTCAGGCCTTCTCAACCTGAATTGAATGCTATACCTTCCTTCAAACACCCACAGGCTGATAGCAAGAAGGAAATTCTGATGTAAACCCAACTTTACTTGGGTGAAATTTGGGAATTGTGTCCCTTATATACACAGCCTGTTTGGCATGCATCACAGCTGAAATGCAGTGGCCTTTTCTCATTCAGCCTTGTAAATCTGGGAGCCAGTCAGTCAGTCAACTTTTCTGTTGGAAAGTCCCACTTCATAAAATCAACATGTCCCTTGGGAAACATGGCATTTTGCTAAAATAACAAGTGATTTATTTTTACATGGAAAAAGTTAAACAGCATCTTCCTTATTACCTACCTCAGGATGCCTGCACAGAGACAGTTCAGCAGATCAGCAAGCCCAGGCAGGCTGCTGGAAGGAAGGTTCAGAGCTAGAAAAGTCAGCTTCAATGTCCCTCATGTTGTGCCTCCATCCAGCCCCTCCTGCAGGAGCTAGCTTTGGCCAGAAATGAAGTGGCTGCTCACATGTTTGTGGAGGACTGTTAACAGATTCCCAGATGATCCTGACAATCTTTCCCAAGGTCCGACACATTGGGGAAAATAAATTGCTCCAGTTCTACTTTTAAGGGAAGTTTCCTAAAGACCTTCTGAGTAAAAAAACCCAAATTTTTTGTTTATTTTGTTACTAAAGAATCAATATCAATCAATCAAGGATATCAAATGGTAGTTTTGAGAGCGGGTCAAGAAAAGAAAGGCAAAAGAAGGTGGTCACTGGGATATCTCTCTTCTGCTTATGTTTTGCAGACAATTTCTTGCTTTCTCAGTAGGTCTGTTCTCTAACAGGAGCAGTGAGAAATATGTGCCTTCTGTAGAAAGCACAGAGAAAAGGAAAGATTTCCAGCACGTGCTTATTATAGGGCAATGTAGCCTTACTACTGGTCTCAAGCAGCCTAAGTGGGTGAGACAGTAGTTTAGAAACAGCCTGTGCAGTCCCTAGTCTCTCTCTTCCAAGACTGCAGTTGCAGATGCTTGCTACAGCAGTGGCTTTTGTGATAACGGACACCTCCTCTGGGACCTGGATTAAGCCCAAGATTAAGTTACTATAGCAACAAGTTTCACAGAGTCTTTGCCAGTAAATATTATGGTGATTGGTTACTGAAATCTAGGGTAAGTCACTATTCATGGCCTCCGTATCAAATATAATGAGGAACTTTATTTAATAGTGGCTTTTCTAGACCGGTCCTTGTAACCTGCTTCAGGCAGTTCACAACATTTTAAAGTATATAATTAAATAAAACCAACAGAGATCTGTAATACAGTGAAAATGCACAATGTGATTCAAAGTTATAATGTCACTCCAAGACACCCAAAGAACGATGAGACAGGTCCTGAAGGTTTAAAATACCTCTAAGAAGACAACGATAATAATTAAATGAATCAGTTGTGGAAGCCTGATGAATTCATTCACTGAAGCACCACTACACTGTGTATAAAACATTAACCTTACTCTCTGCCTCACCGTGTTTTCTTAATAACACACAACAACAAAGGCTTAGGGTGACAAACTGCCCTTCTCTTCATTCCCTTCGTTTTTCTTTTTTCTCCTTCCTTTTTCTCCTTCCCTCTCATGAGACACTGAGAGATACCAGTGGAAGAATACTTCCATTGCAAGTAACTGGAAGCTGGTGTGTGATCAGCTGCAGCGTCTAGAAAGCAGATTGTATTTATGGTGAAAATTAATCTTCTAAAAGTATTCTGGTACAACCAGAATTCTCACTAAATTTCCAATTAACTCAACTTTCAATCAAGTACATAATGTCATTCATCTTAGAAATGATTCCTGAAACGCTTTGCTGCATTATCTCTGAGTGTTTAGCAGCAAATGTGGAGCAGGAGTTGTCTTTTGATCAGTACTCTTTGCAAGTTAGATACTTTATTGCACTTTATACTAATAAAAGCTTAATAATGGAAGGGTTTTCTTGCTTTACTGCCATGATAATAAAGAACTGAAACCAATGTTACCAAACTGACAGATCAGGATAGCATGAGAAAGCCCCACAGAAACTGTGAGATGTAGAAAAATAAAATATAGGTAAACATAAATTAATACATTCTGGGTTCTTTGGGTTCTTTTGCTTTGTCTCCTAGTTTCTGAGCCACCACAATGCATGCAGGTTACCCAATGAAAACTTTCTGTGCCATCAAAATGTCTAGAAAGTGACTTTAAGTGTAACTGGGCTTCTCACATCTTCGCTTATTTCCAAGAGCTCAGTCTTTATGAGAAGCAAAAAGGCACCAAGAGAATTTTTTGTAAAATCAGGGACTCTGGGAACATGAGTGTGCTCAGAAATGTAACACCTTTCATTCTGGAAAAAAAAAAAAAAAAAGAAGAAAAAGAAAAAAGTAAGAATCAGCCTTAACGTCAGCCTGAAAAGAAAATTAATTTATTGTTTCACTGTGGAAAGTCATTTAGCCCAACTGGGCAGATGACACACCCTTCATTTCTATTCTAGCTCACCAACAACAGCTTTGCTGCTTTGCTAGGTTTGGAAAATGAGTTTTATTTTTCTGTTGCAAAGTTTGAGGGGTAGGAATAAATTTTGAGGTGTTTTCACATGGCCAGCTCTTCTCACTTCCCACTGACATTTCTCCTGCAGTGCTAACGCAAATTTGCCAGGGGTGGAAATGAAAAACTGCATTCTCCTGTACTGGGCAAAGGGGGTTGCTGCTGACTCTTGCCTTATGCTTCAGAACCAAGCTGCAAGAAATCCTGTCAACTGGAGAACTGAATAATCTGCCTTGCAGGAAACTTTCTTACTTTCTGCTAGTAGCTGAGGTCATCTTCATATCTGCAGGATGAATATAGATGAGAGAGGGTGTGCATGCTGTGAAAAAAATTATGCCTGAACAGAAACAGAGCTGTAGGTCAGAAAACAAAAAAGAAAGTTGGAAAAAAGTGCCATCCTTTTTTCCCCCATTTGTTTATTCTGTGACTAAAATAATTTTTTTATCCTTTTTCATTCATGATCTCCACTTCACAAAAGAAATTATGTCTGCGTAAAGGGAAAGAGTTTCTTTCCTTTCTGGATTAAAAATGTTGGTCAGTACATTGGCATAAATTATTTTAAAAGAACTTTCTTTCAAGCAGCTGCAGTGGTGACAGGTCAAGCCACATTTGGGATGGCTATTTTTGTGGGATTTATTAATCTGGTCTTGTTTCCAGCAAGAAAGATAGATTCTAGATAGCATGTAATTGTGGTTTTTTTTTATTTCAGTGAACGTTGAATTAATTAATACTTCAGCTTCAACCTAAATGTCTGTTCCCCTTTTTCAGTTTCCTTTTGATTTATAGCACCAAAACTTGAAGCCGCATAGTGGTTTAGGCATAAAAATCAGGATATATTTTATGCAGTTTAATAGTGGTTTAGGCATAAAAATCAGGATATATTTTATGCAGTTTAATAGTTAAACGTTTAATAGTACATTTAAGACCCCTTTCTACTGTCTGTGTGTCAAAATCTATTCTTATTCAAGGACTGTGTCATCAGAACTTGGCGTACAGAGATTGCTCCAGCACAGCATCCCTTACTAGACTTAAAGTCATGGGACAAAGCTGGAAAGGACAGAATTTTAGAGCATACAGAAGTCCAAGCTAAAGTATTTCTGACAGTGCAGAATACTCTTCAACCCCTTGTCCTGTTAGCCAGAAGATAGTCTCTAAAGGCAAAAAACTGCCCAGCACCTGCACTACATTTTGAGGCAGCGTGGCCTGGCCTAAGAAATACATCAGCTTAACCTGCTTCCTATCTTGGTGGAACGGCAGTAATTCTTTGTGGGTATTGTTAAGCCAGTACATGAGCAGGGAGCAGAGGCAGGGGAGAAGCAGGTGGGGCACAGGGAGCTCAGGCAGGGCTGCAGCAGCAAGAGGCTGCAGGGAAAAGCCATCGTCTTGCAGTTGGGGTGGACCTCTGTTCTGGTGCCTACAACCCTGCACCATGGATGTGGTGAAGGTATGAGTTACTGGGGGTGGAGCTGTGGTTACAGCTTACACCACAGCTCAGTTGATGCATGATACTAGTTAAGTAGCAGCAACTTGATCGCGTGTCTAAGCTGTAATTGGTGTGGCTTTGTCTACTGTGGTGCTATCTGATCTGGTAAGGGAGATGACAAATATATGGATTTATTTAATTTCTTCATTTACATTTACGATAATTTAAAAAGACGCCTTTCCAAGGCATCTAGCCTCCCCCCCAACATCGTTAATAATTCTATAAAATAAAAGTACCATTAAAGTAATCATTTCCACATGCACTGAGCCAGCCAGCTGCCTTCTGAAACTCCTTCCCACCCCTTTATCATTGTGGGAAGCCTACAATCAGCCCTCTCCAAAAACTCTATCGAACAAACGTCTGGACAGAGTGATGCTACATAGTGAGGCTTTACAACGTTTCCATGGAAGGCACGAAGCTTTTTCAGAGCAAAACTAGATAGCATGAATTTATGTCATTTTTCAACCTGTAATCTACAGCTCTTTTGGAGCTGGGTGGCAAAACAAGTTCCCCTTAGCACTGCTATCTCTCTTCCTCACTGAACAGTTGTTTCTACCAGCATTTTAACTACAGACATGAGTGTGTCCGTTATTTCTTATGTTCCCTCATTCCCTCTACCAATCGCCAGTTAGCACTGAGGACTGGGCAGCTCACCACTGGCATGATATAGCAAAGCTCTTTGCTAAGATCTCAGAGCTGTTGATTGTATCAGCTTTTCCTTGCAGTGTCCCCAGTTCCATTGATATTTCTGCAAAGGGCTCATACTAGCTTGTTTTGTATGAATATGGCTCAAACTATACCAAAGATAACACAATAGAGATGATAAATTCAAAGAAAGTGGCTCTGTTTCTGCCTCTGCCTGCCGTCCCGTAGAAGTGCCATCCCTGACGCCAAATTGTACCGAGGCACCAGAAGAAAGGTAGAGACGATTCTAACAGAAAGCATTAAATATTACTCATGCAGCTGCATGAATTGAAGGCTGAAAGTAGAAATTATATCTGCCTATAAACATGCATGAATGGAAAAACTTACCATAAACAATAATATTTGGATATTATTTTTTTTTTTAAAAATGAGGATTAAAATAGGCAAAGAATTTAGGCTGATCACTTTCTGAACATCAGAAGAGTTAGAATATAGCCTCTCAGGAACCATAGTAGGAGCAAAATACCTTAACTTTTATGTGAAGATCTCATAAAATTTTGTGCATTAGGAAGGACCTGGCTTTGATTCCCCAAACCAGACCTTACTATAGCCTTACTGCAGAGACAAAATACTAAAATGTGGAGTTGGGTTAAAGCATGTTTATGTTTATGCTGAATGCATACCATGTTAGCACTTAATTATTCATAGAATCATAGAATCATTTGAGTTGGAAGGGACCTTAAAGATCATCGAGTTCCAACCCCCCTGCCATGGGCAGGG
>JAOXNO010000024.1:109476797-109489209 GCA_028565335.1 Limnodromus scolopaceus
CCAGGGATGGGGCATCCATGACTTCCCTGGGCAACCTGTTCCAGCGCCTCACCACCCTCACTGTAAAGAATTTCTTTTCTTCTGGTGTTCCTTGCAGTATCATCTTGTACAATGGTTCTAGATGCACAAGCCACTTGTCATACATGCTACTTGATTTTCATACCCTGTAGAGTTTGTAACTGAAGCTCCTCAGTCTCCCCTTGTCTTGGCAGATCCCCTGGAGTTCATGAGTATTCTTCAGAGATTCCTCCATCCAGGTTTAAGCCAGTCCCTGAATAGTAGCAAAAGGTGTGGAGAAATTGCATATGTTTACTGAATGTGCAATGCAGAGATACAATAGCAGTAACTAACCAAAAGACACACAAACAAATGATTCAGTAAGTTTCCTAAGAGACTATTGAAGTGGAGTGGATCCTGCTTTGGGTCAGAGGAGAAGAGCGGCTAATCTACAGAGATTTCTTCCCAGCTTGGTTATTCTGCTGCAGCCTTGTGAACACTGAAATGTCTTTCAGTAAGCTATGTTCTTACTCAAGTTGCATCAACCCTGCCATGTTTGGGGACTAGCAGAGTATCAAGACTGAGAAAAACATTGTGCTAAAAAAAAAATAAAATATAATTTACTAAATAGGAAATTATCCTTCCTCCTGAAAACCACAGCGCTGAAAAAGGGAAACATTTCCTTTCCTACTAGCTTTGTGATTATGATGAATAGAGGTAGTAAAATCTTAACATGCAGAACAAAATCTTTCTAAAATAGAAAGGGGAAAATTGCTGTAACCCAAAGTAATTCAAGAAATACAAGCATTTCCTTCAATTTTTCTTCTCAGCAGGGAAGATTGTTCCTGGGGAGGCTAATGAAGCTCAGCTGAGCTTTGGAGAAGGTCTATAGCAAACTGTCCCTATATTGCACATTTCTCAAGCTCTCATACTACTAGAGAGAAGACTAATTCTACCATGCAGACATCCAACCTGAAGAGACAAACATGAAAAATAACCATTTTTAAGTGATTCTCTTCTCTCTGATTCCTCAAATATGGCTCGCACCTGTGCCAAGAAAGAATAAAATGCACCTTTTTTAATTTAAAAAAGACACCTGCTGAGGGACAGTAGGGAATAAGGTCTATATTTGTTAGCGTTTTTCTATTTTATACAAGAAAAACATTTAATAATGGAGAGAAGTAAGTGATATTTCTCCTACCTCCCCAATTTTTCTTTGGCTCTAGGTACTTCGTAGTTCAGCCATGGAATGCATTTCCCCCACTGTATCCTTCCTGAAAGCAGGATCCTGTAGGACTGATCCCTGTGTTTTTCCATGTTTTGTATTGTTGATTATTATATTTTATAAGGTACCTGTATGCTACTTTATCTCAAATTGAAGTTGCATGACCTACATATGCTATTTCTGTTCTCATCTCCATAAGAACTGCACCCACAGATGGATAATATACATGGTAAAGTTTTCTCACAATAATAATACTTCTATCTACTCTTATGAGACATTCACTCCACTTCTGGTCTTAGCCTACCTTTACAACTATTTGTGTGAGTCACACAGAACTGATGTCACTGGGTACGTAAGCTCCTCAATCTGCTCCTTCATCTCCCATTAACTCTTTATCATGTTAGTTTGCTCCCAGAGTCTCTTTTAAAGAAAACCAGTTAATTCCCCTGGAGACAAAAATGATGTGCACCTCTAGGATAGGTTTGGGTTTTGGTGTAGGGTTCCCTCTGACCACCTCCCGTGGCTAAGATACAAATAAACAATAAGAGTTTCTCAGGACTAAACAGGTGTCACGTGAAGCACATGATGTGCCCTGTAGCAGGAGCATTGCCAGTCCATGCTAGACTGCACTAGCTCTGAGCATTGTGGACACCAGCCACCACACCTTTTGCCTTTAGGATGATAACCATTTCTTAAAGCAGAACACTTACCTTTGCCAAGATAGACAAACTGACCATATGACTGTTGTATACCCACAATTCACAGAAGTCACAAAAAGAAACACTTGAAATGACAAACTATCTACATTTCTTTTTCTTTTCTTTTAACTAAAATATTTATCTTCTCTTACAGTAACTCAGATAAACATTATTTTTTTTCCTACATCTGCATGAGTGTCATTGTCCTTATATACACAACTTGCACAACTACCCCATTCTTATGAAACAAGCTGGCGTGTTCTTTAACTTCCTGGCCTCTTTGGCTTTCTTCTTCCTGTTCACAACTCCTGGAGACTTTCTGAACCAGGAGCTCTCATGACAAGCATGGGGAAGAGCAGTGGGTTCACACACAGCAAAGGGCTATGACAGAAGGATGAGCAGAGCTTTGCTAAGAAGGCAACAGCTGACCAGCTCCAGAGTATTTGCTGCTGGACTGTAGATGATCAGTGTAGGACAGCTGCCAAGTGGTGGCTTCACAAAGACAACTGTCTTCTTTATACTGTAGGATTGAATAACAGAAGGTCATCCCATAAGCCAGGGTGCATTTCAAGGCCCTGTAGTAGATATTTGATACAAAGATGTGTATCTCAAAAAACTCTTTTTCCTTTCTTGCTTGGTATTTGTTTTGCTTTGTTCTCCCTGTGTTGAATTCATCTCTATACTGAACTGAACCTGTAAGATACCCATTCACCAGGTCCAGATGTTCTATTTTGACAGGAGTTTAACACAAAATGTTGGTTGTTTTTTTTTTCCAAATAAAGTGGCATTCTCTCTTTCTCTTTGTCTCTCTTCCCACTAAGGGAGCATTCTCAATACCTAATTTAGATAAGACACTCATCTTTTACAGAGTAAAGTCTTGGGAGATGAATCGTGTACTAATGCAGCAACTCCACATTTGTTGGGCTGCACACAGATGGTCATACAAGTGCCAAATGCATTGTTGAAGGCTACATTATGCAGTCAGTTTACTGTCAACACTTTAGATGTTACATTTGGCACTGACAAGCTCTTGTGGGAGTCAATATGTTGTTATTAAGCTTTTATGCCCTAAATATTTTTGAGTTTATTTGAGGAACTCTGCAATTTCCTTGTTCTTCTCTATGTGTTCAAGATAGGGGTTACTCAGTTAGAGGGAAAGAGGCAGTCATTAGAAGTGACACAAAGTAAACTCTCAGCATTGGGGAAAAAATTATTCACAGGAGGAGTTAAGGGCTGGAACAGCTTGCCCAGAGAGGGAATGGAATCTGCTTGGGGATTTTCAAAGTCTGGTGGGATAAGACCCTTAGAAATGTGATCTTTGAAGTTAGTGTGCCTTTGGAAAGGAGGTTGGATTTGTGGCCTCCAGAGGTCCCTTCCAACCTAAATTTTTCTATTGTTCTATGATGGGGCTTCTTCATGCCGTTTAACTGCTGCAAGCGTGTTTTGGGGGAGAGTTTTCTTTCTTGTCCTGTCAGAGCAGGACTAACCTTCCAGGTATGCTGCAATGACCGTTTCTTCTCAAAGCCTTTTAATGACCTCAGGGATTTGAAGAGGTGCTGGGGTTTGAAGAAGGATGTAGATGAAGTTTTATGGCATAGTCAGGTAGTACTTCTAAGAGAAGATATTCAAAAGCACTCAGTATTGGCCTAAGTAGTTCCACTGACATCATTGGGTACTTCACCATGGATGTGAATGGCAGCTGTGTTAGGTCAAAGCCAAGTGCTTTAGAAAATCCCTTCAATAATCTTTTGGGAAAGTCTATGGTTTGGAAAACCCATAATTAGAAACTTAATGAATCAAAGTATCATAATGAACATTGTGGATTTCCTAACTAGGCATGTTAGATTTTAGGAGGTGCCTCTAACTTCCGACAGCCACCAAAGAAATCAAAATAATAAATAATTCTCCAAAGTTCCCTTTCCAAAAACCATGGCAACAAGAAGATGAAAGAGGTACAAAAATTCACTGCAATATTAGATCTACAAAGAAAAGAAAAAAAAAGCCTGCAAAAAGAATTCAATACTACTAATAAAAATACAGACTAATTTGAATAATTTTTCAAAATGACAGCTGTTTTACTAATGAATCACTAAAATATTTTTCATTCAGTCAAACAATATTTTAGAAATTGTGGTACATAGAAAGGATATCCCTTGCTGTGCAGAGAAACATAATATGTGCTCCATGGAGTAGGAAACTTTAATGATATATGCAGCTTTGTTATTAAAAGTGAGTTATATATTTTGCTGTACAGTGGAAAATTGTGACCCAGTATAACATATCTTCACATTGTTTATAACTTGAGGAAAATCAACATTCTGGGTTCTCAGTTCGCACAGTAGGAATTACATTTATTTTGGCCAAATGTAATTTATATAACTGCAAGGAACAATAAAACATGAACTTTATAGTGTTTTCTTACCTAAAAATAATATAGAGCTTGTAAAAGTGAAGAGATTATTATTGTAAAGAAAAAGACAGTAACTTAAAAGCTGAAGCTCATTTTACAGCTATGTAAAACTTATCCCAGCTCAAGTATTAAGGCACCTGCATCCTCATTTTCATTTTAGCACAGTAATCTCTGATAGTAAACGTTTTGTTTTCTCAGTAGCAGCAATCACTGCTGCAGGAAAAAAAACTTGGTTTATATGTGCCTTTTCTTACCTATCAGTAAGTTGGACTTGCTGAAGTCCTAAAGATCTCTGCAAAGATTTGTGCCCTCCTGCAATATGGGTATGGCTAAAAAATGGATCATCCACAAGGCTCCTATCCTATCCTATCCTATCCTATCCTATCCTATCCTATCCTATCCTATCCTATCCTATCCTATCCCATCCTATCCTTTCTTAATGGTTTCATCAGTACTAATACATTAAACAGCATGCAAGCACAAGTGCAGTCAGTGGAGCTTGATCTTGGTCATCTCTGCTTTTGAGTGGTTTGAACAGCCCAAGCAAACTAACGCTCTCCTGAATGAAGTCTTGGAGAGTTTACAGTCCCCCTAGTACCAGGGATTATTCCCAATAAACAGTAGGATGCAGTCATCTTGTTGTGGAGACTAAAATAATTTAAGACTTTTGGGCAGACTTCACCAGCTGGTCCCTGGGACAGTGACTGAGCTTTGACAGTGTTTAGTTTATAAATATAATGTAACGATTAGAATAAAACATATTGGGTTTATCAGAATGCACTCCAGTGACACAGACAGTAAGAGCAATAAAAGCTGTCATAAGTGATTCATTCTCTTTCTTATCCTTTCTGTGATGGGAGAATATACACAGGGACAAGTAGTAGTTGGGTTTTACAGGCATGGAAAATAAGCTCCAGAGATAAGGAAGTGAATCTTCTAAAATCTCACGAAGGGTTGTGACAGAGCTGGGAACAATTGAATTGGTCTCTTGTTTTCCAGTCCTTTGCTTTTTTCACAAGTTCATTTAAATTCTTTTCTTACTGAAAGGGAATACTGCACCATAATTAAAGAGAATGCTCTATTGAAAACATGAAAATAGAACAATAAAAAAAAAAAAGAGACAATGCCACAAATGACAGCATAAACTGTAATCTTGCAAAACCATATGTACCACAACTAAATCATGCATATTCTTTCAATGACTTTTCCAAATAATCTTCATGAAGCTGTATAATACCATTTGTAAGGCTGGAGACGGTTGAGTTGCACCTCGCTGAAGAGACTGTAAATGGGAGATGAGTGGTCCACAGAGTTCCCATTTCCTGCTAGGTTCATCACCTCTGTTCCAGCACATCCTATACTCATCGGATCTTTTGCTCGTATGCATTCGATCCATGCATATACAGTAGACACCTGTTCAGAGTGGATTTTTTCATTTGTAATGGGATGAAGCTAGTGGTCCAAAGTCTTTGCTCTTATTTGCCACTCCACAGCAAAGTATACATCAATCATTAAAAATCAAACAAATCTCATGTAGAACATTCTGCTTTGGAGTACTAGCAGAATGGTTGATAACATTTGTTTTCTTAGTTTTGGAAACTGCATTCCTGGTACTCATAGGCATGGATATTCTACACACTGATCTTTAGGCACTTGCAGGAGAGACCTAAATTAGGTATCAATAGAAAGAGATGGCGGCCAGCAAAGGGTGAATCAGATCACCTAAAACTGAACAGTCTTCTAGGCAGGTACATTCCTTGCCATTAGACACAAAATAAGCCTTGGTTCTTATTTAAATGACCCAACTGCATACCTGGAGTGGGACAAATCTACTATGTACACCTTATTTAAAACTACCAAAATAAGCTCTCAGCTTTTTTCAAAGTAGTAACAGCAGGAGAAAGAGAAGAGTTTGAAAGGTCATTGCTGATTTTCACAAAAATCAAAAGAATTTCCAAGGCTTTCCCTTCAAATCTACTCCTCCGGGTATTTGCTTTTTTTCTCAATTAATTCCTTACTGAGAATAACTATTCATAGGTAGTAACTATGAAGCAGGATGGCTGGAAAATGGTTTTGAGTCCTTAAAATGGAAACCAATATACACCTTTTAAAAATTACATAATTTTGCTTATTTTTAATAACAAGCTTTACTTTTTCAGTGAAATACCAACTTTTCTTGGAAATAATGCTATGGAAAATGGGTCTAAAGTACAAGAAGCTTCCTTTTTTCCTCACAGTTTCAGACCATTTGAACTATTTAAATCTCCCACAGCGCAGTTCTCTCCATGTTGATGAAAGCAGGGTATATTGTTGAAACACCTGGACATGAGTCTTTCTGGAAAATTTCAGCCAAGTACCACTGAAGAACAGTGGCAATATTAGAAACCCAGGACCTCCATTTGTAAGAGACACAACAGTTCCTTTGAAACAATATTTTAGTTTTCAAAAAACTACTTTAGGATTTTGATTATCCTCTTTTAAAAATTTAAATTTGCTTAGGAAACAAATTAAGCCTTAGAAAAAATACAATTTTTCACAGAAAAATGGAGAAACTTTTCTAACAGAAAGCTCCTCCTACTGCAAAGCTGAGCAACTGTGTGATATCTGTTTTTCTACCCTCCTTGTGTTTCCTATTATTGATCACGCACAGTAATTTTATCACATCTAAAGGAGATCACTATTCCAAAAGCATGGATTGTCAGTAATGGACCAAGTGGATCACCAAACACTCTTTTGGATAAAACATTATTTAAAATATATTTCCCTTTTTGTTGTTGTTCTGTCATTTTTGTGGTTAATTTTTGTTAATTGTCACGAATGACTGGAAAACCCATCACAAATTACTAAACTGAAAAGCAGCAATAAAGTGGATAAATGCAGTAAAAATGAGGTAATGGATCACAAAATGTACTTTGCGTATTTATTTGGACAACTGCAGTTTAGTTTAATTTTTTAATGATGCTCTATTGTATCCAGTAAATAGTTCTAAGATCTGTTTTGTGAGCAATAATAAAACTTTGGTAGCACCAGTTCTCAGGGCATTCCTTCCTAAGGGAGGAGACAGATGGAGCACATTTTTTGTCATGACTGTTCTGTTTTATTTTGTGTAGTGGAACAAACACAGCTCTGAAGGAAAATACAAAAATGATGGGATGATTTTCATTTACAATAAGGTCCACTTATATTATTCCAACAGTGCCAAGGGGCCTTATAAATTAAAAATATAGAGGCCTTAATGTAATTGAGAGTGAGACCCAGTGCAATTATTGTGAGGTGCCTATGAATGAAACCAAAATGCTGGGAAAACTGCAAGTGTAAAACAGAGATAAAATGGAACTGCTTTGGGAGCTGTAGTGAACAGAGGCAAACAGCAAGTACATGGCATGTAAAATGACAGGGATGGGTAAAGAAAATTCCCATCAACACTGGGAAGAAGTCCTGTTTTGAGGTCAGTTCCTACTGTCTTTAATTCCTGAGGCAAAGCAGACTGCTGTTAAGGAGTTCAGGGCTGGCTCCCTTTTGAAGAGCACCATGAAATCTTTAATGTTCACACAGTGCAGCTCTGGCCCCAGGAGAAAAAAGTCTGAAAAAGGGGCCAGAAAACTCAGCAGCTTCTTTGAGGTCATCCTGTTCAAGGTGTGGGGTTTCCTGCCAGTGCTGTGGGCAGGCGATGAGCCTCCACATCCATCAGAGAGATCCCCAGAAGAAAGAATTTAATGGATCTGAGAATATCCATAGGGGGGCTCGGTCTTTTAATCTAAACTGTTTTTCTTTTAGTATTTTCCTGTTTTTTCCTGACAACTGGGGTATTGCAGAAAGTGCAGTAAACATGTAGGAATGCGAAGTTATGCTTCCCATATGAATGTAATAAAAACATTGAAATTTCTTACTGAAATTTTGTGATACCCTTTGAATGCTGTATGTGAAATACACAGCCCTGGAAAAATGTGATTAAAATGTACTTACTGTTAGGTTCTGATAAGATAACACACAACTAATGTTCATCCCAATGTGGTGTGCATAATTTTATTACTTAGGCTACTATGTTCTGCTTAATATTTATACGCAGTTACATATAGTTGTATATACACACACATTTACACAAAAATATATGCATATATATGCATTAATTAAAAGCATGCACTTTGGAATTATGGAGAACTCTGCCATGAGATCAGTCCCCTGCTTAATTCCCCAAACACATGTACATCCATGCAGCCTTATGAACAGAAGTTATCTTATGGACTTATTTTATACAAAGCCATGCTTAAACACAATCACAGAGAAGAACTGAGAAAGCCTGAGAGGAAAGCAAAACTATTTTCTTTTAGTTTATCACATTCATGATATAAAGATATTTAGCAAGATTTTGAGTTTTATGATCAAAACTAAGAGTTAAAATATTATTTTTTTTTTTTTTAACAAAAGAACCGTAATCACAATACTGGTATTTTGGAAAGAAGCATTTGCTGTTAATAGGGAATGTTAACTCTCTGTTCAACAAGAGATGTAAACTTTATGGTAACTTGTGGCCTTCCTTTGGGAATATAGAAGGAAGAAGGTTTTTCTGCTTTTTGATTCATGATATTTGCACTGGACAATGCCTACTCCTACAAATGAGAGAAGCAAAGATTTGCAGTCCCAGCAGCATACCCCCAAAACAGGTCGGGAAGCATGACGAGGTGAATAATTTCCAGTGATGTACCCAAACCACTTGCAGGTTATGGCAGGTTTTCTAAATCAAGACATTATTGAGAGAGAAAATGATACTTAGAAGCCCACTTACCCTCCTGGACTGAATTTGGTAGACCACAACTACATCTTGTTTCATGCTCTGGGCTGAGAATAATTTTATCACAGCAGCTCTTAAAAATTTAGATGCAACTGGCATGAAATTACCCTACTCACTTTTAAACTATGTGGAACACCTATTGTCCAGACAGAAGGCCAGGAACATGACTGCTGTCCATTAAATTATTTCCTCTCGCTCAAATACTCAAACCTCTGGCACACATCAAGACGAAAATGGAGCCCTCAAAAAGTGAAACCAAATGAAAAATATGCTTCTGCACTAAGAATTCAGGAAACACAGGGAAATGTATATCTGACGGAAACATGCACATGCCATAGAAATGTATTACCATACCTTCTTTTCTTTACTGGATGGGATAGCCACATCAACTGGGTCACACATTATGAAAACATGCTATGATGAAAACCGGGCTCACAAGGGTAGCATAAAACAATTAGTTGTGTTTAAGAAAAGAGCAACACTAAAATTTCAAGGAATTTATATGAAAATAAACATGGTCTGAAGGAGAGTAGGATTAGACATTTATGAGAGTGGATGATGAAAGCTATTGCACCATCTTGGATTAGTCTTTTTTTTTATCTTTACTGCCATATTTTTGCAACATGCTTGAAGTAGTAAATTGCTCTTGTAAATGCTCCTTTTGATTTCATGTTGGTGCAGTAAACTCCCACACAAAATTTTTGCATTTTAAAAAAGAAGTAGTCATGTCCTGATTGATATAAAGCTGTGATAATCTAACCTACTTCTCATATATCCTGTTTTCTAACCTTGCCACTGACACAGGGGTCAAGCGTGGGAGCTTACTGACAGTAACAAGACAGCAAGAACCTAACAGTTGTCCCAAAGGCAATAACACATTTGAACAGTTTGAAACAGCCAATGAACCAAGGAGAAAGTGGAGGGCATGAATCAACTGCACACACACACGCGAGCCTGGAGGATTTCATGGCAACAAATATCCACTGGAAAACTGAATTTGAAAAATTAGATTCGGTTTGAGTGAGGAAGAATAACCGCTGGCAGGAAGAATGGGGCAGAGAAAAGACAAGTATCTGAGACTGCAATTAAATCCTGTGGGACTGGCAGTGAAGGAAGGCTTCCACCCTTAACAAAATACCCCAGGCAAAATCTGTGCTTCTTCACTGGGAAAGAGGAATGTTTTGAGCTGCAGAGCTTGGGACATCCTCAAATTCCCTTCAGGTCCCCACGTTTCAGTGCACCAGAGGGAGAGCTGCGTTGGTGGGGGTCTTCCTGCCTACAGCATGTGAGGCTCCATGAATAAGTCTGTAGTGCTTTTTTGGTGAGGATTTCAGCCCTTTCTCAGGACCAGACTTATGCTCCAAAAAGATGTTAACTTTCGAGCCTGGACTATGAACACCAGCTGTATCATGACACAAGCTTCAGCTGGGTATTCAAGCACCCTCAGTACCCACCAATGTCTCCCCAGCATGTTATTTCCCTTGTATTCTCTTTTTCTTAAACCCACTGTTGTTTGGATTTATGGTGCAAGTAAATATCACAGACAATAAAAACCTCCTAGTGACGCTGTTAAAAGGTAATATTTTGGGAGAGACTCATATAGCCTAACTATTGTAAACTAGGAAGCCAATTCCTCTAAACTAATCAAAAATAAACCCCAAGGGGACCTCTGCAGGAGCCTAGCCATCTCAGTTGTCTATACGAAGTCTGAACTGGATGCCTGAAGTCAGGCAATGTGAATAACCTTCTCCTCTGTACCTCACTCCCTCCTCCCTATCATTCTTTCTCAGATGCCTCTATCTGTTCTTTTAGTACAGGGAAGATTCTCAAAGTGGGGGTTTTGTGTTTGGGTTTTTTTTGTTGTTCTTGGGTTTTTTTGGTTTTTTTTTCAGTTTAGTTCTCTGTGTACTCCTTTGAATAAGGAGTTAATCTTCCCCTTCGAGATGAACACTGTCTCCTCTCTGAAAGAAAGGAGAAGGGGTCTAGTTCATAAGTGATCAGCATGCAGCACCACCCTGCAAAACGTGATGTTTTGTTTAAGTATCACTGCTGGACCTCGCACAGCTTGCAAATATTTCCTGCTGTCTCTGTAGCTCAGATTTCATTGTTGTCTTCAGGATTGCTCTTCATGCTGAATCTAATGGAAGCATTTAGACTAGTAGGGGAAAGCAAGCATATGCACTAAAAATCAGCAGATACACAGCAATAGATCATCTTCCTTTGACTTCTCAGGTAGCAAAAATAGGTCAAATTTCATTTGTATTCAGCATGTGAAGTACCTATATTGAGATGCGTATATGAGACTCCCGTTGCACCCTGGGATACATATGGTTGACTTGATTGTCTGTGGCTGGTTTGTTTGGGTTTTTTTCTCCAACTTGTAGATTAATCTTGCTATACAGGCAAACCTTGAAACTGGATTATTGGCATCTGCAAACCCAGTGTTGTGTGAACCTTGACCTCCTTATCCCACAAATGCCTTTGTTTTGGATGCGGTTTGGTTAAACATGAGTGTTCTAATGCATGTATAAATATGTGTATATGTATTTGTTAGTTTATATTCACAAAGCTTAGAGAGGTCTCAAGTAAAACAGGAGTTCCATGAGTATCTCCACATGGTGATACCAAAACCACAGGACGAGCAAGGTTAAGAGACATCTAAGTGGCTTCACATGAATCAAGAGAGCAGAGACAATTGCTAACTGTTTTGGCTTTCCCAGGCCTAACTGGTCAGAGTAAATGTCAAAAGTTAGGTGGTGTGCATAGGAAATGATTGCTAGATGCTCTGGTGACCTGAAAATAGAAGTTGTTAAAGTATTATGGCATTTTTATGGATGATTTAGTAAAGTAGAATGTTAAATAAACATTATTTGTATTACAAATAAAAATTTCAATCAAAACATGAGACAAAGCATTTGAAGATGTGAATATACACAGACTTGCTCTAGAGAATTTATGAGAATAGATAAACAATGAGAAAATGGAAGAAAACACAGCATAGATAAAATGTCTTGCCGGACATTTCAGGGGAAACCCTTCACAGGGGGAAACCATTTGCAGAGCTGGGAACTGACCCCACACCCCCTGAGTTTTAGCTTAGTGCCTTCACTGCAGTGTTGTGTACGCAGAGGTAAAGGCCATGTACAGCTATGGCTCTTGGCAGTTAAAGTATGTGCAAAATCCTGGCCCATCTAAAGTCAAGAAGGATTTTACAGCCTGAGGTGTCAAGGGGGTGTCCAAGTTTGCTGTTGGTGGCCACCACTGCTTGCTGACAGGTTTTTCACATACTC
>JAOXNO010000024.1:109489309-109516300 GCA_028565335.1 Limnodromus scolopaceus
AGCCTGAGGTGTCAAGGGGGTGTCCAAGTTTGCTGTTGGTGGCCACCACTGCTTGCTGACAGGTTTTTCACATACTCTTAAAGGCTACATGTTTTCTTTTCTTTACCCTTACTGTGATATGTGAGGGAACTGGAGGTTTTATAGGAAGCACATTTCAGTCACAGAGAAGGAGAGTATCAGGATGTTCAAGGAAATAGAAATGTCCGTGACTCTTGTTCTCGGCAGCTACTACATAAAACTGCGCTTCTTGAACATGCACAGCAATCTCAGCATTCAGCTAGGTTGTGAGAGATGCCGTTTTTGCTTTCTTTAATCTTTTTGGACATCTGAACTCATCGCTCTTTTCGTCCACCAGAATACCCATAATACGGAGGCTAAAAAGGATGGAAATAGATCTGTGGGTCAAGGGCATTCTCTCATCTTTTCTTTCTCAATTTCTTCTCCACTCAAATGGTCATTAGGCCAAAAAAAGATTACAGGTTGATGTACAATCACATTCTTTAATGGTTTGAGGACCCACTTAATTTCTTGCATTCATGCCAAGGATGTGTATATATTTTATCTAGTTGTTTAATGCCAGGACTCCCCTTGCCTTTCTGAGACCCCTAATCACTAAATTCAGAGTCATGCTTACATGTTGTCGTCCTCACTGAGCCCTGAGTTATCTCAGAGTATCAGAAATACTTTAAACCAGGAAGGGTTGAGAATAATGGTTGAGGAACTTCTGGAATCCCTCAAACATGCCATTTCTCAAAAGAAAAAGCCTGGTAAGGAGCCTTAAAAGTTGTTTAGAGAAAGCAGCTCATGTCAACACAGAGCTCATGATTCACTTTTTGAGTTTATTCAGAAGTACTAAGCTTTTATCTGATGAAGTAAATGGCTCACAGTATGTGCAAAGCATGCCGCTAGCCTTCAAAGCTGTGGTCAGTTGGCAAGTTAATCTGATCACTGCAGGATAGCCTCATTCTCGCATCAAAGGAGGAATTTTATTTTTTTTTTAGAACTTTCCCAACTCTTCTACAGGAATCTGTCTTGCCTAAACATAGGCAGGACTTGCCCCTTAAAAAAATATATGTATTAAATGTTGAATTACAAGAAAGTTACTGATAACAAATTGAAATAGCTGACCCATATTTTCAGGCTTGCATGATCATTTGGCTAAAAAGAACACATGACTGTCTGAACATGAGTATACAGCCTGGTCAAGACTTTTATATACACAGGGGTAAATATGTGCTCCTGTTCTGTTTCAGTCAAGTGTTCTCCAGTTTTCAGATGTTGACTACAAAATATATGCTTCTCTTGCTTCCTGAGTTTGAAGATCTGAATTATTCTTTTTAATTGTACTGTAGCGTGACTTTTAGAAGCTTACTTTCAGGCTACTCATTAATGGACTAATTTAAAAATATGCAACCCATGCTAACTATTGTTGGTGCCAAGATACTGCCTGCAAGAATAGGTCATACATGAATTCTACAGCAGGTAGTACTGAATAAAAAGACCGTCTTATTAGTAGACCCAAATAATTTCTTAGTGGCTAAATTTGGACCCACACAAACAAGTACTGGAGTAACATAAGGAGAAAACAGTATTTTGGTTCTACTACTGGTCATTAGTGAAAATTGAGCCAGACATGAAAGACGCAGTTCTGGTGTTAGAAGAACTGTTAGGAGTTGTTAAGATCTAACTCTGATTTATCTGAACTTAGCAGTCATTGACTTAATTTTGAAACATTTTGTCTGAAAATAGTAGAAGTATACAAACAAGTACACCTACACGCACAAAACCTCCTCCTATGTTTAAAGTTTCTTATGCTTACCATGCATAGAGATGGCAATTGTATTTAGACAGCCAGCTAATTACTGAAAGCTGTTTTGTCCTGTGTTTTGTTCTGTGTTTTACATGGACGGATAAAGAGCAAGATATGTGTCAAAAGTGAAATTCTAGACAACTGTACAATAGAAAAGAGCAGAGTTCTCAGATCTTATAAAGATTAAATTGGTAAAATATAGCTATGAATCCAATGTATCAGGGAGACAGTACTCCCTCACCTCACAAAAATACCCCCCAAACATTTGTTAGAAAACACAAGTGATCAGGATCTAGCTGCTCCGAAAGATTATATCATCCTTTATTTCCTTACACCATGTTGAAATAATGGTTCAATGCTTATTTGAGGAAAGCAGTGTCACTTTTTGAATTGCTAGACCTAATTTTGAAGTGCACAAGTTCCCTTATATAGATACTGTGTTCATGCCAATCTGATTCAACCCCATTTAGCTGTGGAACTCCAAATGGTGTCATTCAATGAAACCAAAGTTCCCTTCTTTATCCCCCAGGAAGACAGCTTCACTAGCAGCAAGAATAAAAAAAAAATAATTCAGTCAAGGGAGGTAAAAACTGAACCTATATTTAGTCTTAATGCTTCCCTGGAACTTACAATATTGTAAAATCTGAAAGCTTAACATTTATTGTTACAAATGCCCAAGTGGATCGAATTGGAAACAATCACTGGGTATCGAACTCCAAGTAAGTACAGCTTGACTGCCAAATCTAATGACCTTACACCAACTTGCAGCTAAGATCATAAAGTTTTATTTTATCCTGCATTTTGGCCACAAACAGTCTTCATTAGCAAAGGCATAGAAATAAAAATGTGGCTGTAAAAGTCTTGGAATGAAACATGAAATTTAAGTCTAAAAACAAAGATAAATGTAGTAAATGCTGCTGTAAATGATACCAATTTTCCTGATTACCTAATCCTGTGTAGTATATTATTAATTAATAGCCAAACAATTAGAGATGAGAGCTCTGGGAGAAGAAAAGCACAGAGTTAGCAGAGAAATATAAATCTCCTGTCGCATATCAGGCAGAAAGGGGGTAAATATGTGCAGCTGCACGTACTTCAAAGGCAGGTCAGCTGCATACTTTTTCAGGGAACAAGAGGCCCACAAAGCGACATTTCCATAGTTTTACAGGGACACAATCCAGCTCGACATCCTAGCGGTTACTGATCCCTGGTCCCAGCCAGAGCAGTTACAGATGGAGCAAACCTGCGCCTGGCTCTGGGTTCAGTTTGTGCACGAGTGTTCCCTTCCATTTCCTCTCCCATCTGCGAGGAAAGGATGAGTAGGTCTGTGTCTTCAACATATTCAGTCGTCACTGTGCGAGTTTGATACCTGTGTGGCAGTACTTTCCTGTTTGAAATGCTGCTTGTTATTGAGATGATTGGACCTGTGCCTATTTTTTCCTTTCCCTCTCCCCCAAACCCTCTCTTCCTTCAAAAATCCCCACAAACTGAACAAGGAACCAAACAAAAGAAAGGAATATTATGCATAAACTTTTATGTGAAGTTTTACTTCGGTGTTATCCAGCTTTAATAATGCAATATACAGCAATGTGAGAGCCCGAAACAAATTGATGAAAGCCTTTCGTGCATTATGTAAGGAACATTACACCATTTTTAAAAGAAGTAAAGCATTTCCAAGTAAAATATTTTAAAACTTCTCATTTTAAGAAGGTTCTTTGGTAGCAAAAAATGAAAAATATCCCCATTCTCATAAGAACCCTTCTTAATGCAATTTCAGTATGTTACCTTTCAAAAAAGCAAAAGGTGGCAAAACCTCCATTCCAACAGTTGTGTCAATTATTTCTTCAGGAAAGGTTTGCAAAGAAAAACAAAAAAGGTTGTAATATATCTTCCAATCACTTTTGCTTATCCCATGTTGAGGAACCACATTTATACCTAAACATTGAACCTAGATACTAAATTAGGAGGAGCTGTGGACTCCCTTGAGGGTAGAGAGACCTTAAAGAGAGATCTGGATATTGCTGGGCAATCATCAACAGTATGAAATTTAACAAAAACAGGTGCCAGATTCTGCACGTGGGATGGGGTAACCCTTGTTATACATACAAACTGGAGTGCAGCTCTGCAGAAAGAGGTCTGGGGTTTGGGCTGAGAGCAAGTTGAACGTGAGTCAGCAGTGTGCCCCCAGGGCCAACCATGTCCTGAGGTGCATCAAGCACAGCATAGCTGGCCAGTCAAGGAGGTGATTATCCTACTCTACACTGTACTGGTGCAGCCCCACCTCGAGTTCTGTGTGTAGTTTTGGGTGTCTTGGTATAAGGACATCAGACTATGAGAATGTGTCCAGAGGAGGGCAACCAAGACGGTGAAAGGCCTCAAGGGTAAGACTTACAAGGAGCAGCTGAGGTCATTTGGCTTGTTCAGCTTGGAGAAGAGTAGGCTGAGGAGTGACCTAATGGCAGTCTACACCTTCCTCAGGAGGGACAAGGGAAGAGGAAGTGCTGATCTCCTCTCTCTGGTGACGAGTGATAGGACAGGAGGAAACTGGATGAAGCTGCATCAGGAAAAGCTCAGATTGAACATTAGGAAATCGTTCTTCACTGGGAGTGTGATCAGTCACTGGAACAGGGGGAAGTGGTCATGGCACCGAGCCTATCAGAGTTAAAGGAGTGCTTGGATGATGCTGGTTTAATTTTGGGTAGTCCTGTGAGGAGCAGGAGTTGGACTTGATGATCTTTATGAGACTCTTCCAATTTGAGATATTCTATGATTCCACAATACTTCAAACCTTCTCTGCCCTTTCTAAGTGATCAGAACAACATGCTATTGTCAAGATGTGGAAAGATAATGATTTTATACTATAATTTTTTCCTACTTCAGACTCAGATAATTTTCTAATATTTTTTTCTCTGTCCACTACACTTGTAACCTCAACTGAGGTAAAAGCAGGTATCTGCAGAGATAACTTCAAAATCTTTTTCTTCAAACCAGCTAGCAATAGCTGGTCTAGAGCATGATGTAACATAAATAAAATTAGGGTTGTACAGTTAGGTGTACAGAGTGCTAATTATTATCTGCAAGACAACAATTTTAACTAGATCATTTATTTTTATCCAACTTCATAATCCTTTTATCTCTCCTTCTTGAAAATAAATGTTACTGTGACTGGCTTTTGGATTTGTTTATGTTGGGTTGCAAAGACACTAAATAAAATTTCTAATAAATACAGTAATTATTATGACAGCAAACCACAGACAATCTCAGACCTGAATCATCTTGTGCTAGTCTCTCTGTGTTTATTACAATCATAGTCTAGGAAAGGTAAAATCTTGAAACAGGAATGTCACATAAGAGATTACAGTTAGTGTGAATGGATCCAAGACATTATTTCTCTCCCCTCTTAGAGAGAAGGACACACCAGCAAAAGAGAGAGACGATCATTTACAAAACCAGCAACCAAACTTGAGCACCATCCAGCAAATATATCTCTGAATTCATCATCAGCGTCTGAATTTAAACCTGCTTAAAAATCAGTCTAAGGATCTTTAGAATTAATTTTTTCATAAAGAACCGTTATGCTGGATATTTCCAACTGGAAAATAATATTTTAAAAGTTACAAACCTTTTCTTTCTAGTTTCTGTGGTTTGAATTGTTTATCATTCCTGAAGAAAGCATGAGAATATCAGTAATAATTAGTGAAATTGAAGGAGGGGAAAGAAAATTCATCCTTGCTAGTTTATTTTTTCCTTTTGTAAATTGATTTTTTTTTCTTATCCCCATTTTTCTTTTGTTAAGTCGACAAACCTGGACAATCATGAATGCATATCAATACTTTTTTCTCTGAAAATCTGAAGAATTTTCTAAACATAATAATTTAAGAAATAAACTTTTTTGCACACTTTGTCAAAACAAAATGAAAGAAAAAAAGAAGGTGGGTTGTCTGGGTTTTTTTACTATTTTCTATGCTTTTTTAATTTCTTTTTTTAATTATTCCACTAGAAGAAAAGTAGGAAGATAGGGAGCTAGGAAGGTACACAGGTGGGCAGGTTGGCAAAAAGGAAGGTAGAAAAGCAGGAAGCCATGAAGAACGGAAAAGTTTTTTTTTTTATTTTTTAAGTTAAGAAATTTTGAAATGTCAATATTTCAGTCTTTGTATAAAAAAATTTTTCTAGCCCTCTCAATTGCATAAACCTATACAGACTTTTCGTATAGGTTTCTATGTGGGAGTCTGACATTTCTGACATAAATGTAGTGTTTCTCTCTTGCTATAGAAGCTTCTGTACATACATAAATGTGTATGTATGTGTGTGCATGAAAAACCAACTGTAGAGCACCAGTGGATTTACAGTACTTTTATAATTAAGTCCATGCTCCTGCATGCTAAGAAATCACCCTATTAAATCTTACCATACAAGCAGTAGGTGGGCTTAGAGTTTAAATTTTCTTCCTTATTTAAAATGTATATATTAATGTTTGAAAATTCCCATTCGGTGTACGTAGTGCATTGAGACCAAAGCCAGGAGCATAAAACCACTGCCAACAAAAACTGAATATGTAAAACAGGTTCAGTTAATTCTACATCAAAGTTTTCTATTGCTTCATAAAAGAAATCTATAACAATAGCAGGAAATTGTAACAAATATGTAATGGGGGAGGGGACATCTTGTAAACCTAATCTCATTCCTGTTTAAATTAATATATATTGTAATAGTCTATGGACACTTGTGTACAATTACAGTCATATGTTTCAGAACAGAGCAGCTTTACTCCCAAAAACAAAAGAAAGGGAAAGCGGTCAGGGCCACCCACAGGGGAGCAAGAGGGGCAGCTTACCCCAGCTGCCTCCTTGGGTAGAAGAAGGAGATGTCCTTGTGCAGCATGGGTATTACTGACATGACAGCAGCTTTTGCCATATATAGGCTAAGTCCAATGATTCCCAAAAGCATTAGATTTATTGTGAAAATATATTAAGTCTGAGGCCATTTTGAAAACCTTGGCTGTCCCATGACTGAGATTCAAGGTGCAAATGGTCATGTCGAAGACTTCCAGACATACATCAATCTGTGATGGAAAGACCTACAATACTGTTCCCATTCACGATCCACACATAAATACTTGTACAGTAGTGCCAAGACCTTTCATTAATAAAAGGTATGTTACACATCTGGAAATCTTGGGCAAACCAAGCAGTTTTTCAAAAGCCATCCATACATGATTTACAGGCTGGACAAAAAAGGTGACATAAACTGTGCTTGAACAGGAATAGACTAGAGTTAAGGGAGCATTTAATGCTTATGGTCAGCAGAGAAATAGATGCAGAAATGAAACGTTGAGGAAGTGTTGACCAGCCCCTGGTTCAGATTGGTTCTGGGTGATACTGCCTCAATCTTTCATGATGCCAATGCCAAAGAAGCTATTACTAAACCTCACAGTGTGAGCATCACTACTACACCTTTTGGACAAGGGATTTGGGGTGAGAAGAACCCTTGAAATACACTCTTCCATTTCCACTTGTGGGATGGGAACCTCATGTTGACACTCTCCTTCTTCTCTCATCTTGCAGATATACAGGTTAGGTCTACACTAATAAAATAAATGCAGCCAGGGATCGTTCCCAGGCACTGGCACATAATCATCTATACTGTTAAACTGGGAAGTGTCTTTTGCATGTTTCAGGCACTTGCTAACTAGTGTTCTCCCAAACAATGCCCAAACATGGTTCAGAAGTTAGCGTGATCCAGGGACCATTCCCAGTAGGGAATGAGCACATGAGCACTGCTGGCTCTTGTTCAACTTGCTGTCCACCAGGACCCCCAGGTCCTTTTCTGCAAAGCTGCTTTCTAGCCAATTGGCCTCCAGCCTACACTGTTGCATGGGGTTAACTCATTCCAGATGCAGGATTTTTCATTTGCCTTTTTTGAACTTCTTGAGGGTCTAGTCAGAGCATTCTCCAACCTGTTGAGGTCCTTCTGACTAGCAGTTCCACCCATCAGTGTATCGGTTGCTCCTCCCACATTGATATAGACTACAAATTACCTGAAGCTGTACTCCATCCTAGTGTTCATCTCAATAACAACAGCATTAAACATTTACGGGCCCAAAATTGATCCCTGTGGGACACCACTAGCAACCACCATCAGCTGGACTTCATTCCACTGAATCACCCTTAAGCGTGGTTATTCAACCAACCTTTCACCTACATGACCATCCATTTATACAGTCCATATTTCACCAATTTGGTTATTGCAATACTCTGGATGTCTGTCAAAACCCTTCCTGGATTAAAACTAAACAACATCCACTTTTCTGTCCTTATCCACCAAGACACGAAGACAATCAGGGTTGTCAGTCATAATTTCACCCTTTATAATTGCTCTTCTTTGGTGTTGTTGAAAAGAAAGTGTCATCAGACAGCATGGTTCCAGCTCTAGAGAGACGAACAGAAGTGAAGAAGGAAAGTGACAGAGCCACAACATGTCCAGGCAAAAAAGAAGGGAGAACTGAGCTGGGAAGAGTGCAAGAGTGTGAAAACATGGTATCAAGAGAAGAACGAGTGATCTGGCAACAAGTAGAATCATAGACTCATAGAATCATTTAGGTTAGAAAAGACCATTAAAACCATTGAGTCCAGTTGTAAACCTAACACTATCATGTTCATGACTACTCCATGTCTCTAAATGCCACATGTACAGGTCTTTTCAATACTTCCAGGGATGGTGACTTGACCACTTCCCTGGGCAGCCTATTCCAATGTTTGATGAACATTTCAGTGAAGAATTTTTTCCTAATACCTAATCTAAACCTTCCCTGGTGCAACTTGAGGCCATTTCCTCTCATCTTATCACTTGTTACGTGGGAAAAGAGATCAACACCCACACCATTGCAACCTCCTTTCAAGTAGTTGTAGAGAGCAACAAGGTCTCCCCTTAGCCTCTTTTTCTTCAGGCTAAACAACCCCAGTTCCTTCAGCAGGTCCTCATAAGACTTGTTCTCTAGATGCAAGTAGCTGCATTATCATTTGGTACAATGTAAAATTAGAACCATAGCACTACAGCAGTGTGACTATATAGCCCATAGTTTAGAAACACAGAACATCATGGTCTCTCTGACATTCTTTGCAAACTGCAGCTGAGGCAGCAATCCTGGTCACTGACTCAGACCCTAGAGGTTATAGCTCCAGATCTTGCATAGATAATCCTATGAATACAAGAAATGCCAGTAACTAAATTCCACTGGCTTTTGATGGAGACAAGAGACTATGTGTATATCATTTCATGCAATACTAGGGCATGAGGGTCCTTGAGGTTGGCAAGGAGACACAAGTAAAAGGGAACTGTTGAGATAAGAAATGCTTTATAATGGAATTTAAGTGCTATAGTAAATATGAAAATTCCACATGCACAAGCATGACTTGGAAGAACAAATCTGATATATAAGTGTAATTTAGGCACATAGAAGTCTAAGTCTTGCTGGTTTTCACTGGATACATCAGTTAACAGAGTAGCTTGTTATATTTGTGGGGCCAGGGAGATAAATCTTTGTCTAAACTGCAGAAGTTCCTTTTTCCAAACAGGTGCAAAAGAGGAAAAAGTAAATGAAGAAGAGAAGATTTTTAAGGAATTCAGAGAACAAACATTCATTCTGCACCTTCATGAAGTCAATTGAGAGAAGGAAAATAATCTAATAGCATGCTAAAAAGGGGCTCATCTTTCCAAAAAGAAGCTGCTTTTTGTAACATGACCTTTGAGTGACCCATAATATCCCAGTCTGTGGTCTCTATAATAAAATAGAAAGATAGAGAATTCTACATAAAGCTGTGATATATCCCTGCTGGCTCAGAGACACTACATTTTGCTGATTATGTTGATGCTTCCTTCATATTGCTGTACTTGGCGCAGGATCACAATGAGAGGCTGAAGCACTATTTTTTGCTGGCATAGAGCCACAGCAATAGTAAGGAATAGGACAGAGAAGTGCTCTGAGGTATCTGTATTATTTTCAAAGAAGAAAAGAATAGAGCAATGCCTATATCTTGCAAATTCCCCACTTACAGCCCAAGAAAATTAATCTCATGAAGACTGCAAGGTCACTAGGAGAAGTATTCTGCATTAAGCACCAGCATCACCAGCAAAATGAACATGTGGTGGGCAACCATCTTCCCTCAACACTATTAGAGCTGTATGTCCTAGCCACTGCAAGCCTTTGCCCGTAGGGTGAAGGGATTTTCTCCCCCACCTATTCGTGCAGCACTGTATGTTTCAAGCACTGTCTGTTGCAAACAAGGTTCTGGAGCACAGTCCTAAAACACTGCTCCTTCTTGGACTGGGAGCTTGTGTAATGTTCTTGTTTGCTTCATGCTGGGCTGCACCACTGGGACAGCAGAGGTGCTATAACTGATGGATTTGGAGTTAGATCCTCCTTATCAGAGGTTTTACTTTACGTCAGTCTCAAAACTGTGAGGCCTGAGGTGAGGTAGCTCAAAGAGAGCTTTCACAGTCTCCAGAGGTTGAGGGCTGCTGTCCTACAGCTGGGATTTCCTATGAAGTTATTCCACTGGACTGAAGCATGGCATTTTGTTTGTTTGGATTTTTTTTTTTATAAAGCAGTGCTAAACTTTCCCCAAAGAACAGGTGTATTTCCTATATCCTCTCAGAGCAACTACCAGTATGTTACATAGGGAAAGGATTATATATTTAGGTTCCCTGTGGCACTCAGAGGATCACCAAAAGGTCCCTTGCAGTCTGTTGTCCTTATGAATTAGGGTCTACTATTCTATCACATTTCTGCAGTGCAAAAAAAATTTCTGCCAGCTAAAATCCATCAATAAAAATAGTTGTTTATATTATTACACCACCCACTATGTTCTCCTAGCTGTAATTAAAATTAGTTTAAAAGATTTTGCACTAGGGCCTTTGTGAAAACTGAAGGGTGCCAATACTGGATGGTATATTCAGTACAATGAATCTGACGTGTCAAATGTACGTTACCCAGTAACCTGTTCATTCGAAATATTTTTTTCCACTTTTGCTACAGCCAAGCTGAGCTCACAAAGCCAGGACTCTCATGTTTGCCTGTCTAGGCATGTTTGCCTCGGTCTGTACCGTAGGCATAGTGTGAGCAAGTCATGACCCATACCTATCATGTCTTTGAGGAACAGCAGTGTTATAAATAAACATCAGTAATTAGGAGAAAATATAAGCAAGCGTCTTCTCTTGATGTTAGTAGTTACCAAGTACAAAAAACTGCACAATGGTGAATATCAGCTAATTATGTTATGTTTGTAAGATGGTTTGAAGGCTCACAATTTTTAGAACAGTTATGCCTGAATATGAGGAACAAATATCCGAATAGTGCAAACATTGGGAAGAATTGCATTAAAAATTACTTGTGCCCTGAGTGATTCAGTTCCTATTCAGAAAAGAGTGAACTCATATTAAACTCACAGTGGGAATATTTAGCTTCCCACATCCCTGTCGTTGTTGTATCTTTCCTTTAAAAGAAAGTTTAGCTGTATTGTAAACTGTGGATTCTGTGGCATAATACTATTATGTATCACATAGAATCAGCTTCCTTTCCAAAAAAAGTATCAGTGGTAAATTTTCTTCTTCATATTTCCTTTATAGAAATATTTTTTCCTATAATGCTTTTGACAGATTATTTGAATTTGGAAGCAACAAGACAGTCTTAAAGGGGTTGTTAGCTATTTCTGATTACATATGTGTCTGTTATTAGTGGTAAGTGCTCAAAATCTGTTATTTTTCCCTCTTTAATATTTTGGGTGATTAAATACCTCAATTCTCAGTGAATGGTAACATCTTACAGTAGTCTTGTTAATAAAAGATTTTCTTATGTATCTGCAGAGTGAGGTCATATCTTTCAATACTCAATTTTATCGTTCCTATTGATTTTGGTTAGAATTGTTCTAGAGTTGGAGAAGGGGCTGAACTGGGCTGTTGCTTGCAACTTCCAATTTAGTGAAAACTCTTGTTTATAAGTTTTGGCAAAAAAAAGGGAGAAACTACCAACTTGACAAAAAGCCTTGAGTAGAGAATATGTTTGCAGCAAAATGAAAGCAAGACATCATCCCATCTCTCTGCATGGTTTGGCAGTTTATGAAACAACCAAAAGGAAGCTGCGTGTGGCCTGAGCCAGGCCATGCTAAAGAAAGCTCTATAAGCAGGCAGTTATGGTCGGTTTCAACACAAGGAGTCAAATGGCTATTCCCAGGATTAGGCCTCCCATTCGTTTTTTAATAAACAAAAACCAAATGAAAATGTCCCAGTTATTAACATTGGAAGAGTTGGCTACTGTGCACATACACTATATTTCCATTACATTTTACAATCAATTCATAAAGCTGCAAGCCAACATTCCATAGACGTACTGCTGGCCATGAATGACGTCCTTATTGTGAAACGGGATGGAAAATGCGCTCCTAAATGCACAGTGGACACATTTTGCTAAATGCTAACAACTGGGACATTTTCATTTGTTTTTGCTTATTACAAAAATAAACAAAGTAAACAAAAGGCATGAGTGCAAAGCAAGGGAGTTATTAAAAAGAGCCTTTCACTTAAGTCCTTCTGGCTTAGCCATCTTCTGTACAATTTAATTTCTAGTGGGTATTCTCTCAGCTGGTTCCATTTAGTTTTGACTACCAGATGTGAGCATGGGTCCATTCCTTGGCTTAAAGAGACAGCAATGTAGGCAATTAGAGCACTCTCAAATCTTTAAAGCATTGTTTTGCCATTGTAAGAAATCTCTTTTCTTTTTCTTTTCTTTTTTTTAATTTTATTTTAATTAAGGCAGTTTTGGGAACATGCTGCCTAGTGAAGGATTCATGGTTGAAGTAGTCATCTCTTATAGGTGTGAGACAGGCATTTCCCTTCATAAATACTCAGCTTAGGCTGCCAGTTTAAAGGTAGTAACCTGCAAGGTTTAGCTGTGAGAGAGCTGCTAGCTCTGTGGGGGCAGAACAGTCCTGGGGCTGGAGGGGGGAGGAAATCTATAATGTATGGTTGGTCATATAGGGAATACCAGAGGGAGGAGCAGCTTCCTCCCGTCATTTATAATTACACACAGCGGTCTGGTCCTCAGATTGAACAGGGCCTGGACATTTCAGAGGTTTAAAGTACAAAGGTATTCCTTTACAAGGAGATCCAGTATGGAAGACAGGAATTTAGAATCGCAAAGGATTTTCAGATTTCACAATTTGTCCTCATTCACATTTGGAAAGAAACCTAGTTATTTCAAAGGACTCCATGAAAGACAATGAAAATGGTTTGAGGTCAGTCAAAGCATTGTATTACAGTTTTTGAGTTTTGTATTATATAATATACTATATATTAAAAACAAATCAAACAAAGAGTCAGTCTAAAATCAAAACAGCTTGTTCTGGAAAGCTGGAATGGGAGGCTTTGGCTGCGTCCACATGAGCAAGTCGTGCAGCCCGGGAGCGGGTCTGCAGCGAGAAGCTGTTGGTGTTGAGGACCTGACATCTGTACTATACACGTTTTCGGGGGTTTTGCTTCACACTAGCTTTAGTCTGTTCCCATGGTCTAAACATTCGTAACTGTTTGGAGTGCATTAGCTGTGCTTCTGGAGCACATCTTCCAGTTGAATTTAATCTGAAAGGAATCCAGTTCTCTCGCTCAGAGACCGCTCCGTGATGTGAACCGGAGTGTGGTAAGTGGGAACAAACAGGGGATTCGTTTCAAAAGTGCACTTGAGAGCTGAACGAATATGCTGAAATAGAGACTCTCCCTTTTTCTACCTTTTAAAGGCCAAATTTCAGAGAAGAGGACATTTTTTCCTCCAGCTTTTCAACTCTAACAGAAATACACTTTCTGACAGAGAGCTGTTGGGAGTTCTTTTTGCCAACTTTATTTAATGCTTCTCCTTTCAGCGGGAAATCAAACAAGAAGCAGGCACCCATTTCAATACCCTACCCCACCCCAACCCTATCAACTGCAGCAAGGCTTCTTCAGGCCTTGAATCGCTGCACAGAAATGTCACCAGATCCTGCTGTATCTGGCAAATGCCCAGGGGAAACATATGGGAAGCATGTGCTGTGACTTGGGGCGGGGGTTATTATTTTCTTAATCACTGCCACAACTGTGCTCTAAGTTGTTTTTTTTTTCCTGAAATGCCACTGGATTCAATTTGAACGCAAGTGTTACTCCTCCTTGTCCCTCTGCTTCTCGCCTTGGAAACCCTTTCACACAAAGCCTATGCCTCACTCGAGTAACATAAAAAGAAGATGAGCTCGCTGAGAGATTGCACTGTGTAGGAAGCTAAACTGTTTTGCACTATCTGTTCCTCATTTGTCATTTTCCTTTTAAAAAGAATAACTAAAACCCCCTTTCCCCTCCCCAGTAATCTTTTAAAGCTTGTATATCAGCTAATTACAAACTCGTTCCCATTGTTTCTCCTGATGGTTTTCTATTCCAGGTACAGCAAACCACCAAATATACGGACAATATCAAAGTGGCAGGAAGGGAATTTCCCAACATCAAGAAGTTTATTTAACTGGATTTTTGTTTCAGGTCCATTCCTTTACATTCCCAACTAAAATAATTGTTTTTGGTGAAAGTGGCAGCTGGATTCTGACTCATGTTTTACTACACAAATAAGGCGGCAGACTTTTCTGGAGTACTTTTGGGTCCAAAATACTAAAAGCATGCCAATAGAAGTTTCAGAAACACATTCCTGTTAGTTTTGAGCAGCTTAAATTGGAATTAGTGTTTAGCTAATTAGCAGAACTTAGAATTGGTACTTATTCAAATGCCCATTATCTGCTTATAAATCAATCTAAAAATTTTATCCTACATGTCCATTCAAGCAACAAGATACTACTGTCTCAGTATAATGTGTACAGGCAAGGGATTCTGGTGCCAGCCCCATAACGTGATACAGATTGTGACAGAAGTACCTTGATTATATTAAAACCTGCCTATATATATTTATAAATGTCTTTAGTTTCCTGGTTTCCATTTTTTACCATCTTTCATAGTGGATTAAGTCCCTATTTTGCACTGTCTGTACAAAGTAGTTTTTGAGTACTTAAATTGCTGCCCCAAATGCCTGCAAATATTCAAACCTGGAGAAAGGGCACTGAGGTTCCAGCTTAAACCTGGGACAAGCGTACCTGAAAACCTCTAACTGCTAGAGTGCAAATTTTCACATTTCAAGAAGGAGTTGTGAAAAGCCTGAACAGAAGGAGGATATCTGCAACCAGTGCACCTATTGTTCTGGAAGCTTAGAGGAAAATAGCACTGGGATCAGAAGCATGGTGTTCAGCTGCAAAACAATTCAGCCAAGAATACAGCAATTATTATTAAATATTATTGTGTCTTTTGATCTTTATTTTTTTTCCTAAGTGACCTTACTGTTTAAATAGGGGCATTCACTGGGCTAAGGTCTTGACCTGAGATAATCCTTTTGGCTGTGGATATTAAGATGGAAATAACCATAGCAACCATACAGAATTTCATAAAACATTTCTTTGCTTCTGTTTAGCTAGAAAAGTCCAAATAAAAAATGTCATATATATCTGGTGTGTGTTATACATTGTGCCATAAATGTCATTTGTTAGTTGTTTCTCTTTTTGTGGTTTGGGAGGAAATTCCAAATGTAGCTGAGGGAATCTGGCTTTAAACATACAGAGAGCCCTCATTCACTACTGAAATGCATTCTGGGAGGACTGCAAGATGTTTTGTGCAAGCAAAATTTGCCTGCACATGATAAGAAATATTTTAGGAAAGCAGAGTAGAATCAGAAGAACTGAGAAAACATAAAGACTGATTTTCTTAAAGGGATGTGTTTATCGTAAGCTGAAAAAAGATGTATTTTCATTGAAGTATTCACAATTGGAAAAATTCCTGGTATCTCAAAAAGACAGAGATAGCAAAACTTTTTTTCTCTAGGATACATTCTTTATGAGCTTTCTCCCTAGCAAGGCTTTGTCTAAGGAGATATTCCCCAGAGGACTTCCCAAGAGACCTATCGATGGTATCGTGTTCCAAACACTATTTAAGGCTACATTTTATCTTGTTTGATTTGTGACATGAAACATAAAACAAACATATCAGCACAGAATAATCCTAGTTTGAGACTGTTTTAATTTACCCCATACCCAAAAGGAATGTAACTGTCCAAACTGGAATTATCTTCAAGAAGTGACAAGGCTGTGTTAATGACCATAGCTGGTAAAAATCTGATTTTGGATCTCATCTGGAAAACAGCATTTACGGTAGCATAGTATGGCATTGTAATGCAGTGCTGGGTCAGTGGAAGAAAGAGAGACCCCTTAATGTGTAATCCTGGGGTTTTGAAAACCCTGTTTTTCTTAGAATCTTTCCTCTAAGTTTGGGGGTTTCGTCAGTCCTACAGGATTTATCCAGAGGGGAAGATATTAAAAACGGCGGTGAACTACAGGTTTAATTAAGGCATTCACCCCTTACTTCATCACGCATTATGTTTCAGTAAGAGTCCAGGGAGACACCAATTTCCATTAGTTTCAAAACAGTGTTAATAAGCTTAATAGAGCTGTATAGCCTGGTGACTGATGGAAGCCTGTTGATCCAGGAGGTCACTTTTGTGTTATATTTCATGCTTTCCATGTGAGAAGAAGTATGTTTGTGACCTAGATAGGCTCAGGATGTAGCTTCACTCACCTGATAGGCTTCAGGAAGAAAAGAGGGAGAGAGGGTCCTTTCAACCAGCGACAGAGAATGTTTGAGACACTTAGGTAGGATATCACAGGGAAGATCTGTTGACACAAAGTCATCTTTAACTCATTTCACATCTGGAATTTTCTCTAAACTGCAAGCATAATGTGTACTTTGATTAAGCTCAAAAAAATTGAAATCCATTTTTCGATTTGATCTCAATAGCTATAGAACCCAGTAAAATCCATCTTTCCGTGAAACTGACTTCCTGCTGCTTTGGCTGCTTGCTACAAGTGCAAGTTGCTGTGTAAAAGCACCGAGAGTGGCCCAGGTACTGGTAACTCACAGTACAAAATGCAGTCAAAAAAAGAAGCAGGAGTTAACCTCATTCTGGGGATATGCCAAGCACTGCTTAAATCAAGGGCTGAGTCAAAGGAACTGAGGACATTTTGACATCTTGATCCAAGTAGGAAGAAGCCTTCAAAGGCAGCTTGAGGCAAAATTCACTGGCTGCACACATTGGAGTACTATCAAAGAAATCTTTGAGGTAACCCAGCCGGCACAGTGAAGAGAAAACCTCAAGTCTATCTGTACTTCAAGGCTCACTATAAGTCATGCTTATTTTCAGAATGGCTGATTCCTCACATTATGCATGGCCTAAACATTTCTGCTGTATCTTCTGTTGTGGAGTTGCATGACAGCTCAATGACCTTTCTAAAAATGCAAATGTCTCGGCATTGCCTCCTGCAATGTTGTATGGGATGTGAGTCCAGGCTGATCACAGGAGAATTGAACACAAGTTGAAATGGGTCCTGAATGTCTTCTGGGCCTCAGATTTTGACAAATGCATTGCCTTTCTAATAATGACTGGATAATATGTGCTTAATAGCAAGAAGAATCATCTTTTCTTGTTCCCTTCTTGGGGGTCATTACCTGCACCACAGGCATCAACAGACTGTACAGTTATAACATGAGTCTCAGAAGTGCAAAAAAAAGTGTCATATGACCAACAATTAATGAGTTTGGGCCTTAATAAAATTTTTAAAAGGTACTATGAGGAGCTTTAGGAATGTTGTATGATAAATAACATATACCAATTCAGAAGAAACAAGACACATTATAACGTAGTTGGACAAGAGTGAAGTAGTCACACGCAGATTCCAGAATACTTTCCGAGAAGGATAAACACATGGTGCTTCTGCAGATATTCACAGTATTTTATCTTCAACAGAAATGTTTACAGCATAAAGCACAAAAGCCACCCCTCAGCTTATATTGCAAAGCCAAGTCCAAGCAGTAAGTTCGTTCTTTAAGCTGAAAAGAGAAGCTAAGAGAGTTCAACAACTGTTAGCCTTCCTTTAATGCCAGGATGTGGGTTTTTTAGCCAATGATAGTAAGATAATCAAAGTACTATAATCTCGCCAAAGGAGCATATACTGAGGACATTTGTTTTCAGTTACATAAATGCAATTAATTGATAGGAGAATTTAAAGCTATTAATTGCATTCTCTACATGTTACTAATAGAAGTTGCAATACCTTTCAAGTAAATATTGTCTTAAACAGTACATTTTTCTGCCACGTTACAAGTCAAGACCAGGAGAGCAATTAACATCTATTACCTGTTAACTTCTGTGTCTCTGAACTGACTCTTATTGGACTCTAAGACCACACAAGAATTTCAGTTGATTTTGTATGGTCACCAAAGATGTGGGAAATGCTCAGTACCTCAAAGATGGGTAACCTTGAGGTAAAATTTTGCTTGGGTAGAGCTGTTTCATATTATTCACAGATATCTGAAAAGATTCCAGTGGTTCAGTGCATTACAGAATAAATACAGACATTTGGCATTGAATATTGCATAGGCCGATATAACTGTATAATGATGTGACATTTATCTCAAGCCACTGATTTTAAAGATATATCACTTTAAATCTCAATATTCCCTGCAAGTTTGTATTCTCAAGGGAACAGAAATAATAGGTGGGAACTTATGAACATCACCATTATCTTGGCTGTTGTAGTACTTGGATCACACAGGTGTTTTTCTTAGAAAAGGAAGACCTATGATTTCTGCTGTGCCATAAGATAACCTGGCACAAGTACCAAGTATCACAGGTTAAGAAATACTTGCACTTGAAAAAGTCATTGTTAGACTTGAATAAATAAACAAAACCTTTAACAGCTCATATTTCTGTTTTATTAGTCTTTAGAAAGGACTGAATATCTTAAATGCTCTATAAAGGGCTGTGTTTTGCTTCAAGAGGTGACATTCATTCTACCTTAACTTCAACCATCTAAGTTAATGCTATGAATCCTCCTTGGGGGGTACCCTGATTTCTCTTGTGACCAGACAGTGAATTTATAGTCATAAATTTTGGTTACTGAACTGAGGTTAGATTCCTAAAGTGAACAGCGTAGTACCTTTCTAAGCCTTTATTTTAATCTTTGAGTTAAAAAGATCAGAAAAATGTTACCTCCATTGTGACGCTGCCTAAAACCAGGTTGACCTCCATATTTCTGTTTATATATGAGATAAATGTGAGCATCTCCAGTCTCATGAGACTGAGACTAGTCTTAATAGACAGCTGAACAGCTTTCTCTGTGAAGAAAAGGGACTGATTTTCATATGCATTTTCCACAACCTTGCTGTAGACTTGAAAAGACAGCCCAGCTGTCCCAGGTCAGGATTCTCAGCTTAGGTTATTTTTAACCTACAGACTCTTAACAGCTATGACAGGTTCCTCAGGCTGAAGACGGGTCCAGTGGTTCTCCTGAGGAGGTTAGTTAAGGGTACTTAATGCCAATTTTTAATGGGCGGAGGGGGTCATGGTGTAAGATTTTATTATTTTTTTTTGAAAAAGGAATGGTGTATCACTGTTATCTTTATGTATGAATTTGTCTTCTAGTTGTATACACAAAGTATTCACTCAAGTCTGAAGTCTACACTCATGACTACTGGGTAATGCATAAAGGCAGAGGTAGATCTCACTGAGAAAGTTCTTTGCTCAGATGGAAGACAAGTATTGGAAGAAGAAAGCCATGCTATTATTCAGATTTTATACTGATGTAATTGAATAAAGTTCAGCTTTAAGACATTAGTCTCTGAATATTATTCATTATTTATTGCTTTATGATCTTAGATTTCATATAAGTACCATTTCTTTTTGAAATATTGGAAAGTATTTTCAAAGAAAACATATAATCCTTCTATTTTTCTTCCTGTCATTATTAAGATGAAATAATCACATCTTAATTGGGGGGAAAGAAATAATTCCATCATCTGACTGAGGTTTTCAGCTCGGTGAACAATTTTTTTACAAGTTCTTGCTCTGAATGGGTGTAATTTAAATTTCACAGATGGGAAAAAGGGACTTATCACCTATGCTGTTCTGAACTCAAAACTGTGATTATTAGTTGAAGATTCAAGATTTCTGGTCCATCTACCTCAAAATTTTTTATATCATATTGTTGTTGTCCATGCCAACACTGTGTTCATTCAGGAAAGGGTCCCACCAGTAGAACCAACTCTTCTGTGTAACAAAAGAAATGACATCAAAATATGGAGCTATTTTATGCCAAGGAAAAGAAAATATTTCTTAGCATGGGAAGAGGGGCTCAAAAGCAGGGCTGCAGAGAAGCAGGCTTGACGAGCTGCTTTGACTTGGCAGAGGGCTTGCATATAACTTAATCTTTGCTCTTGAGAGTAAGTTTATTCCTTTCTTTATTGTTCTCCTTTAAACAATTAAATAGGTTCCTTTCTTCATTCTTAATATGTCAAAAGCAAATTGCAAATCCTTTAACATGAAACATGAAGCAGATTTCTTTAAACTTAAGGCTTCACCGTGTGAGAAACTGAGCATCCTTGATTCCATTCAGTCCCTTAAAGATTCAAGCCATGTCATATAATTACGTCATTCCTCCAAAAAGTTTTCCACTCAAAGTTTTGTGGCGCACTGAGTTTACTTGAAGATGATTAAGATCATTAAAGTAATGGAGAAGAAATGTGACACAAGAGGAAGATCCTGCACATACACACCTGGATTCCTTTTGCAAGGAATAACACACAGACTTGAATGTGTTGGGACAAATTAGTATTAATATAATGCATGACAGGATAAAAGCAAGGTAAGATTTATCGATGACCTTTCCTTACACTAAGGATATCACTGTAAAACCACACAAACCCTTTGACACACCGGTCCCAGATTAGGTCTAAGATATAAAACCTGAGTTTCATGCATGAAAAGGCCTTCACATGCATGAAAATGTGTCTTTCTTTTTCTAATTTGTTGTTCTAGTGGTTCCACAGGTTCTAGTTAAATTATTCTTTTAATTAAACAAAAACATCAGGCTTTCCTAAGACTCTGTTAGGTTAGTAGTTCCCAGCACAGAGTTTGAGGCCTTATATTGGTCTGTGGAATTAAAAAACAAGGATTCACGGCCTGTAGTGGAAAAAGTTTTGGAATTATTGGTTTAGGCCATCATGCTGAACAAAAGGTGGAAGAAACTGTCCAGTACTGCAAAGCTAATGGATCCAACTGGCCATCCCTTCCACATATATAATTTTTTTATTCATCCAAACAAGATCATGTAATTCCCATACACCTCAGCTATCCTTCCTTGATCTATGTAGAGTTCAGAGGAGAATGTGCCTCTCTTACTCCAAAAATATTGGCAGGCATAAAAGGAATTAAAATTTCTATTAAAAATAGATTTATTTTGGATGTCATTCAGACTTTGAAAGATTTGGCATCTGTGACACCTGATGTGGTTGCTTTCTATTCTGTTTGTGCTGTTCCCCCTTCATCACAAGCTTTTACAAGATAGTATTGAGTCTTTTAAATTTAATTAGAACCTTATTTGATTCTCTTTCTGGATCTGGCTCCCCTAATCGTGGTCTGAATCTTTTTCAGTTCTCCATACCCAGTAAAAATATTATTAGATAGCTCTTTGTTGTGGTATTTCACAATCTAAAATGTATGCTTCTCATTTGAAAATATTATACACATCACTTCAACACGGTATTTCAGAAGGAACCATAGCTGGGCTGAGGAAATTGGTATTTCTCATGCTGAAGTGCATGTTCTGAGTATATTTTTTAATGCTGCAATTATGTAGAGACAGTTCTCTGGATTTCTATGCACTATTAGCAAAATTGTTGACTTTTCCTTGCTGTTAGTTCCATTGTCTTGGGACTACATAGCCAAGATGCTACTGACCGTGAGTATGTGGGAAAATTTTGTTCCAACGAGTTACCTCTGTACAAGGAAACTAAGAAGGGACAGGATACTGGATTGAGCATTGGTAGACTATAATCTATATTAACAAATCCTTAGTATGCTCCTTGGCACGGTTTTGGTATGTGCGAACTAGTATTGTCCCAGGCACTGCAGATCAGAGGACAACATGGGTTGGAGACTGTAACCAGAAGGTGGCATGGATGAGGCCGCTGTGCTTGTAGGGTGGGAAAACAAGAGTTTAACTATGCAGACACAAGCTCTGCAGATCTGAACAGTAGGCCTGACCCATTCTAGTAAGTCTAATAGCAATGTAGCTATGTTATCAACTATAGTAGTAAGACTTGGTTTTACATTTTTATTTATATATTGCCACATTCTGTTTTTCTGAACTTCAAAACATTAACCTAAGGAAACTGCAGTTGCATTTACTTTGATTTGGAGTTAGATTTTTTAGGATGAGTATGGAAAATGTTGCTCCCTGATGCTTTCCTAAAAATGTTCATAATCTGATGAATCTCAGCAAAGACTTAGGTATAGAGTTAGTCAGAAAATGTGTTTTTCCTATGAAAACATTTAATGGAAAACAGGTCTAGAATATTTTGGTTGCAATTTGAAATGCTTCAGTCCTAAAGGGTTAAATCCTTACCCCTTTTTCCTGTTTTCACATATAGGTTAGGTTCCCCTCCTGGATGGCATATATTGTTATATTCAATGGGACCACTTACATGACTATGGAGTTTCGCCGCACATGAAGGTTTCCAAAGCCTGACATAGAGTGGAAGCTCGTGAAGACAGCACTGTAGTGCCGCAGTATTGAAAACTGTTTTCAGCAATTGCTATTATTAGGAAGGCTACAGTGAAAATCAAATTTCTTCATACAAAAACATTTGAAAGAAAAGCTTGTGAGTAGTCCCTGCTATGTTCTAATTTCCAATCTGCTGCTTGATGGAATCTCATTTTGCTATCAATTGTTGTTAGGCCCCGGTCTGATTTTTGGTCTGGGAGGGGGTTTGAAATGATTCTGGGGGCACAATTAAGACAAAAATGAGGTCAGATGCCATTTACTATAGTTTTACTATTGTTACCTAAAAATGACACTAAATGGCGATAGAGAAAAGGCAGAGGTATAGGAAAGGAGGAAAGGAGAAGCAGAATTTCAGAGCTGCAAGAAATAGTATATCACCACCACGGTCAGTCCACACGACGGCTCGATGATCCTCTGGAGTCAATGGTGTCCCATTGACCTGCGATTCTCAGGCCTTCGCAATAGTGAGGGTCGATGGCAGTGAGGGGTCCCAATTGCAGTGGGGTATAATGGTAATTTATAGTTCCTGTTGACTCATAGTTTGACCAATCAATGTGACAGTTACCTGTGCTCATCCAATCATTGTCTAACATGGTTGCTGCACAAGCCCCCCTTGCCTCTGCTGCACAAGCAGTGCTGGGCCATGCAAGGCAGACAAGTTTTCAGGGCAGAGGGTACAGTTGTTTTGAGAACCAAGGACATACATTCTTTGTTATTGGTACACTGGCGACAGAAGTCCTGCAGCAAGTGAGCTTTGAGGCATCCTGTCTTTCTGCAGGGTTCTTACAGTTATTTATTAATAAACATCATTTTTTTGTTCCACGGTAACTCTGAGCTTTAGAAGATAGTATTTTACCTAGGAAAATGCAGAAACCACCAATGCCAGTATCGTTTCAAAGTCCTTTCTTTAAACAATTTTCTTTTATCAATTAAAAGAACCAAAATTCTGAAATAAACTTTAGGGATCTACAAATGTAGGGATCTCCACTAATTTAAACAAAAATGTATGTTCCAGCAGAGATGATCCCTGTCCCAAAGTTACAGAAATATAAACAATTTATGGGTTGGAAAAAGAAAACATTGACATGATCATTCCACAAAATTTACTTCTGTTGCCTATAAGGACAGAGAAATCTCTGTCAGGAACTGCATGTAAGTCTACTTATTCCTACTGCTTTGCCTGACAAGGATCAGCCAGTAGTATCAATGAACTCACTTTTTATAAAACTAGTGTTTTTAATAGCCTACCACTGAAATCAAACTTAGAGTTACAGTAAGTCTTAAAATTTTTAAGGGATTCTGAAAGAATCTCAATGAACCAATAGTACAGTTCTGAATTCTCTTCTTCCCATTGAGGCTATCTCTATAACTTTGGAGGTCTGTTTGCCACCCCTGTATTAACACTACAGAGTCACGAACTCTTTAAAAAAAGGACATAAAACTAGGGAATTCACTCATATCGTACCTGGGGTTATATCTTTGATTTTTTGGCATTGCCCCAAGCAATGTAGGACTTTTAGGCACGCTAATGTAGTATTTGCATATGAGCCAAAAGACTTTTTTTTCCCCTGGCCTGTCTTTATTTACCTTATAGCTTAGGCATTCTTAAAATGCATTTGTGTTGACGAGCTAGTGCAAAGGAGATTATTAGTGCTTTTTGAGCAATGAAAACAAGCAAGCTAAGCAAAAAACACTTTTGAATTTTTCTAGCTTTACATTGTAGGTTCACGGCTCCTTCCACATTGCGCTGTCAGCATATTTTACTAGTCTATATCATTTTTATAGATCATGAACAGTAGAGGCCTAAATGTTGACCCCTGTCGGGCCCCAGTAAATCTAGTTTTCCACAATCTAACATAGCTTCTCTGTTTTCTGTTTTTCCATCAGCGCTTTATCCACTCCCATGTATTTCCCTAGATCCTGGCAACTTTTAGCTTAAACAGAGACCGGTAGTATGGAACTTTGTCAAAATGTTCTGAAGATCCGGATAAATTATGCTGTGTTTTATCAGCTTTGTCTGCAGCCTCCTGAAGCATCAAGTTAGCCAAGACCTTTTCTTTCTAAATCATTCTTGTTATCTCTGTTAGTTTAGCACTATGTATTTACTTTTATAACATGTCCTTTACTATATTCTGTATTAAATACCATAGTGATGGGACTATAGTTCCTTAAGAATGCCCTTTTCAACTTTGTGCAGAGCTGTACTGGATTATCCATTCATTTCATTTGTGGTATGCTAGCTTTCCAATGCTCTACTGGAAAGCAACCCCAAGTGTTTCATGAATCCTAGTGCGTTTTCCCCCCCAGATTTCTATTTAAGGGTCCCCAGTTCTTCAAAGATTTCCACTGCTGCTCAATAAAGTTTGAACAGATTCGCCTGTACAGATTTATACTGAGTATTGTTATGCCAATAAAGTCTTTACAGCAGAAGTTTTCAAAATGCGTTTAGCAATGTGTAAAACCTTTGAGAGATTGTTGAAATATTGTAGGCTATTGTTTTGTTGTCAGGGGACACCTATGCCATGGGTTAAATCAGTTTCCATTCCAATTTGGATTTGCAAATTTTGTAGTAATTTTTAATTTGTCATCATTTTTAAAGGAAGTTTTTTCTGGGATAAAAATTATTTTTATAATGTTTAAAACTGGTTATTTTGTGAATCTCAGAGACTTAACATAAAGCCAAATTTTGAGGAATATTTGAACAGTTCATTTTTCCAAGTATATATAGGAAAATTTCTGTTATTAAAAATCCCTTCACTGAGCTCATTTTTAAAAGATTTATGGATTTTTCATGTTTTAACCTTGAAACTGTCATCTCCTTTAGACTTTATTTTTACATCAAAGCCACTCAATTGCTACAGTAAAGAATGATTATCAGTTCAGTTTTATCTCTGCTTTTTGGAACCATTGGCACTACTTTCAGATTCATCACATTTCCTTTTCTTATAAACTAGCTGCAGACGTGATGGTCAGAATAAACCTTAGGTTTATTAAATCAGTACTATCAGTGACACTAATGTGTCAAGTCAAACTGAGCTTGAAGCTACACTCCTGTTTGCTCTCAGCAGCCAGCAGAGGATCCTTCATGAAAGGACATTGGTTTTGCTTAGAAGGCTCAATGCAGTTGCTAGACATAGCTTTCCAGTGCCATTTGAGAAGATTCAGAATGCCCTAGTTGACCTCCAGGTAAAATCCACCAAAGGTTGTTGATCTCTCATAGATTTTGGCCTATGTCTACCAGCTTTATGCAGATGTCTTAGGCAATCTCCTGTATCTCTAATGGTATGAGATAATTGAATTCACAATGGAGTTCTAAAGTCTTTAGATACATGCACTGAAGATGTTTTGACTGGTCTAGTTACCTTAAACTATTTCTGTGGTTTAGTGAGAAATAGGCATTTCTAGTGTGCAGCTCATCCTAACCTATTTTAGGAATCATTGAGAAGAAATAAGTCATATCCAGGATTTCTCATTAGTTGTCTTGTGGGATCCCTATGGATTTCTTTGTTCTGGGTGTGTTGGATACCCCTGTTCAGGCAAATGAACTGAATCCACCATCAATGCAGTTAACACAGAATGTAAGACACAGTGCATATCTCTTTAGCAGGACTATGACAGGTTTCTAAATTCCATTTCGTTTATTGACTGCAAACTATTTGCTCGTTTAGTTTGTTTAAAATATGTATCTGTCAGCATCTTGACTGCCAGAATGTACCTGAAATACCGACATTGGGCTTGCAGATATGACAGAGAACCTCCAGAAGATCCACGTTTTCTGGAATGGTAGCTGCAGGACAAGAAAACTACACCATTAATGCCACTGTGTGCTTACATTTCGGAAACTGGCTCCATGTCTGGATCTCCACTGACTAAAAGTGGAGCTCACATGTAGACACCTACATTGCATCTCTCCAAAGTTTAGCCATCTGAAGGAAATGAAATTCCACCCTTTCTATAAGGGTTCAGTTGCTTGAGGCTGGATACTTTAGATCCATTGATATATCCATAAAAGCCACGTAGCCCAATCTCCTAGCTTCAGCTACAGGAGTTTCCATTTAGACACACGCCACTCCAGAGGGACATGAATCTTTTAAAGCCCAGATTGTAGCTTCCTGTTAGCCACATAAGATTCTAACATGTCTCAAACTGCACTAAATATCTGTTTCAGCAGCTGAACTGCTCCCTTAAATTTAGATGGATCAATTTAATTCAGAAAGACCTAGGCTCCAGAAGAATTTAAAAACCTGAAATAGGAGCATGAAATGATGTTACCAAATTAAAAGGGGCATAAGGAAAAGTTAAAGGACTGAGTGCTTGTTCATAGACGCTGTATAGTGCACTCCTTGGCTCTGTTTGAGACTAGTCCATCCTGTTCTTTCCAAGATACTTCTGCTATAAATAGACCTAGTTCTAAGCAGAGTGGATATGAGCCTTTTGATATCACTTGATCTTGAGATACATACC
>JAOXNO010000024.1:109516400-109527939 GCA_028565335.1 Limnodromus scolopaceus
CAGGCATGTTCCTTCTCCTTCTCTGAGTCAGTGAATTTTTTACACTTTTTCAGAGAAGTGAAACAGGTTTCAGAAGAGAGGCCAAAAGTATGTCCTTTCTTGAGCATCCAGTAGCGTGGTAGGAAATAAATCCAGTTCTTCCATAGCTCAATGCCTGCTTTTGGAGGGAAAGTCGGGACACAAAGAGGAAGGCATGGCATTTCTATTAGATCAAGCTTCCCAAGCAAGTTTTGAAAATCAATATCTGCTTTGAAAAGTCTAGTGAAACTATGATAGGAGATATTAATCATACTGTTCTACCTCATCAGGACAGAGGTATTGGAAATCACTAAAACCAGAACGTTAATATTAAGAAAAATTGATGGCATAGGGCAATGCATTTCAGGTCTTCCCATGATTAGGCAGGAGTTGGTTGGAGCAGACTAAAAACACATATTTTTAATTTAGAGCAATTCAATATCAAGGAACAGAGTATGCTTTTGAACCAAGGTTTCATATGTGGTAGCAGAATAAGAAAACTATGGTCACATGCTTCTCGTCTCCACTGAGAAGGTCCATTTTGGTCCATCCAAATAGGAGTACATGAACAAGCTATGGGGGAGTGCCTTTGTGCTAAACTCTGTGTGTTTTTAAAATGGTTGTCCATACTGAAGACATTTGGAAGAAAAGTTTCTCAGTGGTACTTCTATTTCTAAACAGAAAAGGGATTTGAACCCAGGGTTAGGCTATTCTAATTCTTGAGTTATTTTTCCTCCTGGAACCAGTACTGCAATATTACAGTCTGCAAAGCAAATCTTATAGAACTATATAAACAAAAGAACTTCTAGATGTGCTGCTTACTTTAAGTAAGTGTACTAAAAGAAGCAGCAGCTGCTACAGTTAAAAGCAAAATATAAATTGATCTAAATCCCTGATCAATTTGGCCTGATCTTTCACATGGTACCGTATCTCATGGCACTGGTCAGAATGACTTGATCTTGCAAGAAAAAAAATTGAGGTTGCTGGCTGAACTTCTGCTCTTTTTCTAGCTTACTCTGACGATGTTTTAACTGCTATTTAAATGTTAGTATCCAAGCCACGATCCCAAAAAAAAAAAGAAAAAAAGAAAAAAAAAGAAAAAAAGATGAAAGAAAAAAAGAAAAAAAAGGTGAAAGAAAAAAAGAAAAAAGAAGAAAGAAAAAGGAAAAAAAGAAGAAAGAAAAAAGGAAAAAAAGAAGAAAGAAAAAAGAATAAAGAAAAAGAAAAAAGAAAAAAGAAAAAAAGAAAAAAGAAAAAGAGAAAGCAGGGTTGGGGGGAAAGGTGCTCAAGATGAGAGTGGGAAAAGAAGGAAAGAAAACTGACTCAGTTCAACAATCCCATATGGCCAATTGCTGTAACATTTTATTTTGGCTTTTTTTGTGTGTGTGAGAAAATGTAATAAGCCTGCATTGATCTATGGACCTTATTCTTTGGGGAAATATGACTCACAGATGCATACTTTGGAGACACGCTTAAAAAAAATTATCTCTCAAGTGTTGTGTGAAGCTTTACAGCCTTCTTCCTGCAAATCTTCCGTGTCACTGTTAGAACCAAGTCCAAAATATTTACATCTAAACAACTTATGGCATCTGTCAATAAAAACTCAGTCTGCTCCTAAACATTTCTAAGTGCAACATTTAAAACTGCATAAACAGGAGTGAACTAGTAGCAGTCTAAAGTTGTCATCATTGACAGTTATGATTTATCTTAACTCTCCCTAGCCATTTGGCTAAAGTTTTAAGTAAACACTTTCAGTCTTCCTCATGTTCTCTTTACTGCCACCTCCCACTAATAAGAGATGTTGCCAAGAAAAGCAGCCAGACAGTTCATTTACCTCCCAAACTTGCCTGAAAGTAGCTTGCCTGGTTTAGACAAGGGTCGAAACTACTACTGCACATTTTCAACAGATGGAACAATGCTTCACAAATTATTTACATTAAAGTTATTTACTTTCAGGATGTGTGTTTAACGAATGGTTAGTTGAATGAAATATTGCAGCTCAGACAGAGAATGCAAGCAATTCAAGCACGCCATTTATGGTGATAGATGTAGCTGTGATCCTTAATTTTCTACAAAGCAATGTAGCATTTTGTCCTCATTCTTCACTAGCTCCTTCAATCTGACAAAAAGTATGGTTTCTATTTTCACCTCTTCCTCCTCCACTACCCCCTCCCCTGCAGGCATAGTTCCATTAATCAGCTATGTTGTAATAATACCTTACACTGATAAGACATTCTCTCATTAGCAGATCTTCAGAGATCTTCATAGATATGATGAAGAACTCATGATTATCCCCATTTAAAAAATGAAGACTTAAAGGCATTACAAAGTTTAATGTGTTAATTGAAGCCAGCCAACCAAATACAGACATGAAATCTGAAAACCCAGCTCCTCCTCCTCTGTTCATACTCATATACTGTGTTATTTTTCTTAAGAAAGCATTTAAGGTAATGTCACTGCTGCTAGCTACCAGTTGCAGCACAATTCTGAAACTTTAAACAAGACAGTAAATTGCACAGAAACTTCATTTCTAATAGTTGCTAAATAAAAAAGTCCATATGGAGTTTCTCCCTTCATGATCAGTTTGAACTGGACAGCGTATCACTGCTACTTGCAGTGATCAATGACATCACATTTCTTCAAAACACTTATGAAAATAACAGAACCCAGCCATCAAATGTGCTTAGGTAATTGTTAGGCAGACTGGCCTGTTGCAAAAAAACCCAGAAAGTAACTTTAAAAAGAAGGAGCCCTCCACTTTGAAATACTTTCTGCTCCAAATCAACCTAAAGGAAAAATTATTTCTCCCAGCTCATTTAGGTTTCTGACAGAAAGGTACCTGCAATATTCTGTTTGTCAGTAGACTAATAAATAATTTCTATAAAACACTAGGCCACTAATAGGATTAGGAAAAGTTTGTTTTCAATCTGTCAAAAACAATAGGAATGTTTCTGACATCAGTAGGCTTCTGTTTGGACCTGCAGAGAAGGGCACACCAGGGAGAATCCCAAATAAATGTTTAGCATTCTGCAGAATGAACAAGTAATAAGGGTTTTTCCTCAAATTGTGGACTGCCTCACTACTTTCTGCTCATCCAAGAGGAGCACAGGATAGCACTTGCTAGGAGGATCTTTTACCCTTTTGTTGGAACTTCATGGTTCTGTCACATTGGCAGGGCACACAGGTTGAGAGCTAAGATTCTGAAACCTTTCCTTGCATTGTGGGCATCAAAATGGACTTGCCTACAACATCTGTTTTGTCTGAAGTGGTGATTTTTCTGAAAGTTTTATATTTCTTCCCAAAATAATATTAGACGAGTTCATAACAGAAACAAAGGGGGTTTTAAGCCAAAGAGAAAGGTTAAGTTCTTCATGATAGACTTTGAAACATCTAAAAAGCATAGATACAAAATAAAACCACCCCAGAGTAAATAAAAAACCACCTTTAGCTGCTCCAATGTATTAGCCTGTTTCACATCTTTTCTACTCCTTCTTTCCTAAGGATAGTGTCTTCTCTTCCTTCTTCAACTTTTCTTTCACCAGAATACTCTTTTATGACCTTTTGTTTAGTAGGAATTCAATTTTAACTACGAAGAATTCTTTGCTCAAGATGTCCTTTTTCCATTCTTTCGGCCTGGACTGGGGTTTTCCACTTCCTTGGAAGTTTGTTTTGAAATTATATTTATTCAAATTGATACCCCTAACTACAATATGTTTTTGTTGCTTTAGTGACCAATTTGGAATACACGATACTTTAAAGGTAGTTGTTAAATTTTATAAATCATATCTCAGAAGATTTCACAGTATGCATATTTTATCAAGCGTGTAGGACTAATTCACATGAGCTAGCCTTAGGCACACAGTGCTAATCCCTCTCAGCTCCCTATATAGCAATGGGAAGAGTTGGGCCCCTCTATAGAGCAATTTAGCATGTGCAACTCAGTGGGATATAAATCCATAAAGCTTCTTAGTGGAACTTGCTTTCCAGGAGTGCTTAATGCACCCTGGCAGTGATGAAGGCTAGCAACACACTGGGCTGTATCAACAGGACCGTAGCCAATAGGTTGAGGGAAGTGATTATTCTCTTATTTGGCACTCATGAGACCACATCTGAAATATTGCATCCAGTTTTGTGCCTTCCAGCTTAAGAGACTTCAATAAACTTGAGAGAGTACAGTGGAGAGCCACCAAGATGGTCAGGGCTGGAGTATTTGCCTTAGGAGAAGTTGAGGGAACTGGGCCTACTCCTCTTAGAGAAGAAGGCTTTGGAGGACCCAACAGCAGCCTGCCCATACCTACAGAAAGACCAGGAAGCTCACTAGTGCCTGGTGAGAGGATGAAAGACAATGGCCATAAACTGAATCTAAAACATGAGAGCTTTATACCGGCTATAAAGAAAAGCATTTTCACCATGAAGATGGTCCAGCACTGGAGCAGTCTTCCCAGAGAGGTTGTGCAGGCTCTATTCTTGTAGGTTTTCTAGATACACTGGGTAAAAGTCCTGAGAAACCTGACCTGACCTCACATATAACCCTACTCTGAGCAGGACATTGAGCTAGAAACGTCAGGAGGTCCTTTCCGATCTGAATGATTTTATTATTCTATGAAATTAAACAACAAAGGAATCTCTGGTTTCAATTCATAAAACTGGGACCAAATATAGTTTAAAAGCCCAAATGTCTTTTGCCTTCCGTCAGTGTAAGTTGAGACATAACTGAGATGAATGGCTACACAATGGAACAAAAATGCTATAAGATAAATAGAAATAGGCCACTGGGTTTTATGTCTGTGAGGACTACTCCACGCTAGTGTTGCCAACACTAACTTGAGTATCTTCCTTTTGTGCAGTTCTTTGCCTCTTTGTGATACCATAAGACATCATACCTGCTTCCTAGCATATGTGCTGGGGCACTTTGTGTCTGTTTCCCATGTAACACCAGGCTCAGAAGTGAATAATATAAAAAAATTTATCTAGTGATATATATGGTATGGAGTATGAAGCATTGTAAGCCAGTAAAATAATGGAAAAAATGAAGTAGGGAGGTAGCGCGAGAATAAAAATAAATACAAAATAATTTAAACACATACTCATTTAAGTACATCAGCATCCGTGCCCAAGAATGCTCTGAGTGTTAAGGTGTGAATGTGAAGGATGGAAATGAAAATATAATGAAAAATTTAATTTACACTTATCTGAGCTGACTGCCAGCTCTGCTTCTGGCTGAGAGGTTTGCATGATTCTAAGCACTACGCTAGAGACCCTAATGAGAAGTTCAAGGGTGCCTTGTCAGAAGACTAGAAGTCCTAGCAGTTGAGGTGGGAGAGTAGGGAAATTTTTTTAGGTGTCTCTCCAAAGGAGGGACAGCTTGATCAGTACCAGGTAACATTGCTAGTTGGGAAGAGATATTTCAGTTCTTAAGCAACAGCAACTGTAGGGGTTAGAAGAAGCCCAAGGAGAGAGGATGCAGGAAACACAAGGACAAGAATGGAAGAATTTGATTGATACCTGAAAAAGGTCGCCATTATGGCCAAAATCCCCAGCTAAAGTATTGTATAGACTATAGATTCAAATAGTAACGTTCTGTTATTTCAGGGGACATTTTTTGTGAGGAAACTGGAAGTAAACTGAATAATGGGAAAAGTGTTTGGACCAGAGTAGCTGGAGTTTGTAGTTAGTAAAGTTGTCCCCAGCAATGAAAATGTTGACCACCAGTAGGCAATAATGTCTGAATTATGCCTTCTTTCTGAATACCTCATTTTTCAAACCTGAGGTCCTATGGATATTAGATCATATATATGAAATATTAATATAGCATAGTGTGTCGTATGTAACTTAATAGCATCCAGAGTGTGCTGAATAAAATGCAATGGAAAGTAATAATTTTATATTGTTCAACATTTAATATATTGCAACTATTCTAAGTGTGTAGAAATTAATTTATCGAAAAGTTCTGTGCAGCTTATTCAGAGAATTCAGAAGTTATATTCTGTATTTGGTACAATGGCAAAAAAATACAAAAGTGAAGTTGATTTTGAGTGACTCCTTTAATTACAAAGTGAGTGTTCATGTATCTTCAAAGACATCTAATTTCTTATAGAAAGTTGAAGAACTGCAACTCATTACCTACCTTTGCAAGTCATAGCTCCATCCACTTCTGCTAGACCTGTCAGTGACACTTAGTTTTAGCAGGAAGGCACAATGCTTAGAGTGAGGCAGACTATTCAGTTGTGCATCTGCAAAGGAGGCCACTTCCCACTGAATGCAGACATATTTTTTGGGATCAGTGTCACAGCTGAGTTATGCCAGAGAAAACCAGCTAAACAAAACGATGCAAACACCATGCAAGAACAGCAGCAGCATCTTAAGAAATTTGGAAAACAATGGAAGCCAACTCTGTACTGGGTCCCTGTGTTGAAACCTTACCAAACAGCTAAAGAACTATTTACTAAAATTGAGTAAAATCAGGTGGAAGGAATTTGGTATGATTGAAGTTGTCATGTGAAATCAAACCAGTTATCAGTAATTTACTGGTATCAAATAAAAAAAAAAAAAAGCAAACAAACCTGATATTGAATAATTAAAACAATTTACTTATAATTGATTAAACAAATGTACTTGCAATGATACCATATCTAAACACTGATCCCTTTCTTGCAAATTTTATAATTGTATAATCTTAAAAGCAAATTACAAACACCTCACATTTTTGGTGGGGAAAAGTCTCTATCTAGACTGTGCTCACTGCTCTTAAATGTTTAGCCACAGACCACAAACCTCAATTAATATGTGCTATCTTGCAATTGCTATATCTTGCAGACCATTTTCCCTTCTTTGTATTTTTTCTCACTTTTTTGCAAGATGACACACGCTTAGATGAAACACTAAGGCAATAGTTAATTTACCCGTTTTATTTTGCGCTTGTAGACAATGGAAACCACTGAAACAGTGGAGAATCTCAGTTTGGATCAGAATAGTGTAGTTTAAGCCCAGATTTTATATTTTATCTTTGACTCACAGCAACATTATAAATGACATGTTTTTTCAGGTTTTTGTGTGACTGTTATTATTTATATAGTACCATAAATGTGCAGCAGGGTTTAAAACAATGATCCATAAACTGCAATTGAATTAAAATGGGACAGAAACCAATCCCTGCATTTGAGCTGCTCTGAGCTTTGGAGAAATGCTAGTAGAAATGTGATGTTGATGGACAACTTGTATTTTGGACAGGCTGGATCAAACCCACATACCTGAACTTTGGTAAAGTCTGGATCCAGACCTCAACCTTTGAGCTCTAGTCCTCACTGCAATTAATTCTGCAGTACATGGTTACCAGAGATGGTGTCAGGAAACCTCTTTTACTTTTCAACTGTGTGTATTCTGCACAGATGAAGCACTAATCTTCTGGTAAATTCCATTATTATGGTCTTTTCAAGAACTAGTGCTGAAATCACTGGCTGACGACACAAAGTGTTGAAATAAACATGTATTAAATCATTAATAACTACGCATAACAGTATCGTCTTGGCTGCCTCTAGAGGGTTCAGTGCAGTGTGGGATACAAGTGATGTCCCTTCGTTTATTCTTCTGTTGACTCTAAATCTGGACACTCTGAGGCAAGCTGGGCAGCTGCAACACCCACATGCCAGTTCTGGAATTAAATTTTCCAGCAGTTAGAAAATGAGCTGGCACATTTGCTTGTCTGGTTCTAATAAAGTCATTTCTCCAGGTCTAGGACAACCTGTGGGACTGTTTCACGGCTAGGCTGCTGGTGAGCTATTTTATTTTAACATATCCATTATGTTATGAAGGAATTTGCCTGTCTATAATCTGTCAAAGAATGAAGATTGGTAAAAAGGCAAAATGAACTGAATCTTCAAAATTCTTTACAGCTTTGAGGGAAAATAAGCACAGATAGTTTTAATCTATTTTTCTATAATACATTTTAAGTGAAGACATTTTATACTCTATAAGATGAATAGTTCCCAAATGAAATGTCCCTGTAGCATTTAAAAGAACTGGAATCAAGTTTTCTACAGAATATTCAGTTTCTATAAAAAATTATTGAAATAGAAATTTATGTATAATCAGATGCTTAAAATATATCTTAGGTATAGTGAAGGGGCTTTATGTGATGATTTCTTTGATAAAACACTATTGAGAGGATACCGTCTAATATTGTATTTTCTGTTAAAGTCTGTCAATCTTTCCATAAATCTCTAACAAGAAGAGCTCTTGTATTTTTCCCTACTTGGAAAACAACCAAAACTTTCATCTAGTTAGAGGGAAGGGGATCCTTGCCTTGGAAACAAGTCACTTTGGGGGTTTCATAAAGTCGGTGGGAGAAATGTTAAAATGGAGTAAATAAGAATCATTTACTTTCACTAACTAGTAAAATCCTGGCTCAAATTAAGATAATGACAAAAGTAGTGGAAACAGCTTTCTCAAGAAGTCCGTTGTATTATGATTAGAGTGTTTGTGCCATAGACTGTCTCACTCTATGATGTTTAAAAGTCTTCCTACAGACCAGATACAAGCATTTTGTGTAAATATTTTAAAATATTTACTAAAGAACAAAACCATATTGAAGTCATATTTTAAAACTGACTTTAAACTGACTTCAGAATTTGCATAGTCACTGATGTTTATTCTTTGATCTGACACAAAAAAACTAAATCTTAAGCATTTTCCATCACCAGAGATCATTTGAGCCATCCATACAGTAAACCTCAGCTTTTGCCAAATCTCTGATTGCTTAGTGGTGATAAAAGCAACAGAGAGGATAAAGAAGACCCAAGAAACTCTGAGATTTCCATGGTCGCCATCCTTATTAATGTTCATTGTTTAAGAGCTGCAGAGGAGCAAAGGACATAGCTTCCAAAGCAGCCTGAAACTGGAGATGCACAAGGAAGAAAATCCTGCCCCACAGAAGGGCAGTCACAGATGGTCTTCTTAGGTATCCTCCTCACTTGCTGAAGGACTGACTCTACTGTTCCCATAAGATTGCCTGGATCTTGGCTGTTCATTGCTGTTGGTTTTCCTCCTTGAGGTCCAGCTCCTGGCATTGTAAGAAGGTAGGTGTTTTAATGTAAAAGGGAGAGGGAAGAAAGGACATTTCTAGTTCCAAAGATTGTGAAGCAATGGAAAAAAAAAGGTGACACCGGTTTGACTTAATGGCTAAGAAGACAGATGGCCCCATATATTTTTCTTTTTTTTGAACCAAAAGGCAATGGACAAGGTGAAGCACTGGAACAGGTTGCCCAGGGAAGTCATGGATGCCCCATCCCTGGAAGTGTTCAAGGCCAGGCTGGATGGGGCTTTGAGCAACCTGCTCTAGTGGGAGGTGTTCCTGCCCATGGCAGGGGGGTTGGAACTAGATGATCTTTAAGGTCCCTTCCAATCCAAGCCATTCTATGATTCTATGAAAAATATGGTTTTGTTTGTGGCATGACTTGTGGTTCCTGAAAGATATGAAAGATTGCCCCTCTACATTTCATTCATCCATCTGCGTTGTATTTCTCAGTCTAGGCTTAGAGTCACAGCTTTGATCCTGCAAGAACCTCCTTGTTAATATCTATTGGACTTATCTGCTATGGAACAGCATCTCAAGGACTTTCTGGCTATGCTTCCATGTCCCTTTCCCATATCCATTTAGCCCCCATCAAACATGTATGCAAGGTAGTTCTAACCTTAAAAAATTAGAAAGTCAATCTTGTAGGAAATGCAAATTTTTCCATGTTTTCTTTTCACCCAAATTAGATCAACATTTCAAAATATTTTTGCATACAATTTTTTGCTAAATAAAATTATATAGACATATCAAGGTGTCTGAAATCAGTTTCATTTGAAATAACATCCACAGTGAAGTGTCTCGAAAGAGCCATAATTTTGATTATTCATGGTTGCATTCTTATTTATGTGTTAGCCTACCTATCAAAATTGTATTTCTGTCAATGCACACCCTTTGGCATTTCCATGCCACTTTCAGAAATTATTCTTCCCTGGAAAAACAACTTTTTGAAAAGTAAGTTTTTGTCTTAACTAGTCTTTTAGCTAAGCTGTGATACACAATACTAGGGATAACCAGGGATTCACCTTCCTGTAAGAGAAGTCTTACCCGTCTCAAGCTTAGCACAAGATCTGTTACTACCTATAAGTTCTATTGCAGTTATGTATAGTAAATCCTAAACAGCATCAGAGTCCTGAGGTAGAAGGTACAGTTAAACAATTTATAACCTCAGAAGACCTAAATATCAACAATCCTGGTGTCTGACCAGAAGCGGGTTTTAAGAAGGACAGAAAAAGCAACAATAGCCTGACTGAAAATATGGATGAGAATTTCTTCCCAAGCATGAGGGGAAGTGGGAGAGGGTGCAGAGGCGTCTGTGAGATAATGATAAGAACTGGCACCATTAGTGAAGTGATGGTGGAAGTTGACTGAACAATCCGACATTAGATTTGATAGGGGCTATACCAAGGATAAGCCCAAGGCCAAGTGTTTGTGAAGAGAGTGGGAAACGGTTCAGTCTGGAGTAATGTAGAATTTCTAGTTAAAGTTAGATTTGTTATGAATTTACTGAAAATTGCAATTTCTATCATAAATATGCAGTACACATACAAGGAACCGTAAAGGTGTCAGAGGAGAATAAAGTTCCACCTTTTTATCAAAAAGCGTAGAGACAATAGATTTTGGAATGGTAACAAAATAACCTCGTTTCAATTCCCTGCATATGGAATTTTTAATTGTACTGTCATACCATCTAAGACATTGCCAAAATAACAACCTATTGGATATTGTATGACATATTCCCCCTGGTGATAAGGCAGCTCTAGTTGACAAAGAATGATTAAATGTGTTCCAGAGCACAGATCAGGACTTCTTGGGCAGTTGGCTAATTGCTGGGCCACTAAGTCACTTTTATACTCTTGCTCTCTGTCTTCATGATCATATAAATACATATAGTGATCTAGCTCCATCACACATGATTTCAGCCTCAGTGAAGTTTACTTAGTAATGAAAATACCCAGCTGCTTGCTGGTGACTTCAGTTCAAATCCACACACTTCCAGTTTCAAAACAGAACGCCTTCCTCCCACCCCTGTAGCCTATGGTTGTATAAGATAAAGTATTTTTCTGGAAGTAGTAAGAGATGGCTTCCGATGCCCTGAAACAAATTAGAGGATTGAGGCAGTATCAGGAATCTTGTCTTTGTTCTGTAATCCTCTGCTACTGGTTAGGAGAGGATTACAGAATCACAGAATCACCTAGGTTGGAAGGGACCTTTTAAGATCATCTAGTCCAACCAACGGAAAACAACAACAACAACAACAAAAACCACACACACACAAAAAAAAACAACCAAAAAACCCCAAAAAACCAAAACAAAACAAAAAACCCACACCACACACAAAACACCAATCCAACACTAAACCATATCCCCGAGGACCATGTCAACTCGTCTCTTGAATACCTCCAGGGATGGTGCCTCAACCACCTCCCTGGGCAGCCCATTCCAATGCCT
>JAOXNO010000024.1:109528039-109545997 GCA_028565335.1 Limnodromus scolopaceus
CATGTCAACTCGTCTCTTGAATACCTCCAGGGATGGTGCCTCAACCACCTCCCTGGGCAGCCCATTCCAATGCCTGAAAACCCTTTCAGTAAAGAAATATTTCCTAATATCCAACCTGAACCTCCCCTGGCCCAACTTGAGGCCATTTCCCCTTGTCCTATCGTCTGTGACTGTGACTAGTACTACACCTTCCAATTGAGTTTGATGAACTTAGTCTTCACTTCTTTTATCTGTTTGAACAGGGAAAACTGATTTATTTCAATCTGAAATAAACCCACCACACTAAACAAACTTTTTTTTTTTTTTTTTCCCCAATATGTCAAGATATGTAAGACCAGTCACATTTGCTTTAATCCCAATTAGGTCAGAAACAGATTGTCCAGAGAGGTTGTGTAGGCTCCATCCTTAGAGGTTTTCAAGACCTGTCTGGATAAAGCCCTAAGTAACGTGGTCTGATCCTGCTGACTCTGCTGTGAGCAAGTGCCATGATCTCCTGAGGGCCCTTCCAGCCTGAATTATCCTATGATTCTGTATCTTACATTCAGTCAAATTTAGTGATTTTATTGAGTTAGTCAAACTAGAAAAAACATTTTACACATTCTAATATCTACTTAGCACTGATACCAGTGTGTGAGTTCATTAAAATTTAGGCTCCTCTGAGGCGATTCAACAGCTAGTAGGAAGTTTATTTGGTTTCACTTTATCTATTTATTTATTTATTTAGTGATTGACTTTCTTCCATGCTAGATTAGATCAGATGGAGGAGAAAAAGATCTATGTGTTGTAGCAGAACTGGTGAGTGTCTACATGACATGTCATCAACTTCACAGAATATCAAGGAAACTATCTACCAATTGTTGATCCTTGAGTAAAAAAATAATAAAATAAAAATTAATCTCTGTAGAGCCTGGTAAACTATAAAGTTTCACATGGTGTTCTTACAAACATAAAAACACAAGACTAAAAGGTTTAAGTTCCATTTATACATCCACAAAAAAAAAATTTAAATCAATATTTAAAAAGGGAAGCCACCAAAATATCTACCCATTTTTAACTTTTAAAAACAAAGCCATAGAACATTTATCATAGAAAGCTGTTGGAAAATGGCTGAATGTCATTCCCAAGTGATATGAAGTCATACCAGTTTATTGCCTCTGACTTCAGCTAATATTATGTTACACTTTCAAAGTGTTCTGAGATGAATATGACAAAAATTAAGAAAACCTCCTGTAAAGTTTTCTTCCTTTTCTGGGATGATATTTCTGGTCTGGAGAGTTTTAGGGCAGAGGAACCATTAAATCGGGTAATCTAACCTTGCTATGTAACTAAATTATAACTTTAATTTATATATCTGTACATTAAACACATTTTTTTATGTTTAACTAATGTATTCTTTCCAGAAAGACATGATCTGAAGATGCTGGGAGATGAAGCATCCACTGATTATGCGGATCTACAAAAAACTGGTGAGGGATTCTAAAGTAATTTAATCTAAATTTCTTTCCCAGTTGCTTTCTACAAGCAGAATAATTCTTTTGTTTAACATCTTTTTTCTATATAAAGCTTACAAATCTTGACTTCCCTATTAGTTTAATGTAAGTTTCTCAAATTCATCTGTAAGCAATTCTGAAATCATATTCCAGTTGTCTTGAACCTGATAATGAATAGGGCTCAGGAACATCGGCCCTTAAAAGAGAATTACCATGTAGCTACAGGATGAATTAATGAATCTGTTAGAGGATGCACTACAATGCCAGTAAGAAGAAGAAATGAGCTTGAGCATGATTTTTCTAGAATCATAGAGTTTTGAGTAATCTCAAGATGAAACTAAATGATGAGTTAATACTGTTTGGTCTCTGTCTAATCGTCAGAACTAATTTGTGCAATCATGTCTGACAAAGCACCATATATTTCTGAAATCATGTGTCCTAGTTCTGTTGTTGTACTTGGTTATGGCTACAAATACTCTTGACGTTTTTATCAAGAACACAGTGGACACTTTGGCTTTTTTCTGTCTCTTTCTCTGCATAAGGTTCTGTTGTTGTTGTTGTTTGGGATTTTTTTTAAATCTCTTTCCACTGTGCCATTTCACACAGCCTGTGTTCTGCTCTGACCCTCAGGACTCCCGTTCTTTCTCAGTATCAGCGTGCCACAGCTTGGCTTCATGGTGACACAAAACAGGCTGCTCTGCTGGAAAAGCATGTGCAACTAGCTGCCACATTTTCTCCTGATAGCCTGGGCTCAATGCCTTGATGAAAAAGTCCTGATATTGCATCCCTTTCTTTGGGAACTGTGCAGACATACCAAAACACCACTCATAAAGATTGGGACAGTGGTTTGAATAACTGATAGGGAAATTCCCCAGGGGGTAACATTCCTGTTCATCCAGCAGCTTCCAAGTCGTATCAGGACTTTCATTTTGATTTTCCATATCCTGATATTGCTATATCAGTATCTGCATTTAAGTCCAAGCCATTTCAATACAGATGCAGTAGAATAACTTTGCAACTAGTCATATGACAAGAATCAGAGGAATTAGATTGTTGTCAGGCACATAATTACATTTTCCATTAACATTAAAGTATCTTGTAAAGAACAGTTGTGACCTCGTCTGAGAATAGAATTGCTAGATTCTCATATTAAAACACAAATACCAATGAGAGATAGCTGTTTGGTTTCAAGCAAATGTTTCATTTGATCTGAGGTGAAAAAAATGTCATATAATTTCCAGGGAATTTTTAGTTAATTTCCTTATTGAAGGTTTTCATTTAATATAGGTGAATTTTAAAACTAAATAGATTGGCTAACCAACCATCTTATCAGCTTCTTTCTGACTGAAGAAATTCAGCAAAATTAAGACTAACTCATGAAAAGTTTTGGTTGTCAGGGATCTCTATTGTAGTAAATAAACTACCTGAAAGAAAAGCAAATGTGTATACCTACTGAAGAGGCCTTTTTAATTTTTTTCTTTATAGCAAACAAAGCAGTTTAGTATGACAGTGTCTGACTATTTCTAAAATAAACAGAAACATGCATTTAACTAACTTCTTTCATATGAAAGGTAAAACATGCAAAGCTGTCTAGAGCTTAAGGATGGAAAACACTATGAAATTCGAGATAAGCTTGACTACAAGTCTGTGCAAAATTTGAATATTACAGTGACATTTGCTAAAGAAAGCACAAAGATAGATAAAGAGATGTTACTCCTTGAAAATCATCTGTTTATTTAACTGTAATAACAAAATGCAGATTTTCGTCTCGTAAAATTTCTATGTGGAACATTGTTAAACTGCAGCAAACCCAATTACTTATTAAGAAAGCAATGCAATCAAGATAGAAAACAATAGGTGGCAATATCTCCTAGCAAGCCTAATGTGTGAAGTTCAATGCCATTTACAATCTCTGCCATATTCGCTATCAATACTTTCCTTCTGAGTCACATGTAAGTACTGAGAACACAGATTTAGTGTGTCCACGGAACACAATGTACATCCAACAGAACGGCATGTGTCCAACCCTATGGAAGGACCTACGTCACCGAGCTCTGCTGAAAACCATTGGTGCTTCATTCAAGCAAGGGCAATCCCTGAGCATTCAGAGTCTATGGCAGGCAAGAATTTGGCATTTATTTGTTTTAAATAAGAGTTGCTCTACTTTATGCCACTCTGTTCAGCCGCTGAACCACAACATGGTCTCTCACTTGCTCACTTCAATGAAATAGTAAATGAAATATTTTTATGTAAAGAACTAATTTATCCCAGAGCTGTTTCTAGGTTACTTTCTTTCTGGCCTTCATGTTTTTTTTCAGCTGACTGACTCATATGGGAATGGGTAGACCGGCGCAATTCATTCAGATTTAGTAGCAGCAGAGAGGTTTCTGGGAGCCAACAAACCCAGATTTTATTCCTGGTTTGCTCACTGAGCTGCTCTTTTTGAGGCACACATTTTCTGGCCTATTGAGAACATGAGTTGTCTGGGGGTGTGTTTGGGGTTTGATTTCTTTCACTACATGCCTGCACAGGACCTTCTGCAGAAAGATCCTCATTTTTGCAGAAGGAAGGCCGCTCAGGAAAACCTCACTGCCTTTGTGCTCCCAGAATGCAGGATCTTTCTTCAAACAGTAGTTAAATATGGGAAATCAAATATCATGCCTCATCTTCACTTCCTGGAAGCACTCGGCTGTTCACTGGGTTCGCCTCCACTTGAACAAGTGACTATGCAAAAGGACACTGTAGAAGAGAAAATAGATGCCGCTAGATTTTTCATGCTAATCTAAACAGGTGGTAAGGGATCGTGGTGCAGAGAGCAGCACTACCTCTTTCCAGATTATCTTTTGATCTGGCTGATGCAGCACCTCTTTGGGAGGGAGGGGATATGTACTAAGGGAAGGAAGGAATGTGGGCATGTGATTCATCTTCTGTAGATATATCTACACACACATACATATCAACAGGTCTCTGCAGCTTTGAATCAGACACTTAAGTTGCCTTCAGACATGGTAGGATTTTCTAGCATGATCTACTCTTTGTGCCTAACTGACTGATTTCTAAAAAAAAGGCTGTTTAATATGCTGGTTTTTGGCAGCCATACGTTCAAAGATGACTAATTCTCCAGGACACTTTGTGGTGTGTGATCAAAGTTAAACCTTACATCCCTTACATCTCAGGATTGCTATCCTCCTGTCTTTTGTAGCTGTTTGTGTAGGGACATATCTCTAACACAGAATAGCCATGGCTGAAAAAAGTTAAAAATCCTGGTTTTCGAAACTTAAACTAATGAACTATTCTCCTAATTTCAGTTTGAGCTTTGCTCTCTCATTTATTGATTTTACTTTTCCCTCTCTCTTTAAAATGTACTCTAATGCAAGCTGGGATTGAAGGATGGGATTGCCAAAAATATTCACCAATGTTGTGTTGGTCACTATTTTCCAGCCAATTAACTCAGACCAGCACTCAGTGCTTCAAATATCCTTTCAGGTGGTTATCTGAAATGAAATTATTTAGGCTATCAAATGACTGTAGTAAAGAAAAGAACTTCTGAACATATACAACTTCATTTAATCATTTAATCTGACCATTTTATGGTGACAATACAGCCACCACAATTCAGGTCTGAAAATCAAAAACTGTTTTTCACATTAGTTCTGTTGATATTTATCTGATATTTCAACTTGTCTCCAGTTTTTATTCTTATTTGTTCTGAAAAAAGTTGGCATGTGGTTTGCAAAAACTGGTGGTGTACCAAGAGAAGTCTTGGAATTAGAAATGGGGGGAAATGAGCTTAAAATATGCATGCACTCATTCCTGTAAAGTTCTGAAGTAGATGAGATGTCTACAAAGTATACATGGAAAAACACTCTTCTTCCATAGTGAGAAAAGCACCAGTTAAGGAGTATGCTTTAGAAGAACAGATCCAGAAAATAATGGGTGTTTGGATACCTGTATTGCACAGGAGACTAGATTAGAAGATGGTAATAGTACCACAATGCTTTAAAGGTGTAACTTTTTCCTAGTTCTTTGTCCTTAAGAACAACCTCGAGAAATATAGTAAAAGGTTCATTCTTCGTGTTTTTACTGTGTCAGCTGCTAATACTAGATGAAACCACGAGCTACACAGCAGAATCGAGTGAAGATGAGATCGACATGTAGGCTGGGGTTGGTGTATCCCTGACAGCATTAACCCAGTTAGCACGAACCCAGTGGAGATCCTCAAAAAGTATCCTCACTCCTAACCCTGTCACAGCCAACATTTTCATTGCAACTGCTACCCTTGCTCGCTACATTAACGTAAGCATCCCAGCGTCTAGCCTATAATTATAACCAGACCTTCATTTGATTACCCAGGAGTATCTGAAGAGTGGCTTCATTAATGAAAACAAGCTGCTCTGTGTCCTTGGGACAAGTGCAAGAGAAACACTGATTTGGTCTCCATTTGGATGGCTGACTGACCTTGGACAAAAACTGCAATCGGTTCTTGGCTTTTATGGTATGAAAAGGAAAGAAAGATCCCCTGAAGAGAGCAGTGTGATGATAAATCTTTTTTCTTTTTTTTTTTTAAATGCATAGTTCATATGTATAGTTCATATTATCAGCTACTTCATATTTTTAATCGGTGCCTGATTTAGGTAAGAAGAAATCTGTCAAATGAGGTGTTCACATCTTGCTGAAATCGAGCTTTGACTGAGCAACCAACTCTCTTAAACTCCTTTAAAATCTCAGTTCTTACTTTTCTTGGGAAAGTTGCTGTTCAATTTGAACAAGAAAAGGAAATGGGCCTGGGGGGGATTCACGGGGTGGGGACATAATAAAGGAAATTGAAAACCAAATGCTTTTCTTTCTGTAGCTTCACAAACATTTGTTAGATATTTAATTAACTTCATACTTGGTTTTGCAGGCCGGATCCCACATTAGTAGCTTCAGTTGCTAAATATGTAAAATCCGAACAGTTATTACTGTTTTAATCAGCAAAATTGTTAGCTGTGTTCTCTTGGTGTTGGTTTATGGAGGCCCCATAAACTGGCACACAAACATTCAATGTCCTGCCAGTTTTGTTTTCTATTTTGGCTGATTAATTCAGACACAGAAAGCAGATTAACTTCCTTGTTCTTCATGAATTATTGGTGTAATGTTGGGTACTGATACCATCCTGTCACGTGCAGACTGTGAGCACTCACAGGAATCTTATTACTTTTTTTTTCTTTCCATAAATCTTTTTTTTCTTTTTCCACAGCACTTTTTCTCACCTAGGGAGATCTATGACCGATGTGTGCTGGCGCCCACCCAGCTGGTGCGCAGGAAAAATGGGGTCACTGAGTTCTACTTCTGAATCTCTAAAAGATAGTTTGTGGATTTTGTTGCTTTTTTTAGCTGTATCTCCATGATTTATGAAATAATCATGTCAGCTTTCTACAATATAGGAATTCATTACGGATTAACACTCAACTATCAGATCCAAATGGGGGAAAGGCGAACAATTAATGCTGCCTAACTTGGAGAAGTATCTAAAGAGCTCTGCCTGTAGAGAGGGTTAGAAACCCGGAACTCTTGCCAGTAAAAAACATGGCCTTTAATTTACTAAAAATAAAAATAAAGGTTTGCTTTTATTTACTGCATGCTACAGTTTACTCCTTGGTAGTTCTCCTTTACTTTGGGGTTTGTTTCTGAAACTGAAGGAACAGGGTTCTTGTCTTTGCTTCAATGATGTATAATTTGATACCAAAATATCTTTTTCCCTCACCACCCACTGATTTGTGCACTTGAACTTTAAATAACAAGACAGCTCTGAAGAAAACCGAAAATATACTTCAGTCAAAGGTGACCGCATTCTGTTTGCAAGTTAAACCTAAATGTTAAATTTTTTCCCAACTCAAGTATTCCGTTTACCTCTCAATCTGAGTAAAGTTGTTTGCATGCAGGCTTTTCACAATACAGCCAGTAGTAGCTTTGACAACTTTAAGGCTTTAGATATCATTGAGAATTTCACTTTAATAAATTATTTCTTGCACAGAAATTCATAAAGGTTATCCTGCTTTAAGTATAGCAGTCAAAACAATAAGCAGATATAGGGCTAAAAAGCCTGAGTTTGTATAAAATAGGCTTAATTTATGACTTTGTAGTCTCATGCTGCAGAAGTTATTTGCCTGACAGGACTTGGGTGAAATTTAAGACCATGTTACAAAAGATTGGGAGAGACATGGGCAGAGGTTGTTAAGCTGCCATTTTACTACTTTGATTTGTTAAGTGGTTAAATTATACTGTGGCTTACATATGATTTTTTTTTTACAGTTGTCTAATTATCACTTAAAATTGTAAATCTAAAATTTTAGGGAATTTTTTTGTAAATACAAGTAAGTCTACACTGATTAGAGCTTATATATTTTTACCAGTTTGTTCGGTTTTATGCTTCTCTCAGCTGGTACAGTGAATGTTTCTGCCTCCACCATAAAGTAGGTTATAACATTTGTGTATCTATACTGTGGAGGAGTATTTAGGTTTTTAAAATGCTCTGTACTGGATTTTTATCTGCTTTTTATTTACCAGTTCCCAGATCTGTATTATATGTTTGCTCATAGAGCTTGAATGCACTGCCTGGGCTGTTTGTCAGGGTTCTTTTAGGAACAGGGCCATATCTAGTGTTCCTTGTCCACCTAAAACTCTTTTGTCAGTAGAAGGACTGGGAATATAGAAATGGATCCCAGGAGGGATATATAGTGGCTATGAATAGTATGTTAGCTGACCACAAAGCAGAGCTGTTACTGGCACAAACCAGAGACAGCTCATTAGAGAAAAGAATATTATAGTAGTGGAAGAAGTTTTGCTTCAAATTGCTTTCCAAATGTGGCATTCAGAAATAAGATGGACCACAACACCCAAAAAGGATGGATGATCTTGAGGATAAGTTATGAGTTTTTAATTCCAGAAGAGATCTTTGCTAGTGAGGTTTGTGTTAATGGACACACTACAGGCTCTGTCTATGACTTTGCTTTTTTTCTAAATGGAGGTTGTTCCACATGGGGGTACAGACTTTTTCTTCACTCCAAAGCCCTTAAATGGATTATAAGATACAGCTTCATATGCTATCATATCTTCAAAAAAAAAGAATGGACCGCGTAAAACCAGACAAAGGCTGATAATCGTTTACCTGGCATGTGGCTTACTTGTGAAAATATTTGTGCAGTAACCTTTTACAGAGAAGTTTAAAAATTTGTTTGCTCTGTTCAACAGAATAAAAAATTTACAGCATTTTTCTGTTTTTAGAAACAACAGTCCTTTCGTATTTCCCAGGCCTCAATATGGAACATGATGTGGCATACTCAGTCACACAAAATTTCACAATGTGGATTCAGGAGCCCAAGAGATTTCAATGTTTCAATAAAAAGGCTGGGAAGTTCCTGCATAAAACCTGAGCTTTCCCATCCCTCCTGTCTCAAATACAAAAGGAGAAGTTCTGTCTTCATATGACAATGTGAGTTATCTGTGACATTTACATGATCATTTTATGCACTATAAACTACTTGGTATATCATATAAAATGCTTATATTTCTTATTGTTTCCTCTTTCACTGTAGCTTATTATAATATGAAATTCAGTCACCTAAATGTTGGGCTTAATCCAAATTCAAATTAAATTTCTTAAGCAGTATATACACCCCTAATTAAGGACAGTATAATCCCTTCTGCTATGGTAGGCAACTGTAGATAATAACTGGAAATACTGCATTTCTAAAAGCCACTTTTTTATGGTTCTAGTGTGTTTTGCAAACCTTTGGTAGGGTCAATCTCATTTATGAGCTCCTTTAACTGCATTTTCCTCGTACCTTTTAAACTTCATGTTTTATGTAGTACACAGTAGGTCAGCTTCGTGTAACCCACCAGAAATATTTGAACTGGGTCATAAGAGTCTCAGTCTAAATTGTTTAGCTTTTCCTTATCTTATAAGCCTGTCTTTTCTCTAGCTCTAAGTTTAGGGTCCTTTCTTTTGATGGTCACTTTGTTATATTTCAAAGTTTAAGTTATTTTTCCCTTCCCTTTACATTTTATGATGTTCTCAACATTGAGATTAGGAGCAGAGGAATACAATATCAACCCTTCTGGTTCAGATGTAGGGTCCATCTCCTCAAGCATTTGTCTCCAACAATGGCCATAAACAGATAGATCAAAAAATAGTGTAAGGCTTGGCTTTATCCATTCTCACAGAAACAATGGCATGTGGTGTAAATAATTTTTGAACTTTACTGACTGTAGTAGATTGAACAAATGGGTTTCAATCATCTAACTATAAACACCTACAGTCTAGACATATACATCTGAGCTTATCACTTTAGGCCCCTTATAGTCAGTGGGGAGAAACAGACCCTGCTAAAGTGTAACTCAGTTTATTCTGAAGTCAATATCTAAAATACCTAAGATGAACCATACTAAAACATCTATTTTGCTCCATTGAGTCTAAAGGGAGCTTGGGTTGACTAGCTAAGATACAGACAGAAAACATTTACATTTCAGGTCAGGTGACTCTCATACGAGGTTTTAAATTTTATTTTGTAATAAGTCATCTGAATCTGGTTACTGATACTGCATTTTTTTAAGATTCACACGTGAGTCATTCTGCTATGGAAATAGGGCAAAGCTTTGAGTTTCCAGAGGTAAAACCAAACAGTTCTAGGTCAGCATCCTATCTTATTTGAATATCCTTAAGTGGCAAGACTGTGCTGATCTCCTTTTTCTTATGCGTTCATGCTACCTTTACAGCAGCTTACAGTGTTCAGGAGTACCCCGAATCAATAGGTTTCCTCACAATCTGGCGTCTTGCTTGGATACCTTCTTTGCAAGTAACCTGAACTCACAAGGAAGACAGACTGCTTCAGGTCTTGCTTTTGCCTGAGTTGGTCAAGGCTATGACAGTCTGGTGGTTAAAATATTAGCTTGAATCTAAGTACCAGTCCTTTCTCTACCCATCTCAAGTCAATGTCCTAAGCACAGACTGTAAACAATCACTCTCACACATGTGTGACATTGTCTGAAAATTTCATTATAAGTAGTATATGTCTTCCAAACAGTTTGTCTTGTATAAAACAGTATAGATGGCTGAAATTACAGATTGCCAAAAATCTCAGATGACATATCTATTTGACAAGAAGATCATATGGATAAGCTGGCATACTGACATGTATGCCATGCTACAGAAGGCAACAGGCAACAGGACAACAGTTTTTATGAAAATCCTTCCCCAGACATTTTGATTATGGATTAGTTCTTTGCTGATGCTGATTTCGTGCCATCACAATCTAAAGATCCAAGTCTCAGAGGGGTTTAGACATCTGATGTCCATGGGAGCTCAGCACCACAGAGAGTCTGAGCCCAGATACGTGGTCAAAAGCTGTCAGGTTGACTGAAGTCTCTCCAAGTGAGCCTAGGAATGAAGAACTCAGTTCTGCTATAGCTCCAGTGGTGCCAAGGCTTGGCTGGCTGAATCCATATCTCATCAGGATGCAAACCAACCTCCATGGCTAGGGAGTCCTGTGATGCTGCAGTCAGCCAGCGATGCCCAACAGCCAGCTAGAACCACACTGTGCCATAAATCTTTCCAATGAAATAAGAGGGGGGAAAAAAGGCTTACTGGATATTTTAATCCATTTAAAAGAGAGAGGGGAGCTACTCTCTCTTCCCTCTGGAATTGTATTAAGAATATTTTATATTGGAATTGTAGTAATGCTTAGCAATTTAGCACCTTTTATCTTGGAATACCATATATGTAAGTGGCAAATACAACAAGGACTTCTGAAATGTGACATGGCCTTTTCCAACCTGAATGATTCTATGATTTTATGTATTCAGGCTGTTGGTGGCTGCAATGAGCAGTGGAAAATTTATTCAAACTCTTTCCAGCGTAATGTTCCGAATGCACAAACCTGCAGAAATACTTACATGTGAGTGCAGAAAATTACATCTAAATATATCATTTTAAATGTTTTATTATTACTGCATTGATATTTTATAGTCTGGGTCACTAAATAGGTTTAATGAAAAAAACCTAATTCAGTACTTCTACAATATGGGTCACTAAAAGTAAGTTTTTAGTTATATAAACAGAAGCTAGCAATTTCTTGCAGAGATATATGCTCATATAGACACTCATACAGTGCATAAAAGCAGTATTTTTCTTTTCCTTTGTTGTTTCTGGCAAAAAAAAATAATTATTTCAGAACTTTAGAGATACAAATATTTTAATTTTCCTGAAACTGTTATAGGCATAAATTAAAATCTTTTAGCAAATATGATATTGAAGTGTATCTTACGTTGTGGTGGAAATAACTATATGAGGTAGCACATTTAAGGGGAAATTAAACAGGAGTGCATGAACTATCACCTAAAAAAAAGGTAATAAAAAATAGAAGTTTTTGCAACACTTTAAAAAAAGATGCAATTGCAAAATTATTTGGGAAAAAAATATTCCAAGGAAATGGAGTTCTAGGAGCCCAGTGAAACTCTTCTCCAGGTATACTGGTGGGAATTCCCACACCTAAATTTGGATTACTTTTGTCATGAGGGCCCATATTAGTATTTATTCTCCCTAATTGCTTCTGTCTAGTTTCCTGTGTTGTACAGCTGTTGATCATGGTTTTATCCTTCTTTAACAATGTCTACTAAGTTATGGGGAAGGCTCCTCACCGTTGCAGGACTCACTGGTATCCCTGAGGAAGATAATATGTACAACCTATGAGACCAATAGCGAGGATAGTAAGAAACACAACAGCTATCAGATATTTCTGAAAACAGCTAAAAATAGTGTTCTGCACTTTGGGAAAATTAGTCAGTGAGTGATAGTGCTGATGAGGTGATGTAACTCAGCTTTCTGCCTCTTCATTTTCATGCTAATGTTCTTCTGGAACCAGGCAGAACTGGATTGCTCTTACCTCAAGTTGCTTGTGCAGTATCAGTTTCCGTTCATTCAGCTGAAATACCTTCTTCCCATGAGAAGAGCCATTACTGTTCTTTTTTAGCTCAGACTCACAACTGTTATGAGGAATTGTTTGGAGTTTTAACAGTTAGAGTCCACATGTGAGGAAAAAACAGTTCCCTCCAAACAAACTCATAGTCCCCTGGAGATTATTCCCTGGATCCAGATTACTAACAGTGGGAGGAAGGCCAACACAAAGGCATAAAATATAATGGAATGACTAAAACAATGTGGCATGGTTCATAGGATGAATTTCCATAACCCAGTATTCATGGATGTTGATTGTTTGTTGCACAAGATGTGGTATAAGATGTTAATTATTTTATTTATAATTGTTGAAAATATTCATTTAAGTTTCAAAATAAATGTGTTTATGCCTTCTTGGTTTGTTTCTGACTTCCATTGTCAGAATTAATTTATTCATGTATGTGTACTCTCACACTTGTTCCAAGTGTAGATTTTCAAATTTCTGTACCATGAACAGGACCTTCTGCGACGTACACAAGTTCAGTACTGTAGCTGGTTGAACTGTAACTATGAGCAGATCTGTTATAGAAAATAAAATTGAACACTAGAATGAAATATGCATGTAAATTGCCTATGCTTGATCTATGTTTGAGTAGGTAGGAATCAGAAAAGATCAGTTGTCTAATTAACCTAATTAATTAAAATTAATTCTGGTTTCTCTAGGACATTTTTATATCACCAACCCAAAATTGATCATTCAAAATGCTTTTGTATATTCTGAGAGATTATTTGTACACATTCAGTAAAGGAATAAGGCCTTTAAAATGTGAGTTATACTGTAACAGAGAATTGTTCATTTGCAGTCCTTGGAGCTTAAAGATGGAAGAAATGTGGCTGTGCAATTCAATATGTGGAGAAATCCAGATCTTGTGTATATTCTTAAAAAGAAAAGAATAAACCTATCGGTCACAAAGTACAGATGCATATGTACCATGAACTTATTATCAACTTTCATTGCAGTCCAGTTAAAGACAGAAATATTATGTGATGGGAACTCACTGGACCAATATGCCTGAACTAGTTTTGGGGTTTTTTTTTTAAAGATTCCTTGTAAATTGTAAGACTACATAATGGATCCTCCATTTATAAAGTAAAAGATCAAAAGAAGGAACACGAGAGATGGATTTAGTTGAAAATGGATTCCTTCATCCTGTGTACCTTCATGGACCTGCAAGAACAAATTCCTTGGATAACAATGGACAAAAGCAGTGCAATGTTCCCTACATTCCCTTTGTCTGGGTGGGGGTTTTGTCTTGCGATTAATTTAAATACCCAAAACCAAATTATGGCCCCAAAATGGCAGCTCATTTGCAGTCCTCTTGTGCTTTGGTGTTGAGTCAGCTCAGAGAACTCATTAAGACAAAAGCCAGATGTTTTGATGGCTTGTTTGTAGGGCTGCTTGTTAGCTGGATCAGTAACTTGGAGACAAGGAGGACTCCACATGCTGACCCTTCAGGAGCAGGACGGAATGAGGTCAAGAAAAGGCAAGGAAAATTTTGGAATGCCCTTGGCTAGCAGGGTCAGGATATGACTGTGAGTGTATAACTCCATCCAAGGAGATTTTATTTCAAAATTCAATGACCTTTGATGTAGCAAGGACTGGGCTTCCAGAGCCTAATTACTACTTCCCAGACTGAAGCTCTGAACGAAATCTCAGTATCACTAGAGAACCTGACTTGAGTTTCACTGCCCAAATCTGATCCCAGACAAGGGGAATTTCTCATGTAGACACGCTGAAACATCTTGGTGATGCCACACAGTGGCATAATATAGCCAGTCTGGGTAGAGTGCAATAATATAGCCTGGGCACTAGTCCGTAAGAGCTTATATTCAGTCTCATTAGCTCACAAGTAAGTCAGGGACCCTTTGCGGCAATACTTTCTGAAAAGTGAGTATTCAACAAGCATTCAAATGGCAGTTTCTTCATTGAATAGTGGTGGGAAAATGGTCACCTGTCCACTGGGAGCTGTGCTGACACTGATGTCAACGACTCTTTCCATATACATAATGAGAGATTTCAGACAGCAGTAATCTGCGATAAACCTCAACTTTATTCCTATATCCAAACCACCCCGCGTTTAGTGGGAGGATCAGAATCGCACCTGAACCTTTGCTGCTTGGTCTGGTCTCCAACAGGAACTTTCAGTGGTTGTGAGCAGAGCAGGACAGGAATCAGAACCAGGTAGACTGGTAAAATCTAAGGATTCCATTACCAATTCCCTGAACCATCCAACCCCTTTTCAACAAGGTTTTCTTCCATTTTTCTCCCAGGTGATGTTGTTTTGCTTCAATGTACAAGTTACTTAAGGAGCAGCTCTTTAAATAAAAATCTCTTAAGGTAAAGTTCAAGTTTTCTCTTACCTTTTTTTAAGTTATAAGGAAAAAAAGATAAAATTAGAAAGACCCTTTCCATGCCAACAGAAAGAAAAAAATTTTCCATCTTGCTGCTTAATTGGCAATATAATAGTTTAGAATGTACTTTTAAGAGGTCTGGACACACTAGCTGGTATTATCCTGTCCAAATGGCATTAGTGCTTTGTTAACACTCACTTATACTGCAAGAAACCTTCTTGCTGTTATATCATAAGGCTTATTTTTAAAATGTCTCCAAAATGTCAAACTGGCATTTAGATGAGGACATAAATGAAGCATTTGAAGTAACTTAAGGAATCTGAAATAAAATATAAATTACCATCCTATACAATATGACACCTTATTTTTTCTAGTAGAGATTGGCAATTTTTTTCTGTTTGGCTTCATCAAGGTGTAGTTGAGCACATTCTGGATTAAAATGATGTTCCCAAGTTCTTCACATGATGAATTTGCAAGCTATAAGTATGCAGGCGTGAAATCTGGCACCTTCCAAGCTGTACATTTATACTTACAAATTCACTCAAGATTTATAGCCATTACTAGCAGATGATGTCATCAGCCATTGCACATATTCCCTACCTCATTTTCCCAAGGTAGGATTTAAATTTTTTTGAGGAATGCAGAACTGGCAATGAGTACTGATAATGAGCAACAAATAGCAGGGACAATGTCATATTTTTTTTAATACCAGAACACTATTCCTTTGCGGTTAATACTCTGCAAAATGTTAATGCATCAGCAACTTTGCTGCTGTGTAAATGCATTTCCCACAATATTAGAAGGTTTTTCTCTTACCTATAATTTCCAGATTGCTAATGCAGCAAGAAGGTGACCAGCTCTGAGAAGCTACCCTCCAGGAAAAGGCCATAAAATCAAATTCTGCCCTAATCAGACAAAATTCCTTCTGTCAGTACTAGAAACTTTTATATGACTTGGGCAAGCAGGTCTTGGTCAATTTTCACTCTAAATAAGTACAATTTAGCCACTGATTTATGGTAATGGGCTAAATTCTGCTTGGTAGGATTTCGGTAAATCTGGAGTAACTATATGGATGTCGGTGGGCTTTTTCCTGGACAGTCACCAGCGCAAATAAGAGTAGAAGAATCTGGCTCTTTGCATAGGGTTGCTATTTATTCAAAATATGCTCCTACAGGATGTTCACATTCTTTCTGCAAATATTTCAGTTGTGACTCAGGGCTATGGATTCAATGTGAAATGAATCACAAAAATATCAGACTTCTAATGAACGATACGTAAAGATGAAGACTGTATTGAATAGTGATTTGAAAAAAGGACAGAGATATTTTTTTGCTGCTCATAAGGGGTAGTCATGAATCATGACTTTATGTTATATCTTGTCCATGACTTATGGAAATTTTATTTCTTCTAGGGACCTGGAGAAATATTTAATGGAAGAATTATTGGCATATGCCAACGTCTTTTATGGCAAGATGTTGTTGCCCAGCAGTGGATGAAGAGCAGTTGTTGCCCAGTAGTAGGTGTGCCAAGTGCCATATAAAGCATGTCTACCATGAAACGCTGCTTCTTCCATCAGATAATACCAAGCTATGGCTAATGGTAAAGAGGATGTGCTGCTTCAGGCAACTGAAGCTAACTATATTCTGGTTGAGAACGCTTTACTTCTTTTCTTCTTGCTCCTGCAAGTTAATTTGCTTATAAAACTTAATGTAGGCAAGGAAAGTGTGAGCTTGTCACAATAAAACCTCAGTATATTCATTTTTGAAAACACAGGCTTTTCTATAGTTCCTGCGTTGACCCTCAACTGGATTGGATCCTCATTCTAAGCTAGCACAATGTTGAAGTAGTTCTTGGTAAATTCTTTGTGGTAAATAATGTATTAAACATGTCTATCTTTTATTCTGACTATAGATGGTCCAGTGACAGACTTTTAAAAAATATGTGTATTTTTCATGTGTAAAATAAATGTCAGTGTCTGGCTTGAAAGTTTCTAGTACTGAAAACTTATATATTTAGTTAATAAGGGAAAGCTTCTATAGAGCTATTTTTATTTTACAAACATACTGAAAGATCATGACTTACTAACCTACCTCATCTAAAGTTATGCTTCAGTGACAGCAAAAAAGCACTTTCAAAGTCAATATATTCCTGGGAATGACCTCTGGAGATGTCCAATCTCTCTATTGACTATAGAATGGGATTAGAATGATTCCATTTGTACCATAATAAGTACTTAAATTTGCTGGAATGAACTGGGACCAAAGTGTCTGAAACAAAATTTTATTTATACTGGAAATGCCTATGCTTACAGATATTGATATTTATAGACATACAAAACTACCACTTCAGAGAAGAGTCAGCATCTTTTTAAATCACACCTAGATATTTCTATAATTTACCATGTCAGCTCATCAAAATAAAACATTATGGTATATCACATGAGATATTGTCTGGTTAGGAAACTCGGAGTCATGCAAATACTATGGTTTAGGTCTGAAAAGCATGCAGGAGTTTCTGGATGGAAATGATCACCGTTCCATCAAAGGTTTTTTTGTTTCATTTTGCTTTGTTTTGATGAGGTTTTTTTTGGTTTTCTATTTGCAGTGAAAATGCAAAAGACATTCATCAAAACTTTCGTCTGGGAATATTTTTTCCAACCATCTCTCTAAATAAATAAATAGGAGATTTGGCTTTTTCCCATATTACACATTAAAATTTATCAAACATAATAAGCATGACATACCAACACTAACTATGAACTGTAAGGTCTGCGAAGTATGAAACCTCTTCTTACTGTGTGTGTTTGAATCACCAGTTCTCTTCAGGTAAACCTGGTTGCAACACAAAATCCTATTTATGGAAATATTATAGTCATAGCTCAGATAGTCAGCTGCTGGGAGCCATTCAAGACTCAGCCATTTAAACACTCTGAGGAAAGAGACCTCATCTTATAACAACTTTCATTGTGACCCCTTAGAACTCTGGTTGTTAAAATTCTGCTAAAATGATTAGACAGAACTTCACATTGCTCGCTCTTTCTTTCTCTCTTTCTTTCTTTTTTTCTTTCCTTCCTTCCTTCCTTCCTTCCTTCCTTCCTTCCTTCCTTCCTTCCTTCCTTCCTTC
>JAOXNO010000024.1:109554904-109598580 GCA_028565335.1 Limnodromus scolopaceus
AAGGGCAGTAAATTCACAACTAACTTTTTTTTTTTTTTTTTTTTTTTTTAAAGTAAAATATAATTCCAATCAACTGCTGGAATTTATGGATGGGGAAGGCAGAGAGACAAGTGCCATGTTTAGACATAAGAATTAGGATAATTTGTTGACAGGTAATATTTGTGGATGTGCAGTATGTTTAATCTTACCTTGAAATTTGTTCTTTGGGGCTTAACTCTATGCAGATGTTTGGACACGTTTTTTCAAGTAATATCATGTATGTGAGAGTCCTAAACAGGTGCAAACCCATCTTGTTCCAGGACTTCAGAGGTGTCATGGCAGTTTACTACTTTTGTGGATCTGGACAAAGACTGTTACACTTACTTGCTCCTTTAATATGTTTTCAAGAACATGTTATGCAGTTACTCTACAGCAAACAAGAAATAAAGACTGGATCCAGTTTTTAGCTTATGTAAATTTTTATAGCTCCGTGATTTCACTATACCTTAGCCAACTTGGCCAGCAAAGGACAGCTGCTAATGTGCACTGAAACACCAAAAGGAAAAGAAATTTTTACCAGTACTTGAAGGATGCTGCTTGCTCTAGTTGTTCTTTCAGAACACCAGTGATAATCATTTCCTCAAAACAGTACTGGTCTTAAGCAGAGGTATGACACACGACTGAAAAATCAAGCACCATGGCAGAAGGCAGACGACTCAGCTTAGTTCCAGTTCTCTTGTATTTTTCTAGTGACTCTAAAGGCGAAGCGAGGATACGCTTGGGGGGATTTTCAGCTGATAGAAAGCCAGCAAAGATGACTAAATGACCAGGGAGTGGGTGTGGGTAACTACTACAGCATTTCAGTGATTTCCAACTGCCAGTATTGCACTTGAAGACTGATTACTGCTCCTCATAACTTCTAGATTTTAGCGCCTGAGGATGTTCCAAATTATGCCAGGGGCCAAGTTGGGAAGACAAAAGCATTAGCCTGGTAAGAACCCATCCTTTGTTGCACTCCTTCCACTGCACAGCTCAGCCAAACCTGAAATTTGAAAGCAGCAGCGAGTCCAAACCACAGCACATGGTGAGTTAGTATCTGGGAGTGATTTGGCCCACTGTGCAGGACAGAGGGACCACCCACTCCAGTAGTGTGATTTATTCCCATAGAAGTCAGTGGGAAAACTTTAACTTGAGTGGAGTTGGATCAAGGCTCTGTATCTGTTTCCAACCTAATTTTTTCCAAATATTTTGAGGGGATTGTCAGAAACTTGATTTGACTTCTCTAGAGCAAAACAAAGGTATTCTAGAGATCTGGAAATCTCCAACTATATATGCATATATATACATAGCAGTATTTATATTTCTTTATAAGGCTTATGAGAGCAGACTCCCTCTTAAACAAGGATACGTCAAAGAAACATTTTGCTGAGGGTTTTCAATTTACTCTTACCTTCAGCAACAGAAAGGTAAGACCAGCTGTCCATTCCAACATTCACAGAATCATGGTCTTTGACAGAAATTTCCTGACAGCAGTAAAGTTATAAGGAGTTCAGTGACGTGTGTTAATCCACTGATCACTGCCTGCAGTGGATTTAACCGACCTTGCTGGGCAGAAGAATGTCCTTTTGCCTTATAGAATTAGCAAACCATAAATCTTTCAAGATTGGATAAGGCTGAAGATTAGGGGACAAAAGGCTACATGGTGTAATATGAATACCAAGTCTTTCTCCTCCCTTAATAACCATTTTTGAGTATTTATTACAATGTTTTATTCAGGATGTTGCCATCTAAAGTTGTGTCATCACCTCCATTGAGAAAAAAAACTTTTCAGCAATATAATGTGGTTTGAAATATTTGTCTGTGAAGTCTATCTTTGAAAGTATTTTTTTTTAATTGGCTCAGACACTTTTGCATTCTAAATTTAATTCACAATGAGCAATATCTTCATTATTTTGGCTTGACTATATTAGTCCATTTTCATAAAAATAAAAAACTGACAGTCAAGCTTATATGAAAATGAGAAATGGCTCTGAACCAAATCCCAGGAGAGAAGTCTAAGTAGGAAGTTTGCAATCAGGCCATCCATCTGCCTCTGAATCATGTAATAAGATATAATCCTTAGAATGGGGTAAATCTAAACTTCAGATCCAAATCCCTTAAATGAATTTACTTCAGAATAAAACAATTTTGAATGCTTGAGTTGAAGTTGGGATAAAAATGTTACATCCAAATTGTCATCACTTTTTTCCTGTGTGGGCTAGATCTCCATGGATATCAATGGAACATAACCTGTGTAACACTCAACGAGCAGTCATGCAGCAAATAGGGAGCAGCTCAGATGGTGTGGCTCATGGTAGGAGCACAAGTAAAGAGCACTGAACTCAGCTTCTCCAGGTTGAGTTCAACCAAGAAAACCTGCTTTGTAATATCTGTTCGTGATAGCCTTGGTTGCAGTGACCACAATATTGTGGATTTTGGGATCCTGCTCAGTTAGTACTAAGATAAAGGGTTTAGATTTTAGAAGAGCAAACTTCAGTTCCCTCAGAGCTCAGTTGGAGGGATTCTGTGAGAAGGTTCCATGCAGGATACAGGAGCTAGCGAGTGCTAGGAGTTTTTCAAGAATGCTCTCCTGGAAGCACAAAACCAGCTCATTCCCTTTAAAGATAAGCAAAGTAGGTGGAGCAAGAGACCCCCCCCAGTTTAACTGTGAGCTTCTGAGTCTGCTTCACACCAAAAGGGGAGCATACCAGAACAGAAAAGTGGATGAGCTACAGGGACATTGCCAGGCCATGCAGAGATGCAGTTAGAAAAGAAAAAGCTCAGCTCAAATTTAAATTGGCCAGAGATGTCAAAAATGGTTCTTCAGGTACTTAAACAACAAGCAGAAGCAGAAGGAAAATATTGGCCTGCTGTTAAACAGGAGAAGTGATTTAGTCACCAGCACACTGAAAAGGCAGAAGTTCTCAACATTTTCTTCACCTTTGTCTTTACCAACACTTGGGCCCTAGGCCGTGGGAGCAAAAATCCAGGTTGATGCAAACACAGTCTCACCATCAGTGAAGGAAGAGTTAGTATGTGAACTATTACAGGAGCTTGATCCCTACAAATCGATCTGCCCTGACAATATCCACACAAGGATATCAAGAGGGCTGTCTGACATCACTTTGAGACTGCTCTCCATAATTTTTGAGAAGACATGGAGATTGGGGGTTGTCCCAGAAAACTGGAAGAAGGATAATGTCACCCGCATTTACAAGAAGGACTTAAAGGAGAATCCAGGAAATTATAGGCCCATCAGCAAAGAAAGCCAACAGGATGTTGGGCTGCATCAACAAAGGCATCACCAGCAGAGACAAAGGAGTTACTATTTCACTCTACTCAGAGCTTTTCAGGCCACATCTAGAACAGTGTGTTCACTTTTGGCCCCCACTATACAAAAAAGGTTTGAACAGGCTGAAGAGCACCTGGGGAAGAATAACCCATGCACCAGTACAGGTTGGGGGCTGACCTGCTAGAGAGCAGCTCTCTGGAAAAAGACCTGGGAGTTCTGGTGGACAACTATGAGTCAGCAATATGCCTTTGGCATTCTTGGGTGCATCAAGAAGAGTGTGGCCAGCAGGTCAAGGGAGGTCATCCTCCCCCTCTACTCTGCCCTGGTGTGGCCCCATCAGGAGTACTGTGCCCAGTTCTGGGCTCCCCAGTTCAAGGACAGGGAACTGCTGGAGAGGGTGCAGAAAAGGGCTACAAAGATGATTAGGGGCTTGGAGCATGTTTCTGATGAGGAAAGGCTGAGGGCCTTGGGTCTTTTTTTTCTGGAGAAGGGAAGACAGAGGGGGGATCTGGTCAATGCCTATAAATACTTAAAGGGTGGGTGTCAAGAGGATGGGGCCAATCTTTTTTTCAGTGGTGCCCAGTGACAGGACAAGAGGTAATGGGCACAAACTAGAACATAAGTAGTTCCATCTAAACATGAGGAGGAACTTCTTCACTTTGAGAGCGGCAGAGCACTGGAACAGGCTGCCCAGAGAGGTGGTGGAGTCTTCGTCTCTGAAGACATTCAAAACCCACCCTGACACATTCTTGTGCAACCTGCTCTAGCCAGACCTGCTTTGGCAAGGGGGTTGGACTAGATGATCTCCAGAGGTCCCTTCCAACCCCATATCATTCTGTGATTCTGTGAGAGGCTCCAGAGAAGGGCCACCAAGATGACCAAAGGACTAGAAAGCCTCCATATAAAGAAAGGTTGAGAGAACTGGTTTTGTTAAGACTTAAAAAAAAGAATGCTTAAGGGAGACCCTATCACCATGTTCCAGTATTTAACGGGTGGCTACAAAGAAAATGGAGACTCCTTTGTTAGAAGGAGTCACATGGGAAAGATGACGTGTAATGGGTACAAATTACTCCTGGGGAGACTCCAACTGACCACAAGAGGAAAATTTTTCACAATGAGAACAATCAGCCATTAGAATAATCTCCCCAGGGAAGCAGTGGATTCCCCAGCACTGGGTACTTTTAAGATTCAGCTGAGCAGGGCGTTGGGCTTTCTTGTCTAGACTGTGCTTTTGCTAAGAAAGATTGAACCAGATGATCCTTGAGGTCCCTTCCAACCTGCTATTCCATGATCCTATGAGGTTGCAGTGGGGGCAGGTGCTATGGTAATTGCTGGCTTCCAACTACAAAAGACACATTTATCTGTTGTTTAAGCACAGGATGATCTCAGCAAAATAATATAATTGTGAATATGGTGTGTCATCCTATAGAATAAGACTTTCTTTTGACAGACTACTTTTTTTCTTACCTTCAAAGCAGGTATGGAAAGGGAATTATTGGAAGACTTTAACAAAATTGTCTTCAGTCCCTTTCTTAAGTGCTTTTTGAGCTTTTTGCCTTTTATGCTCCATTTTTACACCCTTTGGAAGTGAAAAATGCCAGCAGCTCATCTGGCCTGTTGTTCTGCTGCAGGAGTCAAGAATGACTTCACTGGAATGATACAAAGAATTAATTTCATCCTGTACGATCATGGTATTATTTTCATCCCTCTCCCTGTTCTCTGTGAATTGCTGCTTTGGAACTGCAAGCTGTCAGGGGTCAAGATTACTATTTATATATTTTTTTGATATTTGAGAGAGTTCTTTTCACTCTCCCACATCTCCCAGTTTTTCTGGCCATCCAAAATAAAACATGTTGAAATGCTTAAGAACTCTTATAAGGCAATTCTGGCCAGGTAATAGCTACAATGGTTTGCCATAAGGTCACTTCATTAGCAGTTTTGAATGTGCTGTTGTGGAGATCCTCAAGTGCAAAAAGAACTTCAGGGTGTCCTTTATTGTCACAGGGCCTTCCTTCTGCTGTGTGCTCCTCCAATAATATTTCTGGACCCCTCTAAAAAGACAGCTGTGATCATTCCCTTTCATATGAAATTCATATGAAATTTCATAGGAAATTAATCTTTTGCTGAACAAAAGAATAAACTGGAAATAAAAACTCACACTTTTTTTTTAAGAAGAAAAATACTATAAATTTGCTCTGTGACAAAAAGTAATTCAGTTGTACCTCCATTTTGCAGGAAATCTTGCTTCCTCTCCACCCATCTTACACCAACTCCCAGAGTGTTCCTTCAAGGAAATAATTTTCTGCAGAGGCTACAAAAGAGTCTGCTGGTCATTCCACTATCTAAAGAGGTATTTTATGTTCAGTGTCTTATATCTTTTTCATGATACTCCCCTGTCTCTGGAGTATGTAGATGGCCTTCCCAAGATGAATGTTGGTGCCACAATATCTTACAGCTTTGGTAGTTGAGTGATCATCACACTGCTGAGTTGAACCCACTTTGGATCCTCTCCGCCTGAAAGCCAACTTAATTTCGGGTCAGCCTTCTCATCTTTCTCTCCAGCCTCAACATTACCAACTCCTTGGCCTTCCCTTTCCCTTTTGAGAAGTATGGTTTCATGAAGAAAAGGTTGAGACTGACAGCAGAGACCACAGCCATGGTTTGTGGGCAAAAAAAAGATTGCACCCAAAGCTATTACACAGACAGTGGTGCTTTAATGCTCCCTTTTGCTGCCACATCTCCTATGACTGTCTGAATATCTCAGCAACATATGCATAAGGTCTCCAGACTTCCATCATTAAGGTCACCTTACATATTAATTCTCCACGACTGCTAAAGCAAGGAGACCGTAGACATTGCAAACAAACTTCTTAGACTCACCCATTATTGATAGGAAACTCAAGAGAATTACAAGTCTGAAGAAGAACAAACACCACCATGTCAACTTTCTGCCACATCTAAAACACTCTGGTCTTCTTTTATTTTCATTTTCCTTTTTCTCTCTGTTAAACCTTCCCCTTTTAAGGATAGTATCTTTATTCCACTAAAGATTATGCCCATTTTAAAATATTAGCTTATAACTCGTTTTCTAATATTTTATCATTCTGCTAGAGTTCTGCTTTATTAGAGAGTGCCCTAAGACTATGGGGTTCATCAGTTGTTGATGGACCTTTCATTTCAGACCAGACATCAAGCTCAGTTTTCACAGAAGAGTCTATTTTATGTTAATATGGCCTTTGCAATGCATAAGAAGATAAGAATCATATAATCAGAGTGATAGTGTACTTTTCATTTATAAATTCAAGACCGAAGATGCAGAGCAAAGCAACGCCATGATACTCTTTTTCTGTGTGCACTGTGGGTCAGCATTTACCACAGACAAAAGATATAGTAAAGAATTGCAGCAGTGTGCTTCAAACTTCAGCTGGCATGTTGCTATGTCTGAGTAAGGAGTGCATTAATATTGCAAAAGGTAAATAACAAAAATGTCCTAATGGGCTAGCTCTTCCACAGGGTTAGTGGAAGCTTGCATTGCTTTGGGCTATTACCATTTATTTGGCTAAGGCAGCATTCCCTGAAAGCTGGACTAGGATGCTCTTGTTGAACCACTGGAATTACTCACTTTGGAGTTGAGTAATGTTACACAGTATTCTTTTGGGGCCATTCATTCCAAAAGAAAAGTACCAAAAATATCTCCCTGTTTCCTGCTCCTCATTAAAATCATTGACAGAGAATTACTGGTCTTGGCCCACAACAATCTGTATGAGGCCAGTATTAAAACCTGGAGGAGGGAAGAACCACCAATAATAACTCTGCTTTTCCCATACAAAGCACGCTACACCAATAATCATTAACAGAGAGAGTGGGAGGGGAAACATGCATTATAAAGCATATCCTTTACTATGACACTGTTAAGGCTACTTCTGTACTGATTTTTACTCCTTGTCACCCTTTGGGATATCAGCAGGGTTGCATCAATAGCCATCCTATGAAAAAATGTAGCTTCGTGCTTGATTTTTGGTACCTGAGGCTATAACGGACTTTACTTAAATGTGTTAGCTTTCATACATGTCCAAAAGTAAAACAAGTAAGTGTATAGGTATATCCCACCTCTCTCCTTCTTCCTTTTGCATTTTTGAATGTAGTCTTTTTAAAGTGTTACAGACAGATCTCTGCTAAGACCATAGTAACTGCTTAAGGAGTTACATTTTTTGTGATAAGAGGGGTAGGACTCACCTCCCTGAACTTTCTACTATGGTGTCTATAGTGTGGTCTATAATAGTTTGTCTATTTCAAACTTCCTTTGAAATCTGTGAGAAAAAGTAGGAGCTATGAGAATTGCTATTGAGCTGGCTAGTTCTAGGTATCTAGTTTAGCCTGAGATAAATCAAAGCCTGAAAGTGTCCTTTTCTTGCTACTGACTACAGTGGGATTTTCTAGGGACCAGTTTAGATGTAAACATCTATATTCGGCCAGATGGGTTCCATCTGGCTCTCTTTATTTATGTGTATTGTCCAGAGGCATCTAATTTCAAACGTTAAACAGCTAACAATAGTAACAAATTCTTTACAGAGACTATAGCAGCAACAGACGTTTGCTTCGACGCAGTGTTGTATGCTGTCACTGGTCACAAGTCTCTATATATGAAAAAAAATCAAGACTGTATGAGTTCCTGGAAAGTTTTCCTCTTTGAATTTTCATTGATAAATGAAAACTTTGGAGAAATCAAAATGGTTTATATATTTTTTTTCACCTACATACCACCATTTATCACATTTTTAATGGTTCAGAAAAAGTTACAAGTGCTCTGGCAATGAACTCCACTTCATATGCTATTCCAGAGAAAAGAGAGGATGACCACATTGGCACACAAGCTACAAAAGCAGTCTGTGCAGACCGAGCAAAGAGTTATCCCTACTTTTTTGGACAGTAGGAATTTGTTAGCAAGGTCAGGGATGTAATCACAGCCCCAGCTCTGTGCTTGCACTGGGCAGCCAGCACTGCACCTGCCACTCTCAAACCGCATAAACTGCCCATATCTATCTTGGATCACTTGCCTGATACGTGAATTTTTTCAAAATCTTTCCGAGACAATTTAAATCTTTCAGTATCAAGACAACTACTCTTCATTGGAGGACTGAGCCACAGCGCAAATTCTCTGGCAAAACGGCTCTAACAATGAGGTTTTGTGCTGAGTGTCTTTGAGAGGTATTTATTACTTGAGGCCATGGAGTCTTTTACAGGCCAGCATACGCTCTCATTGTTTTATGTGAAGAAAAAAATTACGCAATACTGGGTTAGTGTAAGCTCCCTGGAAGCAAATAGAGAACTATTGTGTAATAACAGATGTTATTGTATAGCATTTTTCCACACTTACTATAGACTAGCAAATAAGAGCACACTTTGAATGGAGAGCATTGCATTAACATGCCTACAAGTCAAGGCTGTGCTTTCTTCAAGTTGCTTTCTTAATAAAAAGACAAATTATATAAAATTTCTAACATGGACAACTCTGATAAAGCCACATCTAAAATATTGGCAGTCACTGAGGGGCATTAATGGGGGTAATATATAGCTGCTAATAATTTCTGAAAGTTTTAGATTAAATGAAAATAGTTTTCATTCCTTTGGCTGGCTGCAGCACTGGAATGCAGTAGAGTTGCCTTGGGGATAGCTATGAAGGATAACATTTCCAGGACAGGGAGACAATATCACTCATAAAATGAAATGGCACATATTCTGATAGCAGATGCAGTAGCATATTTGAAAGAAGGTAATAATTTTTTTTTTAAAATAAACACATGGATATTTGTCCCCCATTTACTGACTGCTGGATTCAGATGCCTACTCACTTAAACTGGCTTTAAAACAAGCTACAAATAAAACCATGAGTGCTACTGCTCAACTTGCATTGAGACACAGGATGAACCTGTCTTCTGAGAACTGCACTGCGTCCTTGGAACACACCGTGATGAAGGGAGGGTTGTTTAAATAAACCGAGACATGGTTTCAACTCCCATACTCTTATTAGCAACCCACACATCCTTTCCTTGTCCTGTTTCCATCTGCGTGAACTCAAATCTTAGGACATTTTTCAAAGCACCCAAAAAGAGCACAGTGTGAGCGTAAATTTGATATGTCTAAAGCAGAAATCCCCACAAAACACGTCTAGTCTTGGCTTATTTTTGGTTTCTACAGAAATCAGCTTGGCACTATCTACTTACTGTGAAACAGCAGTCATAGCCAAGTTGGAAATTTTTCTGGACATGCCATTTGCCTATGTTGAATACTTTTAAGCTCATAGCTTCTGGTAACACACTAATAACTCTAAATGTACTAATTTACCTTGCTTCTCTGTTTACAATTAATCTGTTTCTGTCATGAATTTATTTACAGTTATTTCAGGTAACTCTAACTTGCATTTCATTCTGTTCTGTCAGGTTTTTTCCTATAACCAATGCATATGAGACAGAATCAAAATAAGTTTGACAACTGTCAATATAAATTAGGATCTTTTAGTTTTCACTCCCTCCTCTTCTGCAGTTTTGATATAAATCTGTTTTGCTTCACTTTAAATACTTTCAGAAGAGTGTTCCAAACATCATTTTCTTTGTTGGTTATTCCAGACACATCATCTTCCTCTTTTAAACCTTCAAGTTGTGGTTTTTCAAGTCCTGCTCCTGCTTTAGTTCTTTGTTTTTCCATTCCAGAAAGTGTCATCTGCCACCTCCACCTTTGTCACAATCAGTTGAGGAGGCTGAAGGTCTATAACCTCTGGAGTTACCCACTCACTGTGGCCTATGCTCTGACACTAGTTCATGTGAAAACAAAGCTGATGGTGGTGCTCTGTCCCCCAGAAAATGCTTTTTATGTCCCAAATGACCCCCACCTAGACCATCTGTTAGTCCAATTTTACCAAAATCAGCTTGAGGCTTTATTCTTATTACCCCTGTATGGAAGGAGTATCCACAAAGCCATATCAGGATCCTTTTAAAACTTCTTCTCTTCCATAACACCTTCAAACAACGTGGTAACTGTTGGCCTAACAGCCAAAATTGGTATTTCCATTCTATCAATAACAAACTCATTGCTCTCTGTGTTTGATATATTCCTCTTTAGCTTCTAATACTAGACTCAAGTTTCAAGCTCTTCAGGTGTGGGAGTATCTTTCATGACGTGTTTGTACAGCACTTAATAGAACTGGGCCGTGTTACTGACTGCCAGCCGTGAGTAGCGGTTCAAGCAGAGCTTGAACAAGATCATCCAAGGAAAAAAATATCATGTTACTCCTATGGTTAAATATGCTCTGTGGGACAGTTTCTCATTTCAGCCACAACAGTGTAAATCTGGAATAATTCCACTGGAAAGCTGCTCTTCTGCACCAGAACATGGTGTATTGTATCTACTGTTTGCTGTTAAACATGGGGGATGACTTTTCCATTTATACATCATTTCTTTCAGCTTTAGCATTATTTCAGGCTTTGCATGCTAGGCTAGCTGTGATTCAAATGGCACCAAAATAAATCTCTTCCTCCTGCTTCTCTGACTTTTTTTCTTATTCAACAGATGAGAAGATGTGCTAATTAAGTCCCTTCTTTATTAAAGACAGATGCACATTTTCAGCAGTTTACTAGAAGTGTCACTTCGAAAAAAATATGGGAAACTGCAAAAAAATCATCACTTCAGATATGCCTGCAGGAAGCAGGGAAACATCTTATCTGCTATTCAGAAGTACTTCTGTAATATTGGTAGGCAATTCCTACTGGATTTAACCTACCAGACATATCCTGTCCCCATAGGGCCTCATCTCAGTCTTACTTATGTTCGTCCCATGTCTAGGTGCATTCTTTTGAAACTGTCAGAAAATGCTGACAAGGGCTTGTGTCTGGCAGAAATAGTTGCTGGTGGCCCATGGGAATGTGAAGCACTCAGGACGGTTGGCTTTCAGAGCGTGTGTAGCAGAAAGGAAGAGGGTGGATGTGGGTCTCAATGACAAGTCTCAGCTGGCGGGGACGTGGGCAGAAGGAGCAAGGGAGGGGGCTGGGACCAGTGCAGAGGTGTCTGATGGGGAGGTGGGAGGGTAAATGTGCCGCCTTGGAGCAGGAAGGGACATTTGGGATGAGAAGGGGAAAGTGGTGGGAGCTCAGGGGTGGTAAGAGGCTTTGCTTTAGTGGCAGAGACATGCAGAAACCTGGTCTCTTCTCTCTTCTTATTCCGTAAGTTTTGTCTTTGCTCGTAGGAAACTCCTACTGCCAACTAGCATTGTTAGTCAAGTAACACCATCAGACGGTGATGGTGCTCAGTCCTGACCGCAGCTTGAGCTGGGGGTTTTCAAAGCAGCATATTGTGTTACAGAAAAATGCATGAGAAGGGTTAGGAGTCTTCAGGTTGTTCTGAGATTCTGAGAAGTCAGGTGCCAAAGGAGTTAATGTTGCTTGAAAACCATACAGCTCCCTAAACTGTGCTTTATTTAATAAACTAAATTTTTCAACCTTGATAAAAGAATGAATAATAATCAGGAATAAGGGATAACGTCACTGATTTTTTGAAGTTAATTTGCTTCCAGACAGACAAATGTCTCCTAAAATGTCACCAGTTAACTTAGATAGCAAAACTAGTACCTTTTTTTCAGATTTCAAGGTATTCTGTCAAGTGGCTGTGAGAAAGAGAGGAGCGTCATCCCACAAAGAAAGGCACTTTGGTAATCCTATTTGTTTATTTCTGGTAACATCCATTTGGCAAGCCAGTTAAAAAAATAACAAACAACCACAGTAATTCTCCTAAAAACAGAAGAGTAAATGATGTTTCATAGAAAACAACAAAATAATGACAACAGTTTCAATGTCTAATTAGAAATTCTAATTGTTCTGATGATATTCAAACTGAGAGAGATTTTCAGAGGGAGAGAAAGCACCAAGGCCACCAACAAAGCACTAGAAAGTGACTTTGGAACGCTTTAGTGGTGTATTGGCACATGATCACGTTTCTGAATGTGTCTTGAATTTCCTGGTGCCAGTTATCTCCTCTGATCTGTGCAACTTCCAGCGTACAAACCACACTATGCAAGCATTTTATACATCCTATGTAACTATAAAAGTTAAAGTTTAAACTGTGTCCTCTCCAAAAAGCATGTGGAAACCTACACTCAGACGAAGTACTGGCTATCGCTGAATGTTAGAAAGAAGCTCCTAAGATCTATAAATAAGCAAAAACTGACAGATTAGCTGAGAGGAGCAAATGCAACTCTTTGCTGACTCAAATATTCACTCCTGCTACTAAATAGTGCTTTTATAAAGAAGCAATAAACTATATCCACTAACTGTCAATGTCTCTATTCTTGACGCTGTGTTATGAAGATCGCTATCTAGGAATAAACTTCCTCTAAGATAAAACAACAGGACTGGGAGCTTTGGAGACAATAGCAAGATTGTCCCCCTAGCTGAAGACGCTAATCCTTAAGCATTTTAAAGAATAGAGTGTATTCTTCAGATTGTACCTAACACAATTGCACTTTGTTAAAAATTGGCTCCTGGTAATATGGGGGATGGAGGAATAGGTACACTTCCAGCTTTTTTTTTCTTTTCTTTCAAAAGACCAAGCTGCCACATTTTGCCCTCAGATTATGTTTGATTGTCTTCCCCAAAGCTGCATGTAGGTACATTAAGGGATATTTTTCCATATGGTTTTAGGAAGCCTGGTACACTTTAATATATTTTCATTAAATTAGTGACTCTGATGTAGATAGCCGGCATTAGATTATTGCAGCTTACGCAAATGAATGAAGACAATATAAATCTAAGCTATATATCAAGAATATAAAACCTCAAAAAAATCATGTTAGAATAACTACTTTTGCCAGTAATGCAGCTGGCAATACAGCTGTGACTTTGCAGAAAATAACTTTTATCTCCAGTCTTCCTATGTAGAGCAACAATTAAGTAAAATAGAACCATATGGTATTACTGATGGGAAGGGGTTCTTTGAAATATTTTTACTTTAAAAAAAAAAAAGAAAAAAAAGAAATAATATGAAAGTGTTTCTTTATATGCAGTGGTTCCACTAGATCAATGTCAAAAAGTGAAGGGGATAATACAGCAGTCTGAGACTGATAAAACATAATTGGCTTTGCTCTGCCTGTGGCACGTGCAGAACTTATGCTGTTGCATAGTTTGAGCTACTTGTATAATGCAACATGTCTAACTGCTTCCAGCTCCAGCTTTGTCACACCCACTGGTGCTTCCTGCTTGGGACCGCACTGGGCACATCTATCTACTCTACAGCCACAAACTCAGGGTGGACTGCAGCTCTGCTGATGCTAAACTGCTCGTTGAAGGCAAGAGCTGATGCTCCAGACAGAGTGGTCTGCAGCTTTTGGAGGGCAGGGTGCATTCAGCTTAAACCTGGAAGATACATGTGCTCTCAGTCAGGTGTTGATGATCACCATGAGGCAAAAGCTCTCAGCTCTTCAGGTGTCGGAATACCATGGGTGGCACTCCCCGTGTTGCCTAAAGACAGTTCTTCAAATGCGTTAGTCTCCAACTTTGCTGCATGGCAGTCAAAACCTGCCTGCATGACATCTGTATGATGCATCTCTACCATAGAACAGCAGGTACAGAATAGCAGGTGGCAGCTCACCTCTTACTTGTTATGTTGGAAAGATGGCATGGTGGAGTGTTATTTGTACAAGGCACATCTAAGCCCATGGTGAACATCTTCAGCAACCCCAGTAGCCAAATTCAGTGGTGAAGATGAAGGGTGCTCCATACTGGTAAACTCATACAAAACATGTTTTGCTCTAAAGACAGCAGAAAGCAGAAGGCAGAAAATAATGGCTGTCAGCATGAAGAAACTTTCTAAATTTTCAAATTTTTAAACTTTCTAATTTATGATTCCCATATTAGTAAAAATTTCAAAAAAGAATTCTTTCTCTGCATTTTTATCAAGGCAATGGTTACATCAGCAATGGCAGAACGTGATGTAATATATCTGAGTCGATTCAGCATTAGAGGACACTGATAATAGCAAATTTTAAGGGCTTATTCATATGCACAAGTGATGTAGGTCCAGTACAGATATTAGCTTCTGAAGAGCAAACAGAACTTGTATCACAGTGTGAGTGTTTTGGCAAGAACAGGTTTGGTTCACCCATTTCTGCCCACACAAACCAGCGTGAAGAACAAGTATGTGGAATAACTTTCCTCGCAGCCGTCCATGTTGTGAAATTGCTACAAATCTGGCTGGCGGGCTACAAGTATTTGCTCGTGTAACGGGTCTGTCAGATTTGAGAATATCATGTGGGTCTGAGACAATCATTGAAGGGCTTTGGTTCTTGTCAACTTGTGACTTACACAACCCTGATCCCATATGTTTTGTATTATTTGAAAGAAAGCTGGATCCATTTTACTTCAGATGAAATTCTGAAAAAGATAAACATGTATAAATCTGAGAAAGAAAAATAATTTGGTATTTTGTCTTGCAAGACTGGACTCCTGGGATGGGGAGAAAAGTATCTCCACCAATAGGAGCGATGCTGGCATGGGCTAAAGAATGTACTCTAAGTGCCACCATGGTAGGTAAAATTGTGGTGATGCAAATTTGCCTCCTCAGTCCGGTCTGGGAGTTAGGTTTTGTCTCATTTTCAGTTATGAGAAAACTCCTGGATGAGTTTTTATTTTCTCTCTTCTCTGTGTCTCAGCCTCATCAAGGCCTGTATAAGTTTTCAGCATATGGAAATATTTCCTCTTGCACCCTGACCAAGCTTCATGACAAATCAGGAAACATGTAGGCCTCTTCAGAGCACAGAAAGCCAGCTTTCTGTAAAATATCCACTCTGATTTTAAATTAATGTGAAAAAATGTGTTTGCAGTGTTCTGTGAAGAAAATCTAACCCCCAAAGTGCGTCAGAATTTAAAATTGCACTGGGATTTTTGTGGGGTTTTTTCTTTTCCAGAAGGGCTCTATAGCCAAGGAAACCAATAACATTTTGCTGGAATAAGTTTGTTTGTTTTGAACTGGGCTGACTCAAACAGTAAACTTCACAACTTTGTTTTTTCTTAATTGTGTTGCACAAGTTTTGCCAAATGTTCTTGCTGATAATCAAAGCAGCGGTTGCTCCCCGGAGTCTGCTGGAAGACGGGTTTCAGTTAAAACTCCGTAGATGTTCAACCAAAGTATACGATTGAGCATAAGAGAGTAAATCTGAAGCTGAAATCCTTGTCTATCAGAAGCAGGTGCCACCTGATTTCAAATAGTCTGCTCCTAACACAAATCCTTGCATGTCTGGGGCCATGCAATGAGGCGATGTGATGCAGATGAGGTCAAGGGGAGCTACCCTTTCAGGGTGGAAATGTAGGCATTTACCATTTTATTTGAAAAGATGCCTAAAACCCCTTATCTGCAATTGGACATTTTCTTTTTTCGTTTGGTGGGAAGGGAGGAGGCTGGGGAGACACCTTATGAATCCGCCTTTAGTTTTATAATGAAAATTATTTCAGTATAATTTGCTCAAATTGTAAAAGTGGGATTATTAGCTGGGAATTCTTAGCTATAATGGGTCAAAAGGGAAAATTGCAACAAGAAAAACATGAAGTCTGGTTCCAAGAAACATTCTAATATTTCATAGTTTTTTCACCCAAAATTTAGGATTAAAAGGTAAAATATTGAGATCGCTTTCCAAGGGAGGGGTTCCAAGTAGTTGTGAGTCATTAATTGATCAGTATCATGTTTTGTTATACTTTTTTGAAAAATACATTGATATCTCTGAATCTCAATTCTTTTATTTGGTTTATTGAACAGAGAGGTATTCAAAATCAGTTCTACATTTACTGTGTCACTCACAACCTTATTGATATACGTAAGCTTCATACTTAAAAAAACCTCTGTTTTTTCCACATGGATCAGACTTCTTGGCCACGGTAAGTTTCCTGCAATGTATTATCAGCTTTATCAAAGGGAGACCTTAAACATTTCATTTTATATCTGAATGTTTTCTGTCAAGCCAACAAACTAGTAATGCCAAAACACAAGAAAGTCTGGATCAGACTGACCTGAAGCAAAATTTTGAGCTTCAGTTTTCCCAATGGAAAATAAATTTTTTTCAGTAACATTGAAATTTACTTATGGTAAAGTGAACAGTACAGTAACAAAAATGGCTTATGAGCTCTCACGTAAACCATGTGTATGAACAATCCAAGTGTTAGATTGAGTCTATTATACTGGTTATTTCCCTCTGGATATTGGGGAGATACCTAGATATATAGATATGCATTCATACTCATTTATAACATATGTATATAGCAGCTCTTGTGATGCTTTTTCTAGTTTTTTAAGGTTAAACCACATCAGAGATAAAAAGGCCATGTGTGTCCTTATAAGAATATGGGGGAATAGAACCAAGACTTTCTCATTATTCTGAAATGCGAAACTCCACCAAAATTTTGTTGGCTAATTTATCATGTTGACATTACCATTTCTGAAATGTTGTATTTTCATAAGAGACTTTTAAAACCAGTTTTTATCTCTCTCTTGGTAGCAAAAGACACTCTGAAACTAGTGAATGTATGTTAGAAAATGTTTACTTGAACTTTCTAAAACAAACTGTTCATCTTGGGTGTAACAGAAATGCTCTCTTTTTATATTACTGTTCCCATGTCACTCTCCAGCAACTGGCCAACCAAAACACCTTCTTACAAAGATGAACTATACCATTTCAAGCTCCTTGGCTATTCTACCATTGTATTTCAGTCGATAAATTTGCATTTAGCGCTTAATTTGTTCAGTATGCCTTACTAATTTGGCAATATTTATTTTGGCATGTAAAACAGAAGGCAGCTGCTTTAAATGTCCTGCTAAGTTCTTTGTTTTGTTTTGAGAGGTTTTTTTTTTCTTTTTCTTTCTTTTTTTTTTTTTTACCCTTTTCTTTTTCCTTCATAAAAGGATCTAAGATATGAAAAAGCTCCAGTGTCGTGGACAGGGCTGAGTTTCCTGTTTATGAGTCACCATAAATATGAAAGGTGCTGGTTGACATTTCTCAGCCGAGGGATTCAACACAACTCTGTGTTGAGAGCAAATCCCCAAGCAGGGTGGTCTTGTGTTGACTTGTCGACCTTGTACATCGTTGCGTGGAATCACTTTTAAAGAACAGTAGTTAAAGGAAAATTCAGCTTCTCTAGCAGCTCTTCTTGCTGTTGCTCTATTTAGAAAAGTGTGTTATTGTATCTTTGCTGTGTAGGAGTGATTGTTGAATCATGTTTTTTAAAGAGAGAGTAATTAGCAGCAAACGCTTGGATTTATTCCTCATTTACAGAGCTCTTAATTTCAGTCATTTCCTAGTGTTTTTATGTTCCTTCTCAAAACTCAAGTAGCCAAAGCATTGTGTAACAGTTCCTAATGGGCAACCAAGGTAAACACAAGTGAAATTTTTAGTGTATTTTGTGCACACATCTGTCAGGCGTGTCTCTCAACCACACCAGTGCTTTCACTACAGGGATTTCTTTAGAAAATGAATTGTAGATGCAAAAATGAAAATTTAGATATGATTAATATCTGCTGAAAACATGGAAGCTTGATAGAGGAGGTTTATATAAAGTGTATATATGGACATTTGTGCTAAGATATGACTGGGTCATAAATAAGTGTAAGTAAAGGAATGCATCCCTGGTAAGGGTGTCACTCAACCTGCCTGCTCTCCAAGCTGTGTAAGGTACATATGAGCATGAATGAATTTTCTATCTAAAGTCTAGTGTTCTTGATTTTAGCCAATAACATGCCCTGCAGCAGTTCCCTCTGTGGCAGCATGATCTTGCAATGTATCAGTAATGAAATCAGCAGCAGGCATAAAACATACAAGAATATATATGGGAAGAAACAAATTATGAGATAGCTCCAGTAAGCTCTGAGCAATACACTGCTTTTTCTGTGTTTTATTTAACACACACATGAAGGGGAACATTTCATGTCAGTATCCACAGCAGTAAGAAAAAGATACTTACAGAATGTCACCGTTCCCTGGGTTTAGTACACATGTTCAAGAAAAAAAGACATGTATTTCTGGTCCATAATATTTTAAGGGTGTGTGCCTCTCAATAAGAATATAGAGTGGAGAATGGAAAATTAAGAAGGCAGAATAAGAAGGACAAGGTGGAAATAAGTATTTATGTAAAAGAAGACCACAGAGTCACAGAACGGTTTGGATTGGAAGGGACCTTAAAGATCGTCTTGTTCCAACCCCCCTGCAGGCAGGGACACCTCCCACTAGATGAGGTTGCTCAAAGCCCCATCCAGCCTGGCCTTGAACACCTCCAGGGATGGGGCATCCACAACTTCCCTGGGCAACCTATTCTAGTACCTCACTACCCTCACAGTGAAAACTTCTTTCCTGATATCTAATCTAAATCTACCCTCTTCCAGTTTGAAGCCATTAGCCCTTATCCTATCACAACATGCCTTTGTAAAAAGTCCCTCTCCAGTTTTCTTGTAGATAGTATCTTCAGATACTGGAAGGCTACTATAACGTCCCCCGGGAGCCTTCTCATCTCCAGGCTGAACAACCCCAACTCTCTCAGCCTGTCTTCATAAGAGAGGTTCTCCAGCCCTCTGATCACCTTTGTGGCCCTCCTCTGGACCCGGTCCAATAGGTCCATTGTCCTTCTTATGTTGAGAGCCCCAGAGATGGATGCAGTATTCCAGGTGGGGTCTCACTAGGGTGGAGTAGAGGAGAATCACCTCCCTTGACCTGCTGACCATGCTTCTTTTGATGCAGCCCAGGATGTGCTTGGCTTTCTGGACTGCAAGCGACACATTACTGGCTCATATTGGGCTTTTCATCAACCAATGTCCCCAAGTCCTTCTCCTCAGGGATGTTGTCAACCCATTCTCCACCCAACCTATATTTGTGGTTGGGATTGCCCTGACCCACGTGCAGGACCTTGTACTTGGCCTTGTTGAACTTCATGAGGTTTGCAGAGGCCCACCTCTCAAGCTTGTCCAGGTCTTTATTGCCATCTTTAAAATTTGATGATGGTAAAATACACATAGGTAAAAAATGCATGGCTACTGTCTGTCAGTAAAGGTGTCTCTAGTAGCTTTGGAAGAGCTACTTTTTATTTTCCTTTTCTTCTATTTTTTCCTAGATTATGTCAGCTATCATATGCAGGTGTTATTCCAAAGAATCAAGCCTTTGTACCTCAGTTAGTCAATGTCTGGCTGTCTAGCTCAGGCACCAAAATACCATTACCTACCTCCTTATCTTACCTTTCTTACTTGCACTTGTACTTTATATAAACATGCCAAATTTATATTGGTGAGTAAGAAATAGAAAAAAAATCTAAAACCTTTTTTTGTTGTTCTTTTGATATGTATAACTTTGTAAGCAAATGTATGAAGAATATGGAAACACCATGATACTACTCATGAAATCTTCACTGCTATCATAAATCCAGTCTATTGGGTGATACACAAAAGGTTATCCAAAGAGATTACAAGCTGTAAGCATTCATAGGACAGTTTTCTTGAAAGTAAAATTATCTTTTTGCATAAATGTTCACAGAGTTGGGACATGTGATTTTAATGTTTTCTGGAGTGAGAGGAAGGAAAGAGAATACATTATTTACCTCCATTTTTTATTTTCTTGTATTCCCTGAGAAGTCAGTTCTCTTATTCACTGTTACATATGTTTGTTTATATTTCCCTAAACTAAATGATTTTAAAAATACTACATCAAGAATTCAACAACATCAAGGATTCATTCCTCCTCTCATGTGATTGAAAATAAATACTCGGTGAAATGGTGCCAGGGTCAAATAACTTGACTGCCAACATCTGCCCATGTCAAGACAAAACATCCCAGGATACTTTCATATTTTGAAAGAGGTAATCTGTTTTTCTTTCCCAGCTTTGGCCCTAGTCTTCCTTTGATTTATAAAGCCTGAGGAAGTGGGTAATAGTTTTACACAAACCACTGCAATATATTCACAGCAAAAGAGAAAACATGTTAGTCAAACCAACAAGATTTCCAAAGGGCATAGTTGGCCCCTCTCTATTTTGTGGATCTAGACTGCTGCTTGCATTGTTGTTCCCCACCATGAGATACAGTATACATAATATAGTGTAAATAAATAAGAGAAAAAAAGCTGAAATGCAGTTTGTGTGGAAGCCCCTTGGTTTATGTAGACATATTAGGATGCAAAAAAAATATTTTATTTCTCATATTTTCTTTCATATATTCTCTAATTATGTCCATCTAGCTAAACTTAATAAGGGATATCTTAATGGGAAATCATAATTAAATATTATTGGCTTGTAATCTGAACCTAGCATTCTTCGGTTTGAAGCATCTCTTATCTAAAGATATCACATTTTGTTCACCAGACATTTTATTCTTTACAATTAAACACTATATTTAATACTTCCAGGTAGGAGAAAAGTCAAGTTCCAGAGAACTCAGAAATATACTGTCAATAAAAATAATTCCATATCATTTATTTGCACTCTATGTTTTATTGGCCAAATTCTGACTCTTGTGAAGTAAGAGCAAAACTTCTTTTAAATGTGGAGTATTTCTTGGTTATAAGAGATTAGTTCTTTTTTTTTTTACAATTGTTACCAACTGCTGAGTTGAGCAGAAATGTAATAGGGATAGGATCTTGCAAATATTTCAGGGAAATTATTCTGAGTAGTTTCTGATAGCACAATTCTAAAGAAACAGAAAATACTTTTCTTTTGATGGTCTGACAATGATAACATGTAGCTCTGAATCCCTGCATGCTCTATTGATATGACCCATAAAAGTCCCCTGGTTCCATCTCTTGTTTGTATTCTTCATTTTATTATCATTCTCTCTCTAAGGTCAGCAGTACTGGTCTCACAGAGACCATTAGCATGCTTTTGCTTATTTAATTCACTAACTGCTGAAGTGCATGCTGCTTTTAGTGGCACTCATACAATTCCAAGCACTGAAAGGTTTGGTTTCATGTACTTGAACTCGAGTGACACAAATATTTCAGTGGTGAATCAATACTGGGAAAGGACAGTCAGTAAGGTAGGGAGTGTTTATAGAAGATGTTTCATCACTACTAGTAAAACATGTCTTATTGTTAGTTCAGGAGGTGCTGGTATTTAGCTCTTTGAAGGAGGCTTCTGACAAGCCAACAACTTTCAGCCTGTTAGTAAAATGAAATTTCAAAAATTGCAGAAGGTTAGAAATGTAGCTTTTTGCAAAATGTCTGTGGATTAACCATTTAGGAATTCTAGTTTCCATAAAAAGAGATTTCTTCTATTCCCTCATCATAAGCAACACTGACTATATGGAAATATTGATCATAAAGTACATTTGACTATTTCATTTCACCTGATTATAAATTCATATTTGATCTTTCCTTACAAAAGCCATGAACAAAATCCATTTTCAGGAGCACCTGAAGGTTGACAGTTGTCTCACATGCTAATCATAACTGCAATAAGAAGAGCATTCCTGTTCACCTGCTCCAAAATTGAACTCTCAATGCCACATTAAAATGACAGTAACTGTTGAGGCAGTTCTGATTCAGGAATGGCATTTGAGGGAATTTATTCTGCTCTACAATAGCTGTTTTCCTACCATATAAAAGGTCCATATAAATAATACCATACCAAAGACAATTATCTGCTTTTTGCAGCACTTCTTCAATGTAAGAAGACATTTTTTATTTACTAAGAATAGACAGGTAAAAAGAAGGAAAGCAATGCTATAAAATGTCTCTGTACTTTAGTGCTGTACCTGGACTGAACGGATTAGGCTGAGAGGCAAAGGAAAAGTTATTTTTGGTTTCCTGTTAACACCACGAGTGCTTCTGAGGAGCTGAAGCCCTTGGAGCACACTTGTGGCTAATCTTGGGTAATATAGCTGGCAGAAGGACCAAAAGAAGATTACAGTTATAAAAACACAAGGAGGCCTTTGCCAAGAAATGCAAACAAAAAGGAAATATTTTAAGAAAATAAACAAAGCTACTGAGTAAAACATACACAGAGAGGAAAAAGGAACAAAAGAACATTTGAGTCTTGATGTCTTAACATTTTGTGGCAACATATGTGATAGTCCAGCCAGAGTGTGTGAAAGAACGTTACAGCTGTGTAAGCTATGAGATATCCACACACCCCTTGAGATCAGCAAGCCATCAGGAAAGCCCACCTAGTTTGCCAGCTTTGCAGGTCTTCTCTTATTCTACTAAAAATAATAAGTTCCATCCAGTCTCATCCATGTGATTGCACAAGCTACACAGCGAATCAAGGGGCTGTTTGCAAAGGGTGCTTTAAATAGAAACCCCTGTTCCTTTTCCAAGGTGCAATGGTTTATAGCAATTTCCTGAGGCCATAAAACATGTATTTTAAAAGAAGACAATCTTCTTCTGTTCCACCTAGCCTATGCTGTTCTAGTCTTATTGTGGCTATCTGCCAAGGACCAGCAAGTGGCTATTAGAAACAGAAGGCTATCACGAATATTCAGTCAGTTGTACAGCAGGCCATGGCAGGTGAATAGTGTTATATAGTGCACTAAGGGAAGAACGAGATCAGCAGATATTATGGCCAAAAAGAAGTACAGTAGAGTGAGAATCCTCACATGCCAAATTCCCCATTCATCCCTGTGGTTATGACTTCCAGGCCGTGCCTAGACCATCAGAGAACTTGATCTGGAGCCCAGTCTCAGATCGTACACATTGCCTAGACACTGCTTTATGCTGCGGCTTCTATTTAGAGCAAGCCATCTGCTCCCCTCTCCCAAACTCACTCCAGCTCCAGCCCTGCTGAGACAACTGCCTCCAGCTCATCATCTCAGCCTTCCTTGGCGTAGGCTTGACTATACAGCATACACATCACTATGTTGCAAACTGGAAGTTTGCGCTTTTTCTCCAGAAACGTAAAAAAGCTCACCTGCCTTTAAAGCTGAATTGAGCTAACTGAAGATGCAGGATCAGTATCTTAATCTTTCATTTGTCCAGGCTATATGCTGTAGGATATCAAGGCAGGATGGAAGATTGAATGGAAACAGACTGTGGAATTAAAAAACAACATTTTCCTGTAGCTGCTGTTTGCTTTAATTATATGGGTATAAGGAACATCACAGAAGCTTCTTTTTAGTGTTTTACCCAAAGGTTTGCTTCCCCCCCCGCATTTTGCAATTTTTGCAAAAATTTATAAAGAGATTCCATTCTACGTTACACAATTTCAGCTGAGGTTTTTTTCCAAAATAATTCAAATATGGTTTAAGTTCCTACTTGCTCTAGATTTCAAAGTTCTGAAAAATCATTTGTTGTCACTATCCAGTACAAAACATCTTACAGCTCTGATGTAGCAGAGGTCCTCCAGAGTTATCAAAAGAACTTTGCTGAGGAAGTGCATTTTCAAAATCTTTATAGTACAGCCAAAGAAAATGAGACAGAGAGAAGAAAAGCAACTTTTTGTATATTCATATCCCATCCTTTACCTTTGCAGTCTTTCTAAACTATAAATGAATTTTTGTGACATACGAAAAGGGAAAAGTGTCTGGAGAGGTGCTGTTGATACAAGAATAGATAGCACTAATGTGTTTTTTAAATCTATGTGAACATGCCCTTAATATGCCATTTTTTTGTAAATTCCACAGACTGCATATCAAATTTTAGATACAGAATACTCAGAATAAACCTGGCAAATAGCTAGAAAAACTGAAAATACAGAAGGCTGTGAAAGACCTGGGGCTCAGGAGACCTATTTCTCTGTCATGCATTTCCCATATGACAGTCACAGACATCCTCAGCTGTGTTAATTTAGTTTGGTTTGTTTTGTTTTTCACAAAAACATTCATTTTAGACTAGCTTTATAATAAATTTACTATTATTCAACATTGAAGTAAGCAATATTTCTTCACTGCCAGAGAGTGGAAGGTTAAGGCTGGATTTTCTGTTTCACTAGAGACTTCTCATTGAGGAATTATTTTGTTCATGGTGTTGTTTTTTTTCCTGAAATGAGGATAACAATCCTCCTCTGCTTCACAAAGAAGATAAAAATATTGAAAGATTGTGAAACACTAAACTCAAATGACATCAAGAGGCTTAAAAATTCATATATCAGTTTAATTTCTTCTTGTTTGTCATTACTTTGAATGTATGAAGTTTTTTAACTGATGCAAGAGTGAGATTCAGCTTCCTAAACACAAGCAACTTGTAGGGCTTAAGATGTCCAAGCTCGTTGTAGATAGCCAACGCATGTTGGCCAACGCATACCAAGGCTGGCAGACACATCACAGAGCTTGTAGAGTATTCGTACCCTTCGGTAGTGGCAGCCTTTTGGGTTATCACAGAGCATCTTAAATGGTGTAAAATGCAGTCCCACTCTCGACAAGCAATAACAGGCACCTGACTCATCAATAGGCTCTTACATGGAGACGTCTTAGCCTCAAACTGAATCTTGTCCTGGGTAACTCCTTGAGCCCTGTGAAACTACCCCTATTACTGACAACAGGGTCCATATGCTTAAGCATATGAAGGCCTGGAGTTTTAAAACTTTAGCCTGCAGGAGACAGGATGGTCACATCTACCCACATACATATGCACAAAATTTACAGAAACTGGCCTTGCTCTAAAGCTGGTGGTGTAATAGAAAAGTAGTCAGTATGTTGGAAAAGAGGTTGAATTGATGCAACAGATACTGCTTTCTAAATCCATATATTTTACATCCAAGAGGAACACATTATTATCTACTGTAGTGATTTTGGATTAATTTTTGTGGTTGATGTATGCATCTACAGCAAACTTACAAAGGCTACAAAGGTCAGTAGGTATATTTCAAATTTCTATAAAGGCTGAGGACAAATATTTTAGCTCTGGCCCTACTCAAGGCTTGCTGATATAATTTCATTTAGCATTGCGCATAACACAGGCCCAAAAATTCAGTTTTTTCCAGTTAATAATTTCTATTTTAGACACAGTACCTCTTTTGAACAGACTATTCTTAATTTCACAAATTTCAAATGCTAAAATAATGCATCACCTTTATGCAAATTGCACCAGTTTACTGTCTCTCACTGTTGAAAATGTGTATTAACTTTCTAGTGTGAACTTGTTAAATTCAGCATACAAAATGTTCAACAAGTTGTTCCTTATTAGAAACCAGAATCTTTGCAAACACTTCACACTCATAGCCCCCACTTTTCTCTACTTAATTGTTTCAGCTTCTTCAGTGCCATTAAAAAACATGTTTTCCAGACCTTGAATGTTTCTGACCTTATTTTTATAGACTCTTTCCAGTTGGCTGACAAGCCTTTAAACTCCAGGCACTAGGAACTCGTTTCATTTGCTTGTTTCTGGCACGCCTGTAGAAGCTTCACCTGGTGCACCTGGTCTCCAGCAGCAATTCCAGAAGGAAAGAAGTCTCCTTTAGGTCTGAGGCTAGATCTGCTACTCCTGTATGGACATCTTAGGTACAACAGGCATTAGTAGCTCAAAAGGAATTAGGTGCCTGCTTTTAGGGAACTGACCCAAGCCCAAGAAATATTAAGACCTTTGCAGATACTACCAGCAGAATTAGCATAATATGACACATCTTTATTATACTTGTCATATGTCTGAAAACAGCACTTGCTTCCCAGCTATAGCCGAAAAGAGTTTGACTGGCCACCTGTAATAAGCAAAAGGTTCTGCTTCTGAAACTCCCATTTTTTACAGCTAGGATTCTCATTCTGTTGTTCCAATAGCTCAACTTACTTCTACAGGAAAATTACCTAAGATAGACTCTTACTTGCAAGATAAAAGATTTATCACTACTATTTACTCACTTTTCTGTTAATACTTGTGGCACCCAAAGCTTTTATCACCAACAAAGACAGGATTTTTTTCTGACTTATTTCTATCTTGCCTCATTTCAAGACCACTATTTCTTGCCCTGTCCTAAATGGACAAGTAGAACAAACTATTGCCCAATTCTTTGCAGCACTATTGTACATATTTGAACACTGTTATCATGTCTCCCCTTAGTCTTCTCTTCTCTAGACTAAACAAACCCTCTTCTCTCAATTTCTCCTCAGAGGTCATATTCTCTAGACCTCTGATCTTTGTGCTGGACACTCTCTAATGGCTAAATGTTCTTCCTGATGTGTGGGTTCCAAAACCCCTGAAAGCTTTAGAAAAGGCTTAACAGCATTGAGTAAAGGGATTACGAGTCTTACACTGAACTTATCTTATGTGTACTCTTTATATATGATTCTTCCTTTTTTTTCAGAAGACTATGACATCATGTTGTCAGCATCTCCTGGTGGAGGTGGCCAAAAACAGACTGTAAAAGTATTTTAAGATGGAGTAAAATGCCAGCTGAGAATTTTTATTAGCATTTGGCACTAGTATACAATTGAATCACATGGAAGACCGTGAGTACTTCTCTTAGAGCTGGAGTTATATTTTCATGACATTCTGGAGTTTTGTCAAAAGAAAACCATCTTCAAGAAAAAAAATAAATCAGAAGAAGTAACAGGGTTCGGTAAGACTGAAAAAAGTATTTTACATCACAATTATAGCTATTCTAAGTGAAATGTCCTAAATATCAAATAAACAATTTTATATATTTTTTCCTGAAAGTAATTTAACAAAAAAAATTTCCCCATTCCAGAGATAAGTAGATTTGCATATATTATATTGAATTTCAACAGGATTTTTCTTTAATATGGTACTAAAACCTTGAATTTGAAAAAAAAAACAGTTATTTTTATAAGACATTATTAATTTAAGAAACACTCTGCCTCTGGACACATTTAGGTGATTGCAATAAATTTCATCTTGAATGAAATCAAGAAATAAATTTACCTCTCAAATCTTATTTTTTTTCCAAAAAAAGGAAATTTACTTGTGGAGAAATGGAAATTTCTTGCAGAGTGAAATCTGACTCATTCACCTACTCTATGTGTGTTCAGTTGTTATTTAGACCATTGTGCAGAACTGAAATATAATAACATTTCTACTGACATGTTTGTTGTAAACTTCTTTTTCCAACATGTACACTGTACCATTCTCTATTCTTATTTAACTGCAGATTGCTTAACCTTAATCTATTCACATCAAATAAATACAATAGAATTTGACTCAATACATCTTTCCACAACTATTTTAATGTGAAATGGCAAGCTTAGCCCAGCACCCCTCATCCTTGTCCTTCAGACACTGATATGTATGGCTAACTATGTCCATATGAGTGGTCCCACTAACTTCAGAGAGGACTTTCAGGCACTCTGAAGTCACTTAACTCAATCCTTCCCATCCCTGGGAAGCATTATGGATCTGACAGGGAGGACCGAGGGCTGAACCTGCTACGTGCTGAATACTTTCTGGTCAAGCAGAAAGTAGGGGAAGGTTGTGTTTCTTAATGTGCCAGCTGAGTCTAAAGCTCTTAGTCAGTGGTCGCTGTTCTTGGTGTAGGAATCCCAGCACCCAGCAGCCTGTATTAATAGCACAAATAAGTAACAAGCATAACATAAACATGTGTTTTACTTTAGCTTTTAGACACTTAATGCAAACTGTACCATTAATAAGTAATGATTTCTTGTTTCTTAAAATCATAGAATTCATCAAATGTGTTATTTCCTCTGAATTTTTTAGAAATGAAATTACAGAAATGAAGTTACGACTTGCCTCAGTTCAACAGCTGATGAACCTGAATTAAGGCATCTCTTAACACATTGAAGAGACTATTACAATAGCAGATAACATACAGTCTCTGGAGCACAAAAGATATTGGACTTTTGAGGTTCTATCCACTTACAAATAATTATAAAGTAATTATATTTGCAAGTATGAATGTATTACAAACCACTATTCCTCTAAGTAAATTTAAACAGTACCCTTGATCTCTATCAGTAAGTCTTTTTCTGTTAACTAATAACACATTGCAGCCAAACCTTTCACTGCCATCTGTTCAAATGGAAACATGTGGTATTAGAGTTCTAATACCGTGCCCTTGGTAAAGATATACCTTAGAGATTTCTTTTGGAAAACTTCATAGTTAGCAAACAATTTGTGGGCAGTTAATTTGCTCCCTTGCTGGGGTTTGCATTCCCACGTGTGAAATGTGCTATTCTGATGGTAATGTTAAATTAAATGAATGTACACAGGATCATATTTACATAATATGGATTGTATTTACTCTGTGGGAAACTTGACTGTCCTGTAAAAGACCATTATTGAACAGAACAGAGAGTATTTGAATTTATTTTTGTTGTTCTTGAGCTCTTCCTGTAGTATAAAGTTGTAGAACGAAACGTCCTCTTCTTGCATCAGTTCAAGCTATATTACATCGTAGAAATGAAAAACACCTTCAATACATGCAAACAGACATGGAGCCACACACACACATCTTGCAGTACAAATTCTCAGGGGGTTATGCTGATTGAAAAAGCATAATGTATTCACACTATAAACACATTTCCTTTTGTTTTTTCTTCTCCCTTTTCTTTTCCCTAACAATCGCAAAACAAACTATTTTGAGAACATCTTCAAAAAGTGATGCCAGATTGTGAGATACTTATGGTGAACTGTGTGTTTCCTCATGCAGTGAAGTTCTTCTCCTGTGAGTGGGGCCATCATGATTTTACTGATTATCTTAGGAGCTGAATACATACACCAATACATATCTTTTGTGATCAAAGGTTATCAGTAGTACAGGCTATTCATTTTGGAATCATACAGCTTAGTGAACGTGTTTGACAAAAGAAAATGAAGATCAAACAATGAACAAAACCATTTCGCAAACACTGCTGTTTGTTTTAATAGCAAGGAAAAATGTTGTTCAAGCCCTGAGATTTACAATTTAATTTATCAAATTACCTTACCCTTGTGAAACCAGTCATCCAAGAAATGTAGAAAAGATTAAAAAGTAATTAAGAACTTTTGGGTTAAAGCCCACAAAATAAGTGCCACTGCCACAGCTACAGATTCTCAAGTTCTTGTCTTCCAGACCTACTTCATGTATATGAGGCTACGCAGCCCTTTTTTCTATGTCAAGTGTTTGGATCCACTCCCGCACTTACCAAAACCTGTGGGCATTCATGCTGGGCAGGTCAAGGAAGGCTCAAAGTAGAATTCTGCCTGCACCCCTGAATGAAGATTATTGCCAGCAGGGGAAACCAAGGGAAGGTGTATATGTGGACCAACCTGCAGCAGTATTTCTTTTGTTACATCTTAATTGCATTTCCCAGCAATCAACAGATAGAGGCTTCCAGAGAGGAAGGTCTATAGCCGTGTTTCCAAATCTAATTCTTCAGCGATCTTGACATAGCTTTTAAACCCCATTTTATTTTTTTTTGCCTGTACTCTTTATGTGCATCAATAAGCTCCACAGCTTAAATAGATATTACATGGAAAAGTGTTTCTTTAGCAGACTTTTTTCCAAGTTTCAAGTATTCTTACTTGCCATCATTTTAACTTCCTGGTAGAAAACTCTTTCACATTATGTTTTCAGCAGAACATCAACAATATTTCAAAGTGTCCTACAGCCTTCCTTTTATAACGCTACAGCTCTGTGGGGTACCAAGGTTTCTACCCACACAGATTAGACAGGACCCCCTTCTCTAACGAGGCACCACTCTCCTTACCTCGCCTTTTCCTTGCAGGCTAGTTGCTGGCCGCCAATATGTTGGTCCACACAGTTGTTCTTTCCTCATGCCTGGAAGCTACACTCTCGGCCATCTTCAAGGAAATACTTATTGTTTAGCATAAATTAGGATTTGAAGAAAAAGTATAGCACCACTGGGGTGCAACCTTGCATCTTAAAGATAGTGTAACATTCACTGGAATGAAAATGTTACTGGGAACATGTTTTTCGAAATATACAGGGTGTGGTTTGGGGAGTTTACATGAGAATAGACAGAGAATCTTTTTGTGAGTTCGAGTTTTCTTCATTAAAGAAATACCCTGACAAATGTATAAAATTTAAAGTTTTACAAAGAATTTCTCTGAAATCTGCCGTGAGTGAAGACCATTTCTGCAATATTTCTGCGTAAGGCTTTCTTACTTTGCTTTTAAGTGATATTGACATTTACAAACAGAACTTTCCAGCAAAAGTAACAGTTGAAAAAGCCACATATTTCTCAAAGCTGAGCTGACCTAACACAATGTTAGACTGAAGTTACATTTACATGACATGCTGTTTTGCTTGTTTTCAGTGGGGTTACCATCTTATAATAACATTTGGAAATGATAAAAGGATAAAGTAAGGACCCCCTGTCTGTTTATACTAACACTGTGTATTCATAAACAGGAACAAATCAGTGAGTACAAATCCCCTTAATTGTTTTATGGTTTTATTTATTTTTACTACATTTTATGTATCCCAATGAGAAGCACTAAGTTATTAATCATGTAGTAAGCCATATTATGTATTAACAGAACCGTATGCAAAAAAACTCTTTCCAGTTTGTTTGGCTGCCAAAGAGATTACACTAAATCATCTACAAAATAACTCCACCCATAGTATTTATTATAAATTGGCTAATATCACAAGTGTATTAAGTATTTATGGTATTTTATAAAGTAATTTGTCATCATACAGAATATATAACAAATAATGAAGATCAGAAATATTTCTGAGATCTCAAAACCCTGCAATTCGACCACTATTCTTAGCACAATTTCTTAGCTGAAAACTTAAATCACCCTCTGGGGCTCTGAAGAAATATACTGGTATATAACCTTTTTCAGGAGACTGTGGGAAGTGGATCATAACGTGTGTCAAAGACCCTGCACTGTCTTTCTGAGCAATATTCAGTTAAGTGAAAAATCTGTACAGGCTAAGAATAAAATTTAGTCTGAGATAGACGACACTGACAATCCTCTGTGCGTGAGATGCAGATAAAGTGGTGATAATTATCCATGTACTAGAAATGCAGTGGATTTAGGTAAACCTAAAGACATGAATAGCAGGTTTTTGTTCATTAAGCTCAATATCCTGACATTGCCCACATAGGAATTTACACTGGTTTATTTGAAGCAGTTAAATATAATGTAACAAATCATGAACTATTTCATATATGAATCATATCTGTTCAGCTTTACAGACTAAACTCAATTGATCTGTCAGAATAAAACATTCATCTTTAAAGAATGGTTTGCTGTTAATCTATCAACCTAGAGCATCATTCTTTGAGGTGCACAGCAATGACTTCTTAACAGTGAACAGGAAAACCATGCAAATTTGATACAAAGTAGAGAAGGAGCAATACAGAAACCAGATGAAAATTTGGTGTTGCCCTTACAAAAAGTGAATGCAATCTCCCAGAATACGAAAACTGTCAGGATAAACAACCTTTCCTGTACAAAAAACACTGTTGGATCTTTAACAACAAGAGAGCTGGACCTGATTTCTAAGAAATGCTGTCCAATTTTCACCTGGTGTTGGAATTCTTTTTCAGAAAGAAAGAAGATTTTTTTTACTTCCTGCACACTAAAATTTTAGTCAATTGAAAGAAGGCAAATATCACAAAGTAATTTGATTTGGGGAGAAAAACATATCTGTGTTCAGGTGTACAATGGAAAGTCATGTTTTTATAGTTCTGACTGATTGCAATATCTGATCATTCAAATAGAGTGACAGATCACTTCCTGTGTGACAGAGTCAATTCTTATCTCAGACGTATGGAATAAATTTATTCTTTTCTGCCTGGGTGGTGCAGGCACTTCTGATGCACTAATTGCTGTAACATTGACAGTAGTGTTTGTAGCCTTTGTTGGGTATTTTTCCCTAAAATTAATTAACTACAAAATCATTCTTATTTTTTTCTCAAATCATGCATTTCAAGTCTACCTTCAAATCATTAGATTTTGGTAGCATCAGTGATCATGGAAAGTGAGGATTCATGGAAATTTAATTTTAAAATATTGTGGATGAATCTCTGAATAGAAATAGTCAAGGAATAAAAACAGATGAAATTCCACCCAATTATAGTTTAGCAATTCAAGAAAATGTCAAATCACATATCAAAGCTTCATAACAAATGATTTAAGGACAGACAAATCTGTTTGCTGACATTCTTGGTGCAAAAAAAAAAAGAAGCTAAAATAATCTGAAAACTTTCATTGTGTATTATTTAGCTTCAAAACAAACCATAAAGAACCTAGTGTCATCTCCAACACTTATGTTGCTTCATATGTAACAGGCAGATTCTTATTAATCACTAAGCACAACCTTCAGTTATATAAATATCTTTTATTTTGGTGAGGATTTTTGGCTCATTTGGTGCACAAAGCAGGTCAACTACAGTCAACCTATATTGCTGAGACTTCGTTCCTTTGATTATGCCACCACAGTATCATATTTTGCTCAGTTAACTGGTTAAGTAATATATCGCTAGTCAAAATGGAAATTTAGAAGTCCTGGCAAAAAAAAAAAAAAATAGAATTTATGTTCCAGACTCCATTCCTTCAGGAGTCCATGCTGGGAAGGCGCTGCATTCATGCCTGGGATTCTGTGCAGTGTCAGTGTGAAATACTGTTTCAGACACTACTTGCACCCACATGGTAGCAATTGCAGTGAGCTGAGTTAAAAAGCTTTTCAAAGACCAACAAAAGAATCACTGAGCAACTGCTTTCCTACAGCAGTGAATAATTTAATCTTATTTTACGAACGTATACACATTTATGTTTGTTATTGGTCCTTTGCACTCTATTGGGTTAATATTTTTGGCACTGAAGATGTAGCCTCAGGAAACAGTGGGGTACAGTACAGAGATTCATGAAGGAACACCACCTGAGGGAAATAAAGTCTCCCTGAAGGACCTATGATTGAGGGGCTGGAGGCAGAGCTGAGTTGTTCAGGCACAGCAGGGTGCCATCTGGGCAGCATCGCCTGCTACCTGCCAACCTGCGCTGGCTTTCGCAGAGCTAAGGCGTGTGACCTGCTGTCCTTGGGGGATGTTGATGTCACCTCCTCTGGCTTGACACCACCTTGGTGCAAAGGAGGATTTTAAAAGGGTGTGGCCACATAATTTAGACAAGCTTTTAAATGACTTCACAGTGCCAGAGTTATACAAAGCACCTTTATTTTAGGAAATTCAAGTCAGCATCACAGAAATGCTAAACACATTTAAGAAGAAACTAGCGTGGCCATTCTGATCTTTTGGTTTCCTAATAGTTAAATTCCATTCGAGCTGCTTCTGATTTACAAGGGTATAGTAACAAAAGGAGTCAGGCTATAGCTGTGCTTCCCAATCTCTCTCACACATCTTTGTACCTTTAAAAATGTTTGTATTTTTTAAAACAAATTCCACTATACGTTGGAGGGAATAAAAGTTTCCAAAACACATTATTCCCCCAGACTTATTTTGTTTCCGGCAAATGTAGAACAATGCTCAGAACTGAGCTGGAATAGCAAGCGTTTCTTATTTGAAAAGAATGCTTACATTGTTATATGCAGTGTTGAGTCTGGGTAATAGGAAATTATGAATTTTGCATCCCAGTTCAGTAAAGTACTCCAAACATTTGCTTAAAATTAAACTTAAGCATGTGCTTAAGCGCTTTTCTGAATCTTAGCATAAATAAAGATACCACCCCAGTAACTAACCAAAAAAAGATCTGTTAGATTTTCAAGTTTTTAATCAATGTCAACTTTTTAATCAACTCAACTGTCAAAGGCATCTCATGAGATTTTTAAAAATTCCTTAGCTGAACATCCTTAAAGATACTTTTAGTATTATTTATATACTTCAAAAATCTGTCCCAACTGTCTGTCCCAAATGTCTGACTCTACCTCCTGAGCTAAAAAATATTATGATACTCGTAAATATACCTCAGTATACTCACCCATTGATAATTTTGACCTAGTCACTTTAACATCATTAACCTCTATATAATTTTCATGAGGTTGGACACAAGAATATTAAAAAGAAAGCAATAGAAATATATGTGGCATAACTGTTTAAAATAAATTTTCTGTTAGCACTGCTACAGTTAGAATCCAATATTTAGAATAATTGAATATTTCAGTTTGGAAGGGGTTTGAGGAGGTCAGTGCCACCTCAGAGAACAGCTAACTTCAACGTAATAATAGTTTTCAAGGTATTTTTGGGACCTGCTTGTTCTTGCTTCACTGTGGGCTATTTATAGCTATAGCAGATATCTATTCCTGAATATCTAGTAGGTATAGGGGTGACTGTGCCATTGCTACTTGCACATGCACAGTCCATGCTTTGTAAACTAGCCCTCGGGTCCCTTGTTACTCTTCCTGGTAATATTCCACAATGTCTAGTCTTAGCACAAGGAAATGGTACCTCCCTTTTGCAGCATATAAACCTCAATTGTATTCATATTCTTTTCCTTGTTCTAATGCACTGCAAACTCACTTATAATGCCGCTCTCCATATTTCTGTCTCCCTTTGATTACTAGGTCTACGATAATTTTTCACCTGATGCCTTTGTATATTTTCCAAAATGAATCTCATTTTGTCATTCATCCTGCCCATCATTCTAATATCACTGCTGATCCGCTCCAAAGCTTATTGAAGTCAATGGGAATCCTGGATCTGTATCCAGGTTACTTTGTATTATCTGTCTTTCATCACCTTTTGCAACTCCACCTTCTTATGCATGATAGAGGACTTTCATTAATGTGTGGCTTACTTCTTCTAGATCATTAGTGAAAATGTTAAATAAAACCATACTGAATACAGATCCCTGAAGTACCTCACTAGGAAAAGACCTTCCCACAAAATCTATATTTTAATGTTTTGTCTTCTGCTTTTGTTTATAGTCCTTCAGCCACTTTTCATTCCACAAGATAGTGCTCATACCCCAGGCAATTTAAATTAATTCAGCATTTTCTATCAAATAGTTTCCACATCCTGGGCCAAATTCTTCCCCTGTTATCCATGCACACACTTATTGATGTCAGTGGGATTACATACAAGCAATGCATGAAAGAATCTGATGGGTTGGTGGTTTTTTTTCTTCCCTGTGCTTTCCTTTCAATTATATATTTTGAGGTTTTTTTTATGATAATCTGGAATTTGAAAACCAGTATATTTTTTTCTCTGCGTTATCTGTGAGCTTATTGCAAGCTGTTGTCCAATTAGATAAAATAATCTGATTATGCCAATAGAAAATATTTTCTTTATTTCTAAAGTGTGGGCTTCCTTTATGATAAAAAATGTGATGGAAGTTGTACTCCCTTTTTTCCATACATACACAATTATATGTATATACATTAATTAAAAAGAAAAATTCTACTTCTAACATCAAATTAATCTTATGAGAGTAATCTTTCTTGAAGCTGGACTGATCTTTTGGAAGAATTATGCCTATATGTAATTTTATTGAAATTTGGAACTTTCTGAAGTACTGGAATGTTGTTGGATTTTTTTTCCCAACTTCTTGTATGAGTTGGAACAACTTCATTGTCATTACATAGATCTGACATACTGCAGAAGATGCATCTTGAAATATTTTCAGTGACAATCCAAGGAATAGAATCTGAGTCAAAAATCATAAAAATTGCTATAAGATCAGCCAACAAAATGACTTTTTAATTAAGATCGTCTCTGGATACTTAAATGGTATCCCCAATTAGTATTAATAAAACTTGTTTAAAACCAGATCTAGCTGGAATAGCTTAGCAGCCTGTTGGTAAAGTTCCTAGGTCACTGATTAAATCCAGTACAGATCAGTAACATCTGAAATTTATGTTTGGAAACAAGTATGGAATATTTTCATTGGTTCAGCCTAGTATCCAGTACAAAGGTGACAATATAATTAAAAAAGAAAGACTGTTGTTACCCTTGGGAAGACTTCTATGCAACACAGAGCATGCAGGGGACATTCTTGTGATCACAACAGAGAAGTTGCAAGCTACAGGATGAAAAATATTAGCAAACAATCTTGTCCAGGTGTAGTCTGCTCTGTCCCTGCTGTGCTCATCAACAAGTATCAGTTGAATTAGGTAAATAAAATCACCATCTGTGCATCTTCAAAGGCACCTGCATCTCCTCCTTAACTACATAGGGAACTCAGTCCCTTAGTTTATGAACACTGATTCCTTAGGAACTTTGATTGCAAATCATGTGCCTAAACTGCTGAGTCCAATCTGTAAAATAAATTTTAGATATGTGTATTCACATGAGTAACTATAATCCCCTTGTTTAAATGCTCAGGTGCTGCGATGAAAGTTTCTGTCATGTCTTCTGGATGGGACTAGCTCAGAGGAACAGATATGTGTGTGATGGCATTTTGGCTGCAGAGGCTGACTCTCCCTGACTCAGTTCCATGAAGGGCCTGATTTGCAGAGTCTGGCAGAGGCTGTCTGACATAACATTTACAACAGCCAGCTCCCACCAGGGAAAGGTCTATCCTGGTCCAGACCAGTCCAAGCAAACGGGAGGATCCAAGATCTACACCCATAATGGATAAAAGTGGTGGGAACCCACCAGTACCACACTCACGCTCACTATAATGAGCAGAGCTCATTGAATAAAAGACTGCCTCACTTCCCAGTCCACTTTGAACCCATTAGTGAAAGATTCATGGTGCAACGGAGAGGGAAGGTAAGCAGACGCTTGTTTCTTCATGTGTTTAGTATTCACTCATTTGACATGGAAAAAACTGTGATTCTTCTCCCCGCAGCCTGAATAGTTGTATTTCATGACAGAAAGCTGCTTAACAAGTGGCAGAAATAAAAAAAAAAAACAACCAAAAAACAGACAGAAAAGAAGTTTTGCCCTTCCTAGATGTCCTACCAATAAGGATCCTCTTGTGCAAAAGTTAGGTAAGCAACATCTCTGCCACCATCACCTCAACCTCATTCTTCGGTTTTTAGAAGTGCTCCACATCTGATGGGATAGCATCGGAATTTCACTAGAATTTAAATAAAAGCTTGGTTTACATCTTCCCAGACTACAGCACTTGCAGTCATGATGTACCAAATGAATCCCTCCAGTCAGAAGTGAGTTAGAGGGTTAAGTATAGTGAAATGCGTGGCAACACACTTAGTCTTTCAGGGCTTTGCTCTGGGCATAGTAGTCCCTAGAGCAACAAAATGAAGCATGATTTATTTGGAGTGACTAATCTGCTATTGTCAAAGGGTCACAGAGGAAAAGGTTTTGGGATCAAATGCATTTCTCACGTGAAATATGCACTCTGGAGTGGACAAAACAAATTCCAATATATGAAAATGTATCTGTTGTGCTTTTGACATTGAAGTTAAAATTTCAGATGGCATACAAAGCAAAGAGTAATAGAAGCAAAACATATATATATAAATTACAAAATATGTATATATATATATATATAGACACAATTAGAGTATATTTAACTCCTATGAAGTCACTGAATGTCATGCTGTCCTTTGTTGTCAATAACTAATGGATTAATTTCTTGTATGTGGAGTCATTAGTGTTAAAGTCAGGATTCTAAAGGAAGGCAAGACAAAGGGTTTAAGATCTGGTGGATGGAGATGGACTAGAAAGATAGTAGAGGCCAGCACATAATTCCTATTCTGGACTCCTCACCGGTATCAGCCATGATTTCTTCTCTTGGATCTATTGGGGACTGTCTATCCACGTCCCCCATGTATCACTTAAAGGTTCAATCTCAATGTTAGGTTGAAAGACATTGTTATGATGATCAACTGCAGTTGGAAAGACATAGAACATGCTGCATGGTCTCAGTACTCACCAGCTGCAAGAAAAAATACATGCAAGGAAGTATTCCTCTTGGTGTATTTGAACTCAATTCATTCTTAGGGACAAGGTAATAGCATGAACTAAGCTGTCTAGCAGGACACCCATTTAAGTCACTGAGGAGAGATAAGTGCTTTTGAGGCTTTCAGAGGTGGATTGAGCTCACAGAACTTAAACACCTAAGTTTGGAAGTAAACTCCCTTGAGCCTGCTGCATTAAAAACTTGGGCAATGAGTAGAGGGAATTTATATGAAGAACTGGTGAGTGTAACATATAGACTAAATCCCACCTATTGAAATACTGGCTTTAAATTCTTCTCCTAGACCCATCTTCACTAGTGGATTAGCTCTCTCATCCCTGTAGCTGACTGAGGTTTTTGTGTTTGTGTTCCAGAGGCACTGATTTATCTAATCTTCCCAAAGATGCCACTTTTTATCCTAATTCATTATCTGTTTTTTTAAGGAAAAGAAAAAAGAAGTGTGTGTTAGGGGAAGAAGGGGAGAGAGGAGGGAAGAGAGAAAGAGAGAGAGAAAAAGAGAAACAGCTCCTGGAGCAGGTATAAGATAAATATACGAAAACTATAGACATGAAACAGACACTGATCAGGTACACAGCAGGGTGCCTGTTTAATGTCCACTTTGTACCTATTGCTTGTACAAATAGAAACCAGTGGCTTCAGACACAGCCTTCACTTTACCTGCTTCGATATTGAACAGACCTACTTTCCTACAGGAGACAAGAAGCAGTGGAAGTACAGGTGCTGAGTAATAATAACCACAGGAAAAATCTGGACACACAAAGTCAAACCAGTGAAACTTGCCTCTGCTCATCTCACAGCTAGGAAAAAATAAACCAAATCCTTTATGTTTTATGTCAGATGCAAGAATCCGTTTATAGGCACATACACACACAAGAATATATATGTGTGTGTACGGTATATAGTTATGGAAAGAAAAGGAGAGAAAAAGGAATGCAGATTACAGTTTACGTCATTTTACTAATCTTGCTGGATCTCAGTGCCAACTTGTTTATTGCCTCTTTCTTTTCTTCACTGACATCTTCTTCTTGATATGAGTACTTTAGCAATATGTTACCTTTATAACTGATTGCTTGAAATGAATTTTCAAAAACTGCCTACATTATATCAGTTAATTGTGCGGTGACTGTGGAGAAAAGAAACCAGAACTATGTATTTCAAGTAATGCCCAACACATGGCAAACATCAAGTGAGGAATGCAAGGCCTATGCTAGCAAAGAATGCAATAAATACAGGCCAGATCATAAACACTACTATAATAAGACAATTGAGGAAGAAGACTTGAAAAGATAAAATTGATTTCTGTACCTTTGCTTGCGTAGCTTCTCCAGGAAATAATTGAACAAATAAACTCAAACCCATCACCTCCACCTCTAGTTCAACCATAAAGTTTTGAGTTCAGTATTCTTGACTTTGAAAAAGGGAGAATGATTGTCTCCATAGCATGAATTAATCTGCAGAACACTCTGGCTTGTGTTATGCAGGAAATAAGAGTTAGATGGTTACAGTGTTACCTCTTGTCTTGAAAATCTGTTAACTTTGAAATGACCTGTGCTTCACGTCATTTAAACATAGTGGTCCACATCTTACTTTGCTTCAGCCATCAATCCTATTCAGTAGTCTATTGTAGTGAGCTAAACGGAGATATCATCCTGCCCATCCTTCCTATATCTGTCTGTCCAAGTGTAATAATTCAACAGTTACAGCCAAGAAAAATTGGTGCTGTGCCGGAATAAGCACTAAATAACATGGACCTTTGGCTGTAAGAGCTTTCTGGTAAGGTTGTCTTACCCTTTATTTTGTTATACTACCAGTTTTCTTGCATACCAACATCAAAATGTGAATAAGACAGATTCAAATCCCCATTCACTGGCCACAGGGAATGTTGCACTAATGCAACTGTTCACCCTTTGTGGAGTTCTGCTGGTGGATAGAGGAATTTGAGGGGGTCACAGAGTGGCTTTAAGGTAGTAAACATGAACTGCATGACCACGTATCAAATTACAACTTTGCTTAGAGGGGCTTGTGATGGTTTTAAGACATGCTAAAAGAAAACTTCTTATTAAAAAGGCCATTGGATCTGTCAGACTTATAACAAGGGTTGTCTTACCAATGTGGCAACATGAACAATCCAAAAGTTCAGCTCCGATGCTCCTACCCATTTTAACAGAATCAAAAATATTATTTATGATCTCTATTAATGGTTCTACAGTATAGTAGCTACTGACAAGCACTGAGCTTTTCAGTGAAGGTCCTAGTAACTTCAACCTTATTCACAAGAATTACTTGTATATTAACAAGAGATTTTAATGACAAGATTAGGAGAATGGATAACTGGACTCTGCTTCAGCGTTCCATCTCATAAGTGATTGTATGCGTTAAATGACAACACTGTAAACTGTCTGTAGTAAAACTTACATAGCATATACATAAAGAGCGAGGGTTAATTTTAATCTTTCTAAAATTCTTTGAGATTCTCAGATGAAGAGCAGTCATAAGGCCTGGAAAATATCAAACCTTTACTATTGTTAAAAATAATCAAAGAAATAGGCAAGATATGCTGCACACAGAAAACACTTCCATATTTATTTCTGTTCTTATATATGCAACATTTTTCTTCCAAGGACAAACTGTCTAGTACAGGTAACATCAGGGAAGCTCCACTGACCTGGTGGATTAGAGGTCATAACTGTATTGGTAGATTGGAAGTAATTATACAAAGTTCACTATTCAGTCTGATGCGATGTGTACCCAGCAATGACAGAAAAAGTGAAATAACTGTGCAGGCAAGTAGCAATGCTTTCATATTATGTCCAATTAAGTTCATAGAGCAAGTGAAAACACACATTCAGTGTGACATCTCCTGGTCTCCTTCAGATCAGATGTATACTATTTTCCAAATACATCCTATTCTGTTGATCCAGGAAGAGGGGTTTTTGGGCTTGCAGTATTTCTAGCACTATAAGGTCCTAAGCTTCTCCACTGACATCAAGGCAAAGCTCTTCTGACTTCTGAGCTGCAGGTTCAGCCCTGTGTGAAGCATGGACAGACACCAGAATCCTGTGTTCCCAAGCTTTTCCACCAAAGCCGGTCAGTGGGGACTGGCACTTCAAGAGGGGACATGAGTCATCCCTTGGTCTTAGGCTGGGGTGAAGGGATGGGTGGAAGTGTCTGCCTCTTCCCTTTGAGGCTGAATGATTAAACAGAGTAAGGGAAGAATTCACCAAGAGATTTAGACATTCTAATTTAACTGTCTACGTATAGACGTGTATTAAGTGGTGCATAAGTTCCCTAAGTGGCCAATGAAGATGCAGTTAATTGAGTCAAAGGAACACAGAAAATTATTCAGTCAACTACAGGCTAGGGGCAGACTCATCCACCTAAGCACCAATTTCTGGTGCCTTTTGAAATGTTGTAGGGTACCTGAGTTGCCTGTTCCCACATCATGTGAGACTTCACCCATCTGGACTGGCAGCTGGGTGGCAGCAAGTAAGGTATCCACAGAAGCATACGTGCTTTGGTATGTACCTGGCTAAGTACATGGCTGAAGCAGGCAAAGTTTGTTCCAAATTTTAATTCACAAAGTTGAGGGAAACTATTTAGAAGATGCTCCTAAGCATTTTTAATTACATAAAATGTATGAGAAGTTTTAAATCATACTCAGTGAAAATTGCACCCGATCAGCTCTTGTGATTGCTGTGCCTTCTGATCTGGATGTTTTTGAGTTCCACTATGCCCAATAAATCCTGACTACTATGCCGCTGAATATTTAAGGAGCAAGACTCAACAGCAGTCAATTTCTGTTACAAACAATGACTGACTCAGTAAGGGGAAGACTGAGCTGGATTTGCAGAAAAAATAAAGAAATTAGTACAGGCTGTCAGAAAGCAGAGTTTCTAGAAAGCCATTCCAGTTGTCTTACAGCTTTGACACATGGATTATGGAAATATGTTTCCTGTTCCAATTCTATAAAACTGTCATTTACACATAATCAGTCCACAGCTGGGCATTAAAAAAAATATGCAGACAACTAACAGTACCATCCTACTCAGACAGTACAGAGGTACCTTGCTGAATGCAGAATGGCTAAATAATTTCTGGCCATACATACATAGTACATAATTAAACAGTTTTTTAGGAGCACAATCCATATTGAAAAGAAATTGAGCACATGATGCTTAGTTTCTCTGAATTGCTATATTCTTCCAAACTTTTTTCCACCATTCACTAACACATGTGGAACATGTGAGTTTATAGTCTCCCTATCAAAAAGTTGACCTATGTTCTTTTTAGCCATAAGCACGTTTAATCTTGGTTTCGAAGCCTACTGAGATCTCAACCTCCATTATATTAAGTTTTCCCCAGGTTCTGAATACCACTTGCATCAAAGTACAGGGTAAATATACTCCTACTCAAATACATTAGTACACTGTCTAACCATTGTGAAAACAGATTGAAATCTGGGCAGAAAATAATAAATGATAGTGCAGAGGCACTCAAAAGCTGCAATTATAGGAAGTAGAGAGGAACACACACATCAGCACCAATGTTTATTTTTAGAAAAATAGGGAAGCTTCATACTCTACCTCTCACAGTCAGCAAGCTGTTCAATAGAGGCACAAAGTTCAGCTGCTCCGTTAAATTTTCTCAGTCCTATGGGTTATCCTTATTCCATGGACACCTGATGAGTTCTAGCCAACAGAATACACGGCACACCCCTGAAGTCCCAAGTTATGCATATTTTTAGAACTTTTTGATTTGCAATATTTTCTTTCAAGATGTAGGTGAAAAATCATATGGTTGTTGGACAATTTCTGATAATATGTGGGCTAAGTTTGCCTAAAAGAGCTGAGAAAGAAGTTGATCTGAAACTTATTTATTTATTAGAGCCTGAAAAGGGCTCTAGCCACATTGCCCAAGTCACAGAAGGCAAAGTCAGGGACCAGGAGAATGAGGAACTGCCCACTGTAGGAGAAGACCATGTTTGAGACGATCTAAGGAATCTAAAGGTGCACAAGTCCATGGGACTTGATGAGATTCATCCACAGGTCCTGAGAAAACTGGTGAATGAAGTTGCCATGCCACTATCCATCACATTTGAGAAGTTGTGGCAGTCTGGTGAAGTTCGCACTGACTAAAAAAGGGGAAACATAACACCCATTTTTAAAAAGAGAAAAAAGGAAGACCTGAGAAATACAGGCTGATCAGTCTGACCTCTGTGCCCAGCAAGATAACGGAGCAGACCCTCCTGGAAACTATGTTAAAAGCACATGGGTCAGGGAAATCCCAAGCACAAATATAGGCTGCGAAGAGAACGGATTGAGAGTGGCTCTGAGGAGAAAGACTTAGGGGTGTTGCTTGATGAGAAGCTCAGCAAGAGCCGACAATGTGCACTTGCAGCCCAGAAAGCCAGCCACATCCTGGGCTGCATCAAAAGAAGTGTGGCCAGCATGGTGAGGGAGGTGATTCTCCTCCTCTAGTCCACTGTAGCAACACCTCACTTGAAGCCCTGCATCCAGCTCTGGAGCCCCCAGTAGAAGGTCATGGAGCTGTTGGAGCAGTTGTGGATCCCCCATCCCTGGAAGTGTTCAAGGCCAGGTTGAATGGGGCTTTGAGTAACCTGGTCTAGTGGGAAGTCCCTGCCCGTGGTGGTGGTGGTGGTGGGGCGGGGGGTG
>JAOXNO010000024.1:109599393-109616424 GCA_028565335.1 Limnodromus scolopaceus
GTTAGAATTAGATGATCTTCAAGGTCCCTTCGAATTCGAATGAGTCTGTGGTTCTATGAAACTCAGAATCTGGTGTTCTGTAGGATGGAATGTCAATAACTTTGCAGGCTGAACTTTGCTGAGGGAGAAAACATCCAGTTAAGGCAAATTGAACTCCCATAGGTTTCTCTGGGTAAGCTACTTTTTCACTTGCTTGGTTCTGAAGGCACTGCTTTCAGACCAGGAGGTTTTAATGCAAATTTTAACTATGGGAACATGCAAGGACCACAAAAAATATGTTTAATCTCCAGATGAGGGAATATATCCTAATTAGTTATGTCTGCTCTGGTGTCTGGCTACCAGCTGACAGACTCGGCAGCTGATCCCTCTGAACCAATCCAAATTGGAAAAAGATTTGGGTTAGGGTCACTTTTTGAATGGGCAAAGGTTGGGGCTGGTTGTTATTTAGACTGAACTAGTTCATTCATCTCTAGTTACCCATATGTCAATACAACAGATTCCCTTAACATAATATGCCTTGGGCTAGAAACTTTCTGTTTTGTTTCTACCTGCACATTTTCATGGGCTGCTGCCAGAAGAGGAAGGTAATATGTCCTGGGACAAAGAGGAAGTTCTGGACACTTTTGGAAGAGCTCCAGAATGCACTATGAGAACAGACACTTTGGATGTAAAACTTTCAAGCTTCGTGCACTTCAGGTCAGAGCTCAGGTCAGGCTCAGACAGTCAATCCGAAGCTTATTTGTATGCCTGTGGACAATACTTTCTATGTGAGAATTTGGGATTTTTATATTTTAGACCCTCTGTCACGATCTCTGCACTAGCTCAGCTTTTAGTATATACTGGAAAGACTCATATTTGAGATATTGATATAAAATGCAACTAAATCAGTGGAAAACCTCCCATCACTTTCAAATGAAACTAGTTTCAGTGTTCATCACATAGGTCCAAGATAAAAAACAACCTTAGATGATTGCACAATTAGCAAACATTACTTAATAAAAAAAAATCAGTTTGCTTATCTTATCTTGATCTCTAGAATTCAGATTCTAAAAATTGTAACTTCATTATTCGTTTTGCATAGTGACTGCTGAGCAATTTGCTCAATTTGTAAATGAAAAGAAACATCATGTCAGAGAGTCAACCTAACCAAATCATTAGAGAAAATTCTGAACTGGTTATTGAGCTCCCAAGTCCCCAGATCTTTACCTAAAGGCACAGAAGCAATGATGAGAGTGAGAACTGATCATCTCCTTCAAGTTAGTATTCTATTGCCAAGACAGAGAAGGACTTAATTTTCAGAATAACCAAGGTACCATCATTGTAATCTCACTAACATTAACAAGAATAAGTAGTTTCTCTAAATAATAGATATTTTTTCACTACTTTTCCTTCCTGCTTGGAGGACTGAGTGTGTGAATATTTGCAGGACCAATATGGGTGATGCTTAGAGTAAAACTGAGTACCTCTATTAAGCAAGTAAGTTAAACGGTATCTGCCATTGGCCTTTTTGTAAACAGTTCCTGGGCACTGTTTGGAAGTAAGCATGGGCCAGGGATGATTCCTCAGAGGCAGGGTGGTTGCAGTCCTCTGAAGCCTCTGAAGTCTGAAGGACTTTAACAGCTCTTTATGCCACTGACCTCAGAGCCAGAGAACCGCCTGTGGTCTTACTCATATGGATATAGCCAGAGAGTCCTGGGAAGTGCCTCCGAGAGCTGTAAATGCTCTGCAGTCCTATTAAGAATAAAAGGCAGAAGAAATTAATATTTCAGGATTCATATCACATGAAAAGAGCAGAACATTTTCCAGCAAAGCATTCCCATTTTACATTGACTGACTCACTCTCCTGAGTTCATAAAATAGACAAAACATAAACAGGAAGTACAAAGCAGTATATTATATATGGAATATTTAAAAGCCTAGAAAGGTTCCTTCATTTAAGACTTTTCCCTTTTCACAGATGGATGACTGGGTGGTATTGTTTTGCTACCTTCCCTTAGCTCTTTACATCTGTCCTCTGACATGCTTTCCAACCCTTCCCTCCTCTAACCCAGTCCCCTTGCTCTATCCCACAGCACATGTGCAGGATGTGCATAAAGCTAGCCATTAATTATAAAATCTTGTCCACACACTTTAATAGAAGTATGCACCATTACACTGCTGGCTACTTACTCTCCAATATGTAATCTTATTATCTTCTTCCTTCTTGTGTTGTTGAAGGAGGTAACAGGGGTCACTAATCTACGTTCTGAGCATGTAGACCTTCTGGATTATCATCTGGCAAACGTTACAAACTTCTCCCTTCATGATTATTTTCTATCTTTTTTATGGTCTTAGAGCACTGCACACTAGTTCCACTGATTATAAATTACAGGATGGGGAGAGATCTGATGAAAATATTCACCTTTAAGTGGCCCAGAATTTTATGTCTGTGAGAAAACACATATTTTTCATTGCTAACAGATGCAGCTCAGACCACAGCCAAACAACCACTCATAGCACGCGGATACACACCTATGTTACACACATTGCACGTGCACATGAACACATACCCTGTATTATAACAAGTTCAGCTTTCACTTTATCACCATAAAAAAACCAACTGATGAACAGTCCAGAAGTTGAAACACTTTGAGTGCAGCTGTCTGGCATACTCATGTGGCAAAGAGCAAGTGCCATGACAGCAAAATGGGTCACAATAATGAATGATATTTGCAGATTTCTTTTTCTTTGTGCCGAGACTCCTAAATGCACCGCTACTAGCATACTGGTACTCCTTAAGACCCACTTCATCTTCTGGAAATGTTACTGAAAAGAATATCAACTTCTGTTTTTAACTGGAAACTAATATTCAGGTTCTATATTTGGATGCCACTTCACAGCTAAACGCTTCAATTTCCACACATGAAAAATGGGGAATAATGATATTGACCTTTGTAGAGCACTTTGAAATCCAAGGAAAAAAGAGCTACAAGAAAAGCTGGCATTATTATTATTTTTCTCTTACCATCTGTGGAGGGAAAAAGAATGAAAGTTGATATAACAGAAACAAAGAAGTAGATGTGTTTTGACAACTTCATATAGGCTAGAATTATCTGGGTGGAGGGTGGTATTTGCATGGAATACTTGGCCAGTTTTCAAGAACAAAGACAACAAAATCTGAAAAACAAGAGTTTATGCTTCACGCCACTGGTATGTTTAAGGTCTGAGTTGAAAGAGAGATTGTAGGCTAGTTAACATTCTATTTTTGTTTGGTAGTTTTATCCAGTTGTTTCAGGCATATAGCTAGATTTTGGCTTCTGGAGTCCTCCTACATGCATGTTAAGATTTGAGACCTGATTTTCCTGTTTTAAATTGGGCAGCCATCCTGGAAACCATAATAAGATGCAGCACTGTTGACAGACTTTCTCATGGAAAGTCGAACAAAATGCTATAGAAATTGCTACACACAAGATGTAGTAAAATCTTTCAGTGTCTCCCAAAAGCCCTTAGATGTTGCCTCTTTCTACCTTTCTGTGTTCTTTTTAGTTCTTTGATATTATTTTTTAAGCTTGGTTTCATTTCACTAACTGTTCCTATTGAAAGGTTGGAAATTTGTCCAAGTTAGTTCTCCAGACTCCCTTTATCATAAGCAATCAATGACAGGCACATCTAGAGGACTACATGGATCTAACTGTCTTTTATATATCTCTTTGGATGGGTAAAACTGCCCTCTGAAAAAAATCATATTTCTTTCCATCTGCTATAGAGAATGCCTAAAAGGCAAGCTCAGACTAGAGCCTAAGTGTTTGATGGCTAGAGTTAGGTGAGAAAAATCCCACTCCCAGTTGCACATAATAATGTCAAGATCTTCACAGAAAACATAGAGAAGCAAGGTCTTGGCCCCCAATCTGGAAGCTCAAATCAAAGTGATGGACATACCAGAGAAGTGAGGGTATACCAGGAAGGGCAACAGTTATGGAAATAACAGTACACAATTACTCATTTTAGGAATCCATCTGGTTAGGTGTGTTGTTTCATTTAAATGATGTGTAAACGCACTCACTTAATGGCCCTCATTTATACATTTATACATGTCATGTGAGCACTACAACACACACGGTTTTAATTTTAAAACCTAAAGCACAAGTAGCAGACCTCACCTTTGCTGGATGCTGTCGGGTGTCAAAATCGAAAAGTTCAGCTTGTGCCCCTTCCAAGGAAACATAATACGTACGCATCTGTGCACCCTGAGGTCTGCACACAGCTGCACAATGTTTTATGAGATGTTGCAGTGGCTTCTGCTAGACTTCCTGACGTAAAACTACAAACAATCAAACTCTCCTTCCCCCACATCTTTTTCTCTCAACCAAATGCCTGAGAAAAGAGATTCTTTTAAGCCAACAATGTCCTTTAAACACTTTTGCTCTCAAGAGCAGAAGTTATCTTGGTATTGTACCCAAGGAGAGCATGATCTCCTTTTCAGTTTCGAGCAGCAGGAAACAAAACTTCTTAGCTGTGGTTCAAACCAAAAGTTTCTCTCAATAAAGTCTAAATCAACCTTAGAAGGCAGAAATAAGTATGCTCCACCAAGCAGAAAAGCGTGAGCTGACATTTAAAATCTCTACACTGCTATCTCAGCCACCCAAGAGAGAAATGATTCTGCATTAACAGAAGAAAAATGTAACCCTGAAAATTGATATCTTTGCATTTACACCAAGACAACTGCAACACAATACAATGCCGTGGCACTCTCCTTTCCTATATTCTAGTTTTTTTACTCAGCTTGTATCTTTTTCTAACTAAATCCAGGTCAATAAAATAAAATAGAATACAACTTCTTTTTTTTTTCTTTTTGCCAAGAGAATGCAAATTTGATAAGCTAAAATATTTTTAAATTGGTGTTGATTCTAGGAAAAGCATTGGGTTTTTTTTTAACTCTAAAGACATCATTTTGACATTTTCAGAACAAAAGGTTTTGATCCAAAATGATGTTTCATTTCAATAAGTGGTTTTAGTTTCACTAAAAAAAGAACAAAAGCATGAGTAAAAAATTAAATTAAATTAAATATTTGTAACTTCGCAGTTCACCAAAAAACTGGAAAAGAAATCTCTCTAATCAAGTCAACACAAAGTGACTTCAAATTCCTCATTTTTTCAAAAACTATCAAAAAACTGAAAAAAAGATCAGTCAGATCCCAGATAAGATCCCAGATAAAAAGCAGGATATGACTTGAGTGCAAAAGCTATTTTAGCACTTATTTTCCTGTGGTCAGAAAATGACCTTGAAGCTGTCAGTACAGTATTTCCAACATCCTAGAGCAAGATGCATTAGAAATGAAACTAGTCACCATCAAGACTGCTCTGAGCCTGCCTTCATATTGACTCGCCCACATTTTTCAAAACTAATGTAGTAATACATTGTACTTGTTATCATACAGGGAATCAATACGGAACTCCTTTTATCATCAGCCTAGCTTCAACGATTAGACATCAGATGCACCAAATGATTAGCCCTTCATCCATTTCCCAGTGCTATGGACTGTTAGTCTGGGGTTTCCAAAAAAAAAGCTTGGACAGAAAGTATGTAAATTCTACTGCAATTCAGTGAGAACTGAGTACCTAATTCCATCAGCCATACCTGAAAATTCACGCCTTAGTGCTGTTACACAGCCATTTGCACTTTCAATCAGCAGTATCTACAGCAATACATTTCTAGGTGGAAATCCTTTGCTGGTGGCCTTTCTCTTAGAAAATGGCAGGAAAAAAAAAAGCTAATGTGAATGACATTCCCTCCAGTACAACCTCACTTAGCATAGTTCCTGCGTAAAACTCAATTCATGCACAAAGTCATGGTGGCGTCCTGCTATACGAATGTTCAACAGCCCGACTCTAAGGGATATACGATCACTCTTTTCAAGTGTTACCCTGGAAACAATTTGTCTCTTGGCAGACATTGCATACTTACACAGGAAACTAAATTTAAATCCTTAGGCATAACATCTTGGTCATGCCTGCCCTTTTGTTTGAACTCCTTTAATAAAACTCTTGCCCTCACACTTGGCTGTACTAAATCCAAGTATGATCTTTGCTTCCTCCTCATTATTAGTTCAGAGAGAACACTCTAGTAGTTGTATGCAGGGTTATCCATTACCTAAAAGGAAAACGTGCCAACTTGGAGCTCTGTTCATTGACTTACATGATGTTTACCCAAGGATTTTCATGCAACTGGCTTATAATGGCCATGTAATTTGCCTCTTCTGAACAGCTTTACAGAACTGGTATTCATCATCAACTCAGACTTTTCAGCATACAACAGGTGAGTCAGTTCATAGGTGGCTTGGGAATAAACAACGGAACAAGGTGGAGCATTGAAAAAAAGAGAACTAGGCAAACAGAACTGGTGCAATCAATCAAAAATATGATTCTTAAATGAGTAGTTTCAGAGAGGGGCAACGACAAATGAATGGAAATGTTATGTACACAATTTAGCCTCATACCTGGCTGAAGGCACACAGTGCCACTGGAAATTTTGGAAAGAAATATCTGCCCACCTGCCTGCTCTCTTGGCCAGCAAAAGCAGCGCTTTCTAAACAGATGAGAGACCGATGCAGTTCTCTACCTTTGCACACAAACACAGGCACACCCAGACAGGACAGGGGAGAGGAAATCATCCTGTTGTTCCACAGTACACGTAAGCTTCAACTCACACTGCTGATTTTAAGAACCATCACTTCTCAAACACCTACAGAGTGGCAGAGGTGGCACTGTGGGCTTCTGGCACAGCTCAGGAGCCCACATTGTCCTTTAGTGATGGCAAACTGCCAAAATTTGTCTCCAAATGAGCATGCTCAACATCTCACAGGCCTTCTGGGGGAGCTGAGACCTCCCACATTAATAAGGGGGTTTGAGGATTTTTTTTACCCTCTTGCCTTTTCTTTTTTTTTTTTTTTTTTTTTTAAATTGATGCTGAAGCAATCCCAGTAGACCTGGAAGCACATGTAAAGGGAGACAAAATTGGATGCAAGTCTCAGAAGGATGGCATAAGGATTTAACAATACCTCTCGGACTTAACTCCACTGATGAGGTAGATGTTGGCAGGGGACTGTGAGGAATTATGCAGCATTCCCTCCCTCCTCATTTTCTTCATAAAATAGCCTGCAAGGCAGAGAGTGCCTGAGACATGAGCAATGTTTTTGTTGGGAATGGATGAGTTTTAGCAGTGGGGGGAAAAACAGTTTTCAAAATTTACTTTTCACCACCGTGCAACACCTTGAAAATATTTTGGCAAAAAAGCCAGGTGTTGTTCAGTTCCAGGATTCTATCAGAAGTTCAGTTTCTTTGGCCGGTAGAGTAGAAAATGCTACCAGCATATTGGAGGAAATCTGAATAACTCTAGTCAAACTGTTTAATACGGTAACCAGGAAAAAGACTGAGTGCATGTGAACTTCTCTCTGTCTCATCTAAAGCATCATTAGGCATGAATTAAGGAAAGTTAACCTCTTTTTTTTTTTTTTTTTTGCAAATTCATCACCAATTAGGGCTTTGTTGTGCTGCGGTACTTTTCAAAGACATGACAGGAAACAGTTGCTGTATCACATTATTTAATACAAGTAAATGGGACATACGAAGGATGAAAGAAAAAAAATCCACCCTCCTTTTAAATGTCATAAGCAGGAAAAAGATGCCTTGTAGAAGTTCTCACAAACAGGTTGTGATACTGAGGAACTGCATGCAGAGCTCTCAAATCCCATTCTAGTGATACAAATACAAGCATTTTTTTCTCAGAACTATGCTGTAGCCTCCTCATGTACATACCAGCTACTACTCCACTGATGTCAAAGGAATCATTTTTGCTGAATTATATTGATAAAAATAAGAGTCAAACCTGTCCAAAAGCATACTCACAGAACCAGATTCATCAATATGCTCCTGTGGCTTTATGTTACTCCGGTGATACAAGACAGCCATAAAACTAGATTAACTAATGCAAGGCTGCTGTGTATCACCAGAGAAGTACAGAGCAGCTGGAACATCTATGGGAAATCTATATTGCAGTGTTTTACCATTTCTACCTTCTCACCTTTCTGACTTTCTCATCAAGTTTAGCACCAATTCCAGATGCAGAGAAAATGCATGGGAAATAAATTCTGGAAGAAAGAAAAACTAAGCATTTAACAGCAGTAAGTCAAACAGGTTGTAACTTCTGTTTCTTAAATAAGTATGCAAACCACTGTTGTGGTTTTTATACTCACTACAATCAGATTTCTTTGTAGGAAGAGGTAACAATATTGAGTTAGTTCTTATTAACACCACATCATGCTCCTCAACTCTGAAACCAAGACCTTCTGAGAAGCAATACATGAAGTCTAAAGTAGGCTGAGAACTCTTTAACTGATCATAGATACTGATATCCAAGGATTTCAGATCCACGACCTGCTGTGTGTGCCAGACTCAGGCAACTTCAGAGTGCAGAATTATCATTGTTTGACATTCATATAGATCCATAAAAACTACTTGGAAAATAGTTTTTTACTGTCTAGGCATGGTCTAAATTGTCCACAGTGGAATGGGTCTAAAAATCTTTTTAAAATGTAAAATTGCAAAAATTGCAAATAAAGTGGGAAAACTTATGCAGCTTTTTCACAAATTTCCTTTCCATCTTCAAAACAATAGAAAATGTCAAATATAAATTTCAAAAATATGGGGAAAAAAATCTTAAAATTCTATGTCTGAGTTTGCTTTCTCTTACCAATTCACTTAATACTGTAGTAAGACCTTAGACTGAAATGTGAAACAGTTGGAAAAGGGCAGAAAGAATTTCCTTAAACAAACTTAAACAAGATAGAATTTCCTAGCAGTGAGAATGATTAAATATTGGAATGACTTACTCACACTGGCCTATCTGTAAGACAAGACAGGAGATGGCTTGCAGCCTGTGTGCAGAGGGAAGAAGATCTGGCTGAACATTGTGGTATGTATCTTTCTGGCATGGGAATCTCTGAATCTGAAATCCTCTGTTCATCCCTTTACCTTTTGTGCTGTGAACACAGTTGCAATGTTTGCTACTCCATAATATGATAATGAGGCAGAATATACCTTCAGAGAATTCAAGGACTATAATAAATTAAGGGAAGTCAGTGACAGAGTAGCAGAGATTCAGTCCAGAAGGAACTTGATAAACTTGAGGACAGGGCCAACAGAAAACTCCTGAATTACAAGGAAGAGCAGTGCAAAGTTCTGCACCTGGGACACAAAAACTCCATGAGTAGGACAGGCTGGGAACTTCCTCAATAGCAGCCCTGATGGGAAGGTGGGAGCCAGATTGAATATGAACCCACAGAGTTTTCTCATCATGAATAATGCATACTTGGCTGCATCAGGAGGAAAGCTGTTAAGGAGGTCTAGGGAGGTCACTGTCCCCTTCCATTCAGCGCTGGTGAGGCCGCATCTATGTCCTGATTTGAGCCCCCCAGTACCTGTTTGAGGCCAGAGGATGGAGTTGGGATTTAGATATAACATGGAACAATTCTTAGGGAAATAGCTGCTTTGACTGGAGATACAGATATTTAATGTTTTGGGATAAATAAGCAGTCCAGATGAAACAGTTTTCGCTTGTCTCTTCTGTCCTTAATTTCAATGAAATCTGAAATAACCAGCTCTATGAAGTCAGTTCATTTCACTGATGGTTTTGGCAGAGTTTCTCTCCCACCGTCTTGCCGGGAAACATGGCAGAGTAAAACGACTGTTGGACTGTCACAGCTTTAGGCCTTATGACTCTGAGGGATGAATGCCAAGGCAATCAGTATGCTGGGGAAGTTGCACACTTTGCGAGCTCTGCAGTGTTACGTGACCCCAAAAGGGAAAACTCATGAGGTTAGAGGAGAAAAAAAAGACACGGAAGGAGGAAGCTACAGAGCAATTAATCCCACCATTTAATCTGTAGTGGACTACTACTGCCTGCATTTCATTTGAGCAAATATTATCTGAGCAGATAATCTGAAGACAGCAATGCAAACAGAGAAATTAAATGATGGTAGTGCAATAATCCCTTGCTTCCCTATTAGGGATATCATAGGAGACTCTGCAAACCTGCACACTACCTAACGTTGCACCTTGACTTGTCTTGCCATGCCTTATCTTGTTTTATATTGTCTTATTTTATATTGCCCTGTCTTGTCTTATCAAGACACTACTGTCTGAGCTAGCTGAGAATAGTCCAATCCTAATTTTCCACCAGATTTTCCAGCCTGTACTAAATTTACCACTCATGGATGAATAATCTTTTATCCTTCTGCAACAAATTAATTGCAGGCTGTTACAGAATGAGTGATGTGGGTACAAATTCTGTGAGTCTCTGCTACATAGAATTCAATATAGACTTTGCTGTTGGGATAATCCTGTGCCAATATACTCGACAAAAAGTAGAGAATGTGTGCACACAGCACAGGAATCCTTAGGTCAGTATTGACAGTTGCATAGTTATGTATTTTTCAAAAGACATAGAAAGGACTGTTCTGCAAGTATTCCTGCTACCCTGTGTACTTTATAAACTGCCTTGGGTTCAACATATGGTGCATTTTTCCGAAGTAAATGTAAATAACTGCTTCTGATTGCTTTCAGGACTGCACCCAGCTCATCACTGTGATTCTACCATGAAATATATGTCAGTTATTAAAAAACAAACCAAAAATCCACAGGCATGTGAATGTCATGTTCTCTTAACCTGGCTTTGCCATCTACACATATGGTGGATGAAGGAGTGGAACAGCTATGTTATAATTAAGATTCAGTCCTACAAATAACTGCATAAACTCAACAATCACTGTTTTTGGGGGGGTGGGGGTGGGGTTGTGGGGTATACTGGGGTCTGCATTATGACTGCAATTCACACCACTTGTTGAGGCTGATTTAGCTTTAAACTAGCTTGTTAGGTACTGCTAGGAGAGCAATTATCCCAGTACAGAACATGGTATGGGTAAATTCCACAAATCTTGCCCAGCCTCCTTGTGGGTTTTCCATGCTGCACTGAATCCATTCCTACATTTCTAGCTACATTTCTAGTAGTGTCCAGGCTAGTTCATTTAGAAATGGCTTGTGCCTACATGTGTAATTTGTAGACACAGTACAGAAAAATCCTCAGGCGGTAAAAACTATTTAATCCAATTAGTCTTTTGCAATAGTGTAGTCATAAAAATGTGTTTACACATGGGTATGGACCTCTCCTGGGGACAAACAGACTAGCAACTGGTATAGCTGAGGCACTGAAGAACATGACTTCTTGTGCTGGAGGGAGCTCTATTCTGAGATACTTCAGAAACTGTGGTTAGTCTCTACTTAGCACAACACTGTGTGTTGTGAATCTGCAGACTTAGTTGAAGTCAGCAGGAGCTGCATGTGTGTAGGGGAAGAATTTGGCCCATTAGGACCTAATGTGGCACATCAAAGGAAGATAGAGCTGGCATCTTTCGGAGAACTTTCTGATATTCACATGCAACTGTGCACTGTGGGTGGCATTGAGCTGGGTATGAATTGATTGGAGCATAGACAGGAACCAGAGCAACTGCAGCTAAGAGGAGGTCTGCAGACCACCCCCAGGATGCTATAAGACCACCGGTTTCCTTCAGCAAAGGGAAGGAGGCTAGGGTAAATGGAGACTACAGGCATTACAGGCTCTTGCAACAGAAAGCAATTTACTGTTACCAATGGGAAATGCGGCTGGGGAGAAGGGCTGTGTGTAATTTTTTGTTCATACTTGGAACTAGCTCCTGAGACCTTATTGGCGAAAAAATCAGTTGAGCAAACTTGGTAAAGCGGTGAAAATGTGCAGCTCGGGCAGGATGGGGTCTCAGATTCTAGCCTTTTCAATTCAGTAGTTTTCTTGTCCAATGATTTGAAGATCATATCTTGTTATGATGAAATGTACGTAGTGCAGTCTGATGTTATAGTTTTTTCTTGTTTATAATGTACAGGTGTATATACACATGCATACTAGGCTACCTGATGGCATGTATTTGTTTTGGGACTGGCTGCTCTCCTCATGGTCACAGCTAGCAGATTAAAGTTCCGTATCTGAACCTAATAGGCTGTGTTTAAAAGCTTTTGATACACTGCTTTCTACACTCTAAGGCTGCGTTCTGGTTTCTCCTTTCCTAATGTGTGTGGGCTATTCCATGTCCCTCATTACTCCTCAGATTCATCATGCCAGACCCCTCTCATGCTGGCAGCAGCAGCATGTGCACTTCAGTGATTTATAATACTGGGCTCCTTGGGGAAGAGTGTGTTTCACTGGCAGTAAAAGGGGTTGTTGTGCAGGTGGAAACTTGTTTAAACAAATCTGAACTGAGTTTGTGATATAATGGAGGTTGGTAGCTTAACGTAAGCTCTGAGTGTCTGAGCACTTCATTTCAGAGATTTCCATTGACTGGAAGGAAAAAGAAAGTACTATTGGGGTAAATCTGAAATGAAAATCAAACTTGTACATCAGATTGCAGGTGACGTGCATGGGGAAGAAAACAAGAAGTTACCGGTGTCAGCATGATTAACAAATAAATTAATTATTTTTCCACAGCTCACTAAAGCCTTTGGTTTTACTTCCAACTTCCTGAAAACAAATTTCAGATATAAAAACATCTCCCAAATCCTGTCATTCTGCAAAATAACGTTGTAAGGGGGGAGAAAAAATAACGTACTGGTAGGTAGAGCACATAAGTTGCGACTAAATTTTCTTCCTTGAGTAATATACTCCTCCGATAATGCTATTACCTATAAGCTATAAATGTGATTTTCTATTCTGACAGTTGAATGGAAAGGTTCAGAGTGCAAGTTTGGTTCAGACAATCATCCAGAAGTCTGAATGTTTATTGAAATTATCTGAACCTATCAAATCTCCAGTTTGAACTGGCACTCTCCTGAAAACCAGCATTTAATGTGAGATTTCTGGCACTTATCTTTCAGGTGCGGGCCAGAAACATCATTTTTGTGGTGTTACAGTTTCAGACTTTGATGGCAATTACAATTGTCAAAATAAAAACTCTCTCTCTACTTGTTCCAGGACTTAAAAAATATTTGGTTGCAGTTTGGTTCTGAAAGTGTGAAAAGGTTGAAAAGAAGGTTTTTAATTTCCTTTTTCTTTCCTCCTCCCCCCCCCCAACAATTCCTTTTGTCTCTTTTGAATCAGTTCTTCATTATCTCAGATGAAATGTCCCAGTAGTGAAACAATCTTAAATTTTGTTAGATCTGGTAGTTCTTGAGCCTCTTTAGAACACCAGACCTATAAAGCAACTGTTACAGTAGTTTATTTCTTTGTCGTCAGCTCTGTCTGTTGAAAATTAAAACATTTTCCTCATCTTGATGTGTGGCATATCTGACTGTGAAAGGCCTCACCATCTGTTTTAGGGCCTGTAGAACTTAGCAGGGAATGTGAACACCATTGTAAGAAACTTCCAGTGTTTGTTTTATTTAATTTCAGATACAAACTAACTTCATATAATCTCAATACAGAGCATTTTATATATTTTTTAAAAATATAAACTGCGTTAGATTGAAAAACAGATTTCACATGTTATCTTCTTAGGCTCCAGGAAAGATTTGACTAAGGAACTTTTTTCTTTTTATAGTACACAGGCAAAAGTCTGTGCTGCAAGACAAGACTGAGGTTTCTCTCATCTAACTTCAGCTATTTAAAGCAGATATTTAGCTGAAGCTAATCATGTATGTTCCCTCTGTTGAATGTAGAAAGATCCCACTCAGCCCTATGTCCATTGAAAGAGAAGGTCAGGCAGTTTGAATCCTCAAGTTTGATCCATTTGGGTGGAGGAAAGAAGTAGCTGTGTTGCACCTCCACAAGGCTTCCTCTGCTCTCAGTAGTGGATTCCACCTTTGGAGCTTGGACAGTTAGTCTTTAATGTTGAATCTGTGTAGTCAAAAAAGTCACCAGAAATAAACTCAGTTAATAGGTACAAGCTCAGTTAATTTACAGGCTTAAATTTATTGGTGCAGGAAGATATTTATTCCAGTGAACCTGCTTTCTCCCTCAAACAGGAGACTGCCAAAATAACTTCTGGGGTTATTTACGGTTAATTACATCTTACAGTTTCTATCTGAGACAGGAGAACAAATTTCTGGGTCTTTCTAAAGTGATGAAGCCATATTTCTTCTTTAAAAAAAGCCCTTTACAACATTATCAAATTAAAGCTTTAGAGTTCATATGTGCAGTATCTTCAAGCACATATGTTGCCATGTAAAACCTTGTTTCCACTTCAAGCTTTCTTTCTAGTATGTATTTGTTTTTCTTGGTTTATCACAGTTAGCATCTGTTCATATTTCTAATCGTACTGGGAAAATGCCTGTACCAACAAACTCAGATAGGAAGAAATCTGTGTCTCAGTTAAGGGATCTTTCCTATAGAGCCTGCAGATTTCTTCACTAGTTAAACTGTGACAGGTAAAATTTTGCATCCTGCTTAACAATCTTCACTTCCAGTCCCATGACTTTAATATTTTTTAAAGTGAGTTCTGACACAGTGTTCTGTTAACTTTCACAACTCAGCCACAAACCTGGCTGCTGACTATTCTGGCTTATGAAACCAACTGTGAAACTTAAATCTTTAAACAATTATTGAAGTCTTGGGTTATAGTGATTCCACATCAGTTAAACTAATTACTTATAAGACATATCACCAGACTTGGCTGCTAGTAAGAATTTCTGCAGTAATGTACAATTTTTCATATACAGAACTAAAGAGAATTATTCATCCTTTATCTCTGACGGCAAATTTGCTTGCAATCTTCTGCAAAGCTACTTACCTTTAGTCTAACCACTGAGCTCTATTTGGCACTCCTGGAAACCCCAAAGTCTACTTTTTTTGTGCAGTCTCTGGTGCACTATTACCTTGAAGTTAAACCTCCTTCCTTAAAGCACAATTCGGATTTGAAAGCACTGACTCCCAAAAGAAGCTCCATAAATATCTCAAAGATTAGGACTCATTTGTAAAATAAAAAGAATATAAGCAGGTCATAAACAAAATACCTACAATGGGTTTGAGTGCTGCTTTGAGTTTAACAGTTCATCACTTACTGATTATATAGGATAAAAAAAGGACAAATAGTCTAAATGTCACATGCTAGGGGTTGTTTTCTGAGAATGTTGACAGCAATCGCAACTGTCCCCAAAATCAACAGGACATTAATGAGTTCTGCCTTACCCTCAATGCATAGAATGCAACTGTGCAAATATGAAATCATTTTGTTAAATGTTCCAAAACATTAACATGTCTGGGAGCAGGATATGGTGGTAGACAGCACCTAGTAAGACATATAGCACAGTCATTGGTATAGCTACAGTTTCTAGATGTCTCACAGTCCTGCTGAGATACATTCTTCAAAAACCAGAAAATCCAACAATCCTGAAATACTGCTTCTTCCTGAAATTCCTTAGAAATCAGCAGTCTTCAAAAATCTTCAGATTTCATGACGTTGTAATAATTAAAGCTTTTCTCAAAATTATTTTTAAAAACTAGCATACTGGGCACTAGATCATTGTCCTTTCATTCCTCTCTTGGCCTGTTAAACCTATAATTTGTTGAATACACAGTATAAAAAGCTTTTTTTTTTAGCTGTGTGATATGAGGAAAATAATTTTCCTATATCCTATATTTTTTTTTAAAGAGTGCTGTCAACATCCTATCAGCATCATAATGCATTGTCTGGGGCCAAAAATTAAAAATCCATTTGTCTTTTTGTTGTAGACATGAAAATGTCTCTGCAAGTTGAATGATACAGTAGCTGGTCAATATTCTGTCAGTCCTTACTCAGGAGAACATCAATAGAAGCTTTCTAGAACTGGTAGTGGTTAAAAGTATAAGGACTTCAGAATTTGGCAATCAAGAGATTATTTCCTAAGTAAAACCTGAGTATGGGATTCAGAATTTGTTTTAAGATTGTTTAATACTGAGGCATTGTTTTAATTTTCCACACATGTAGAATTTGGCAGGAAGTAGTGAACGTGCTTTGTTTGACATCTGTTGACCTCATTTAATAATTGTTATTAATTCTTCTATTGCAACTTCATTAGAGTCATGTTACTTTCACAGGGCCATATGGGTGCCCTCTGGTGGCTGGATTAACATCTCAATGTTTGCCCATAATCTCTGATGACAAAAAAAAAATAAAAAATAAATCTTTATTGCCCTATTCATACAAATAAGCCTTAATTTTACCTAAAGACTGCAATCATAGATGATACAATTTCTGAAAAAAGGCTACTAAAATCAACCTGAGAGTTAAAGAAAAGTGCTTGCTGTTAGCAGGTTATTAAGAAACAATTATTCAGGTGCTTAACCAAACTGAAAGTCAAATTCAAACATTTTTGAGATCATGCAAAACAGAAAACTAGAAACAAGTTTGGTTTCTGTTGAGACTGGAAATCTTGAAAACAGCCTTGACCCTTGATATTCTGCTATTTCTGTTTTGAAGCCAAAACAAGGAATTGCAGGGGAGGGGAAAAAATAAAAAAAAAAAAAATTGAGAACTAGGAACACAAAAAATTTGAAATTGGAGGAAAATTCAGTTCTCATTTTATTCAAAACTAGCTTGGTTCTAATCACAACTGCATTTCTTCATCCATAAAAGAATTCTGTGTCTAAGATATGTATTTTTCTCTTCATGTGACGTGATTGCACATGGGCAGTTATTTATATTTCCAAACAACATTTAAACTGATTCAATACACAGTGTACATCCAAAGTGAAAGTTGAGTTAGGAAACTAAGCGGTCAGACATTTAGGAGTGTGATATTTGTCAAAGCAGTCAAATATAAAACAAAGCAAAAAAAAAAAAAGAAAAAAAGAAATTAGGATAAACACATTCCTTTCTCCCCTGGGGACAAAAACAAGTTCTGATTTATGAACTATCCCAGAGATGAAGTTGAATTTGTTTTTTTACAGAATTGCTATCTGAAAGACAGATGAGACAAGACGAGAGGAGAGGAGAGGAGAGGAGAGGAGAGGAGAGGAGAGGAGAGGAGAGGGTAGCAATGTCAGTTAGGTCACCCAAA
>JAOXNO010000024.1:109616439-109650538 GCA_028565335.1 Limnodromus scolopaceus
GAGAGGAGAGGAGAGGAGAGGAGAGGAGAGGAGAGGAGAGGAGAGGAGAGGAGAGGAGAGGAGAGGAGAGGAGAGGGGAGAATAAACCTGATGCAACACTGATCAATTAATAGTGGGAAGAGTGATAAGCTATCATAGAGTCTGAAGCACCTTTGCAACATACCTAAGATAACCATTGTTCTTGAAAGCAGGCAAAATACTTCAACTGTGACAAGAGTTAGCATAACAAAGGTGAATAAATGAGCTTTACTATATAGTCTTTTAGGGAAATGAAATGCATTTCACTGGCATCTCACTTCTCTGCTCATATGTTGTTTCAGGCTAATGGGATGAATGAGCTTTGAAGAGCCCTCTCTGCCTCTGACGAGGGAATACACTTCTCATAATCATATAAAAGGAGAGACATTTAGCTTACCTCTTCCAGTTTCAGTAGTTCATGGTTACAGTGCTGATGTTTCCTGTCCAAATCCTTATTTGTCAGCTGTCAGGAGCACTGTCATGCTATTTTTCCTATTTCAAGATAGACATTACACCGTCCCCTTACTGATGTAATGGAAATTTTACCCTTTGACGGTATGAACAAATAGTATAGTTAAATATCTGCCAGGCAACTTTAGGAATTACTTTATAATCTTATCTCAATGTTACACTTATTTAGACTTTCTTCATTAAATAATGGTGTTTTCCAATGCTTTTGCAGCAAAAGTCTGTCCGTCTATTCATCTTACAGTTTTAATTTGTCACTCACTGCTGCAGTGTTTGCAAGTCACCCATAACAAACAGAAAGGTCCTCACCAGAGTTCGTGAAGCCTCTGATACTTCTCTTCTTGTAGCATTAAATCTCTGCTTGAGGTCAGAAACAGGGAAACAGGAATGATGTGAGCTTTAGGAATAAAGAACTAACTTTCTTGATGGAAAGACTGTAAGAGAAAGACTTTGGGATGTCCTTTAAATCTCTAACCCTGGTCTGTGACAGCAGCTTTGCCCCAGACCCTTCATGACAATTAGTGTGTGTTCATGGACTGCAGTTTAAATTTTTATGTAGCCAGAAAGTGATTAAAAATTCAAATCAAAGACTAATCCAGCTTTGGCTCTGACCAATGGCCACCGGAGGATCTGAGGCACTCGTGCTACCTCTGACCTCTGGAAGGTGGCAGCTGTATGCTGTGCCAGCTCAAATTTTGCCTCGCTCGATTTCAGATGAAGCCTTTAATGAGACTGCAAACATACAGATCACTGACACCTCTCCTCCTTCTCCCCTCAGGAGGAAGGGATGCAATTTCCTCAGAGCCTGGAGGAGACAGGGACTTATTTTTCAATGAATCAGTCTAACTACACTGCCTTAGATAGACATGAGACAGAACCTCCAAGCAATAAGAATATTAGTTAGGTTTGGTATTACTAAAGGTAATGCTACTATTACTTTCAACTGGGCTGCGTCATTTGGAGGCATCCTATGTGGTGGTGTTAGCACCAGTGGGAATGACATTTAAGGCTGCATGTCAACATACTGCAGTCAGACTAACCAGCCTAACCAGTTACATTGCATCAAAAGAAGGATAATCAGAATGGACTCCATTAAGACTTCTGCCTTTGAGTTCTGAAAATGGTGGGGAGGACGATTTGCACTCTGAGGAGTCAGAAAGAAACAGAGACATTTCTCGTTCTTGGTCATGAGGGAATCTCAAGGCTCCCTGTGGCAAAACAGGAGCTCATAAAGAGCTTTCTTGTGGCCATGGCTATGAAGAGACATCTTTTAGAGTCACTAACGTTACCTTCATGTTTTGGTTTGTCTGAGCTGTGGCAATGTAGAAGGTGTTTGTTCGTACGACATTTTGGAGCTGGGTAGTTCACACTTTCTCAATTACTTTCTCAATTACTTTCTCTACTTTGAGTTATTATTCACCTTCAGTTTTTAAGACTTTTCTTCCTTTTTTCTGCTTTCTCACCCTTTTTCTTCATATGCTTCTTTTCACCACCAGTTTCTTGACAGTAAAAAAAAAATATGTATAAATGAAAGTTATTTTTCTTGTGTGAAGAAGGAAAAAACAGCTGGAAATATTTCATCAAAGGACAAAAACCATACAAGGCATTTAGAAGAAAATACATTTTGCTTCTTGCAAATTCACCCAATATTTTTTAGCAAATCTACCTAGTGATTATTTTAATGTTTTATATATAAATATGTATTCTAATCATAATTCATAAAATAAATCTCATAATTATGATTGCTAGGAAAATTAAATGCAGCGTGTTTTACCTTTCTTTCCCTTGGAAAGTGCTGGTGTTCTGGTGCACTGAAGGAAGCAGAAAAGATTTATCTCACACTCATACGTTCTCACAGAAAAGCAATTCTCCTGAAGTTCAAAACAGAAGAAATAGTCTGGAAGTATCTATACACATACCTTCACAGTGGCCTAGCCCAGCTTTGTAGATAGTTCAAAACAAAAAAATTCTTGCAACACCTTCTTGAGGTAAGATTAGGAAAAAATTTCCAGTATCAAGATGAATGCCTAGAATTATGGACTTCCATTTAGTATCTTTATTCTTTTGGAGGTCCAGTTTCTTGAGTACTACCAATGACTGGTTTCTCTTACATTTTCATTGCACTAGTGGTAAGTTTAGAAAATGGTAAACTCACCTCTGGTGTTCCAGGTGAAGAAATGACAGGTGAGCACATTTTGCTGCCCATATTAATGTGGTTGAATTCTATGTAGTTGTGCTGACCTGCGCCTCTCCCACCAGTTCCACCTTTGATTGGGACACATCATCTTTATTGTTCTTGGTGCTTTAAATTCCAAATTAAAGAGGTATTTCTGACAAAAGCAATTGCCCCACATGGCTCTTCCAAAAAAATACACTTTGAAAGAACTTGCAGTGTATTTTGTAACAATACTGTTTAAACAAATCATTTTTGTGTTTATAAGAATGTGGAAATTGAGAACAAAAAACCTAAATTATCCATCTTGCTATCCTAGAAAAATGTCAGGTTTTGAGTCTCACACATCATCAAATCAATGGCACTAGCTGTCTCTTGAGTTCCAGGAGTTTTACAAGCCCAGAGATATGTTATGATTTTCTGTGCAAAGAGATTGGAAAGTTAAACACAGGAAAACTTTTTAGAATAACCAGAGGATCAGTATCATCAATATTTTTCAGTGTCATGTCTCCTGCCTCTTATAGCCCTTTTTTATGGCTGAACAACAGCAGAAATGAAACAATATTTTATTTAATGTATTTAAAACAGAAATCCTTTCAGCCTAGGAATACAGTGATTTTTAAATGCCCATAAAATGGGGGAAAATCACTTAATGCATTTTTTACAAGGACCATGGTAATTTCTTCATTTCAGCCAATAGAAACAGACTGAGGAGAAGTTAAATGATATTGCTTAAAAGAAACAAACAAACAAACAAGAAGACTTTAATTCCTGTAAGTCTTCCCAGACATAAAAATTCTACCCATATTAACAGTGGTTCTCCAAACAAGAGATACTCATATGAATCCGTGTTTATTTAAAGTGCTGGTATCTCACAGTCTCTCTGTGTTAGTTCTAATGGAAAACTTAACAATAGCATCTGACTATGTGATGGGTTGCTACATATTTACCCTTAGAACAAGCATCTGAGCTAAATAAGTTCTGTCTTAATCGCAGTTAGCCTGGTCCTATGATTTACAATGGAGGGTTGTTCATTCTGCTCTTCAGGAAAACAAGTGATGAGCAAATTCCTTTTCTTCCAGGCATTCAGAACATTGTGTTCTGAATTTGTACAGATGTTTTTGAAGAGATAGAGTTGCATTCTTAATTGCCAGTCCTTATTAACCCAGAATGTTCTGGCCTCATTTATACTACTAAGTTAAACAATCCCAAGGAACATTGCTAAGACCTGGAACTCAACTGTCAGCCCTGTTAAAAATGTTAGACTGCTTGCAGGTGACCTTTTCACTTGGACTCACCAATAGTCCCTCTGTCAAACAACTCTCAGCACAGTGCAATGGTTAACTTGGGCCAAGGGCCACACTGAATGGGTAGTTTGGACAGAGATGACATGTTTTGGAGAGTAAAGAAGGTCAATGTTGTGCACATTGTCAGACTATGCCAGTTGACATTGAGCTAGAGAATAGACTCTGGGACCTTTGGGATGGTGATTTACAAGCAAAAATGTGCTACTAACTCCAGCTACTGGTTATCAGTAAAACTCGTAAAGCTGCTTAGTCAGTAACACAGGCATCATGATTGCACTCAAGAAGCAGAGCACATGGATGGAAATGCATATTAGCGTACCCTACGATGGGTTTTCCCAGCTAGCTCTGCATTTCTGATCTCTGACTGCCTTATGCTTCTGTCCTCACTAGTAGTATCTCCTTCAGTTACCAGGCATACATTCACTTAAATCTTTTCAGAACTACTTTTGGTCAGAGCATTCCCTGAAGAGATCTCCCAGAACTGGTTCAAACAGAGAAAGGATTTCCATTTTCATTCCCTCTTGAAATCGGTGAGGTGACATTCACTTCTTGATACTCCTCCCATCCTGAGAACAACTTTCCTAAAGCAAATATGGAGTCACAAGCCATGTGAAGCTCCCATGGTTATGGCCCGTGAAAGGTACCTTTGACATCACACTTACAGGGATATTTGTCACCCAAGTGATGTCTTGGATATTCCTCTCCTTGTCTTGACATCAATTACCTTTTTAGTATTTGAAGCACTCTCTAGTAGAGATGTTAGCAAGTGCATTGAAGCACAGTAAAACCAGGTAATTCCAGGAAACTGTGAAGGAACCAGTTTAGATATTTCTTGTCCATCATATGGTGTAGACTTCAGCAGTTGACTAAGCCTCTTAAGGTAGTGGCTAATCGTCCATAATCAGTGGACAGAGACTGGAATGAGAGAGTTGGCGTTGTTCAGCCTGGAGAAGAGAAGGCTCAGAAATACCTATTGTGGCACTTCACTTCTTAAAGGGGGCTTATAAGAAAGATGGAGAGAGACGTTTTACTGTGCTTGTAGTGGCAGGGCAAAGGGCAATGGTTTTAAACTGAAAGAAGGTAGATATTGATTGGGTATAAGGAAGAAATAAGTTATGGTGAGGGTGGTGACCTAATTGAAGAGGTTTCCCAGAGAAGTTGTAGATGCCCCATCATTGGAAATGTTAAAGGTCAGGTTGGACGGGGCTTTGAGCAAGCAAATGAAGAGAAAGATGTCCCTGCCTATGTCAGGGGGCTGGAATAAGTGATCTTTAAAGGTCCCTTTTGACCAAAACCATTTTGTGATTCTGTGATTCTAAGCACCTCTGGAAAACCATTCAGCCCATCCAAAGATATGAATTGTCCTCTGGAAGTTCCGACCTTTCTTTACTGACTATAAATATAACTTATGGTAGTTATGCACTTAGTTAAACAGTTGGAAGAAGAATTATTATTAGGAGGGGAATCTAAGCTACTGACCCTCCTTGCCAGTGCAGCCTGGAATGAATTTATAAATTACAATTAGCAGACATTTTCTTTACAATTATAAAAGAAAGTACTGTTACTGAAAGAAAATTCTGTTAGTGAATTATGTTTAATTTACTAGCATATTTACTTGAAATAGGCAAACAATTATATAATTCGACCAAACAAATATTCCATGCACATTTACTCCATATTTCAAAGATGTTGTGGTCTGTGTCAAGAACAGCCACGTTGCTCCAATGCTGAGGGAATCATCGTTTCCACCAGAGTCACTTCTGTCTGCTTTTACTTTGCTGAAAGACTCTGCCTGCGTAAAGCGGGACACTGTACGTATAGATGGAACCATTTGCTGCTTCACTCAAATGCAGATACATCCAGGAAAGAACAAAGTAACTTTATTCCAGCTTGAAACAGCATCATACAACTGGAGTTTAGCCTGTTAAAAGAACAGGATGTGTAAGAAAGGAATATTGGTTTAAAATATTTCAAAATTAATTCAATCACAGCCAGTTCAGCACTGGTTAGGAAAAACAGAAGCCAGTATCACCATAAGAATTTTTCAAAAATCTCAAATCCATTGGTTTTCATACTAAAATAAATAATGACATTATAAAAGTCAGTCACTCCTCACCTAACAGTTTTGGAAGAAGTAAATACAGATTTATCTTTGGATTGGATTTGCAAGAGACATTTATGTAAATAGACAAGGATAATCACCCTCACAACGATATCATGATAGGATTATGCAAAAGGCCATCTCCTATAACCATTCCTGGGTAAGTCCTGGTAATTACATGTGAGTTGGTGCACTGACCTCACATACATAATACTCCTGGACATTGGATGCTTCCACATTCCTGACTAGTTCCCATTCCCATTCCTAGACAAAGACCAAAGAACAAAGGTTTGTTTCACTGCTACCCGTTATGGCTGTAGCAGGATGTGTCTATTCTGTGTCTTTACCAGCAATGTAGTTCATGCCAGTTACTGGTGCCAGTCACACACTGTGAGTGCATGGAGAGCTAAATACTGAAGGATCAGGAATCTACATTACACATGGATACTCTCAATAGTGCCTCTGGGAATCACTTCGAATTAAGTTACACCAGGAAGGAAACTACTTCAAGTGCCTCAGATGCGCATTTGAGTGTGTATCATAAGACAGCCGTTGGCAAGACAAATTTGCACCTAAGAAGAAGCCATTCGTTTCACTAAAAGATTAATATAAATCCATCCATTGTATACTAGATTTAAAGAAATCAGAATTCTAGAACAGGATCACGGCCCAGTTTTTACCGCTAGCCAAATTTCATACCAGAATTCATACCTGTAGTACACGGCACCAGTTTTCAAAGAGACAAATTTAGGGATCACTGAAAGTTATGGCTGGAATGGAGTTATGAATCATTTAGACCATTTTCCTAGTCTTATCGCCATGCAATGGTAATTAACAAGTTTTCTGGACTTTCAATAATTTATTAGTTAAACCTTTACTAAAGCTTAACTATTCTTTTCATTTGAAAGTTTTTCTGTTATTTAATTGAAAGTAGCTCATTTCTAAATTGTCAATGTATTCTTATCCTGGTTATGAAAGACATAAAAAAAAGCTCATAGTCTTTGTCTTCCTAGGTTTTTTATATATCTTATCATGTCACCAGTTCATGTCCCACTCCACTCAACTTTAATCTTCCCTTTTAAAAAAGCAGTTCTTTTTGCATTTCCACAGAGGTCATGTTTTCTTAATCTCTCGGTTTTTTGCTCACCTTTGGACTCTTTCCAATATGTCTACATGTTTCTTTAAATGTGGTGCTGAAACTGGGCAGGGTATTCCATCTGAGATTTCCCTGGTGCTGAGTAGAGTGGAATAATTATCTCCTCTGCCTCAGAGGCAACACTCCTGTTATCACACTCCCAAATGAGAGTTGTCTTTTTTTGCAGTAGCATCAAAGAGCAATGGTTAGGTTTTGTACTCCCCTATAGTCCCTACAGCCTTTTTTCCACACTGATCCTTTCTGGCTAGTTTGGGCAGCTGATTTTTCTTTCTTATGTGACCACAGTTTGCAGAATGAGAGTATACACTTCCTGCAGCTTGATGATAATGGTAGAGGCTTGTTGATAAAGAGAATCTTTCACACTGATATTTTTTCAAGACAATTTATATGCTGGAATTCATGCAGAAAATTGTTTGATGATTTAATGCAAATTTTGTAATTATCTTTCAAAATGGGTTACATTCACTTTGGAATAACTTTGTGAGAATGAAGTTAACACAGACATACATCCATGGTATAAAAGTAAAGATTTGTTGCATATGGTTTGCACTGTACCAGTCTATTTATGTATGTAGCTTCTAATGTTTGACTGTTAATGTTATTTTGTGGTGAGATAACCTTGACTAACAGCCAAACACCCACCCAGTTGCTTGCTCACTTGTCTCTCTCTCACCAGCATGCCTCACTGGGACAGAGTGGGGACAAAATGGGATGAGAAAGCTTGTGGATCAAGAAAAAGACAGGGGTGTTACTTACCAACTGCCACTGCAGGCAAACCAGACTGAACATGGAGGGGAACAAAATTATTGCCAATTAAAATAGAGCTGGGTAGTGAGGATCAAAAAGGATCAAACACTAAAATCAACACTTTTCCTCCTCCTCTAGCAGGCTTAATTTCAGTCCATCAGTCCAGGGTCCTTTACACTCCCTCTAGCAGCACAGGAAGGAGTATGGGGGTTGTGGTCAATTCATAACAGTTTCTCTCTGCCACTCCTTTCTCCTCACACTTTTCTTCTGCTCCAGCTTGGTTCCTTCTCACTGGCTACAGTCCTTCATGACAAACCTGTTCTGGCGCATATCTTCCTGGGGCTGCAGTCCTTCAGGATAAGCCTTCTCCCCAGAGCATGAGGTCTCCATGGGCCACAGAGAATAGCTGATCTGGCTCTTGGAGGACCTCCTACTCCTCTTTCTCTGACCTTGGCATTCCCTCTTTTGTTTTGTTCTCTCTTCCTATCTCTGTCTTGTGTTATTTGCCCTTTCTTGAATGTGTTTTTACAGCAGCACCATCAACTCCCAGTGGCACCACCAGCTCCGCAGACTGGCTGAGCTTTGGTGCAGTGGGTCTGTTGCAGAGGTGGCTGGAACCAGCTGGAAGTGGCTGGAAACAACTGGAGCTGGCTGTGACTGGCACAGGGCAGCCCCTGGTCCTTCCCTGCGGAGGCCTCTCCTGCAGCCCCACCACTATCAAAACCTTGCCACATAAACCTAATATATATCCGAATGTCCATTCCCTAACTAAACGCTGACTCTCACTCATTTGTCTGAGGGCACGCGATTTTGACATTATTCAACCCTTTCTACAGCAGCATCATGATAGCTGCGCAAAGACACCGACACTTCTCATAAACTTCTGCCAAGATCACAGGAAGATAGCAAAAAAAAGTTTGAGGAAAGTTAGAAGAAAATAAAGTCTTTGTTTTCAGAAAAGGCAACAAGCATCAATAGCTACAAGCCCATTTCAGCTTTAAATATTTAAAAAAATCAGATACAACCAACATAATAAAAGTACAAGATAATAGCCATTCCAAATCAGAAGAGAAGACAGCTAGATTTACTGCAAGAGCAATTTTATGGCCAGAATGTCTTCCATGTTATCAGTCTGAGCAACTTGTTACACAAAGTTGATATTGTGAGAGTATCGCTTGCAATAAAGAAGACTATCAGAATCTAATCCACATACATTTTCTTAGCAAGCATTTCTTTGGTATTTTTATTTATTTCTATTCTAAAAACAAAATGCGTTTACAGATGTTATTGTCCTGATTTATTGTATCTTTACAAAGAGAACTTTTTCAGGTTACAAAAATTATGTCGTTTTCATTTTCATTAAAATATAGCTCTTCTATGGTCATTAAGTGAATTATATTACTTGAGGTAAGGCATATTCAAGGATCTACACATAAATAAAACCAGGTACATTACAAGCACTGTTGTGATATTTATCACTGATGGAGCTTATGATTGCAGAACTATATAAAAATCTTTAGGGGTTACCTTAGCTTAATGGTGTTCTTCCCTTTCACTCACCATCCATTTCTTATTGCAAACATCTGCTTGGAAATAAAAAGGGTTTTATATTTCCCTGGGACATACTTGGCTCTACAAGAACATTGCTCATTTTATTTAAGAAATACTTAAGTTTAATCAAGTTTTTAATTCCAGAAATATTACAGCCACTCATCTTGAATGACTTGCGACTCTAATCTATGTATTTTAAAATGTCATTAGTGAAAAAGAATAACGTAATAGCTATTGTTTGATTACGTAGCAGAAAAATGAACTTCTTTGCTTTCTCTCTTGATTAGTGCTCTGGCATTTATTCAGTGGCTTGGCCTTGCTCATTTTAGCCTTGGTGCAATAATAATAACAAATGAACCCTATTACTCTTACTGTTTACTTACTTCTGTTCTGATGTTAGGTACTCTCCAGTTCATCTTGTAAATTACAGCTAATATAAGGGAGAAATATCTCTGTATGAATAAAAGAAAACAAGCTCCTTATAAACTTTACAAGAAACATTCTTTGTGAAATAAATCTAAGGGGTTTGGGGAGAAGAAAATGATGTGTTTTGCACTCACGCTGATGAATGCAAAAATTATATACCGTATTTTACTTACTAATATGAACTAGTAAAATTCATGGCATGCTGTTTTACAGGCAGTAAAATACTTTTTCCAGATGTGGCTTCATAATTCTCCAAAGACTATCATAGTTATCATAAGATTTATGGAGGATAATTTATTAATCACATTTTTTTTAACTTTGGAAATCTGTATAGTAAGATGAAAGGGAGCTTTAAAATAAGTCATTTTAACCAAATGTGGATGGCATTATGATATCAAGTTACTCCTTTTGTTCAAATTATTTTTAATGACTTTATTTGTTTTATAGCCTCCGCAAGTCAGTACCAACTTGGTGGTAATGATATATCCGGCAAAACTCTAACATTTTGAAGACCATCAAGAAAACTTTTTCTAACATACTAAATTAACTGAACTGTGCTATACTATTGTTATAGATTATTTAGGGATATGTAAGATACTTAAATTTATTTTTATAAGATTTGGAGGAGACAAAGCTTATAAAAACTATGCCTCACGTCTTTAACCCAGCTTCCTTAATGAAAGTTTATAAGTGGATCATATGCATAAAACACTGCAAGAACTGAATGTTGATTTAAAATCTATATTTTACAACCAAGTTTATACTGCTGAAGCAGTTTCATTAAATCTGCACTGAGTATTAAAGCCATGATAGGTCTGATCCTGGAAGCTATTTCATGCACAGATGGCCTGATCCAAAGCATAGCGTGATTAGGGAAAATCATTTTCTTAACCTTTGTAACCTTTGGGCCATACCCAGAGCTCCTGGATAATTGATCTCAACACCTGGGCTACAGTTCTATGCCAGATCAATTCCTTCATCGCTACCTCCAGCTGAACCATGTGAATGGTGGCAAATACAGATAGCTTGTATGTTACGTTTGTGAATGACATCCCAGACTATAAGGGCTCAAGTTCAGTTGCCTACAAACAGGCATCTAGTGCCTCCTGATTTGCCTTGGTGTCCTGCTAGGCCTCCAGCTAGAATCAAGAGAGTTCAGTTCTCCAAAGGGGTTGTGTCACGTTCAGCCCTGTCCAGTGGTCTTAAGATATTTTAGGGGCTTTTAAATGACACTAGAGGTTTAGGCAAGTGAGTTGAGCTTTAGCTTTCTGTTGGCCCTAATGGGATCTCAGATACTAGCATGCTTGTAGGCACCTACCTCCTGACATCTAAATGCATCTTAAATTGAATCATGCCCTGAGTGTGATGAAGCCACGAAGGGGACATGAATACAACTCGATACTCAATTGACATTTGTCTTACTGGGTGCAACAGAAAGAAAATAAAAGTTTAAAATAGATTAGGGTTACTGGGTGAAGTTCAAGAGAATACTGTCACGAAAGATTGGCGTGGTGGAAGACTCAACTGGTGGAGATGGTAAGGATTACATCAGCTCAAGTTATGGGAAATGATCCAGCACTTGTTATATGGGTTTGCAAATTGATGTTCTTAGGTAGAAATTACTTTTAGAAGTATTTTTCATCTAAATCATATGACACAACCCAAGCTTTATTTTTGTGACATAAGCCCTATGATACCAATGACTTCACCACTTCACAACAGACTTTATGCAAAAAAAGTGGAAATTAAGCATGCACCTGCTTGTTAAGATTTTCATACAGACTTTAGAATTCCAAATATTTCACCTTTCTGTTAAGCACTGCTTAACAGCTAAGCAACCCCTTAGCTCTACTTCTCATAGAATGGTTCTCATGATTTTACGATCTGTGGATTTAACTGGTTAAATAATTCTGCAGCTTACTTTGTGTATTATATAAGATGCTTGTACTAAAGTCATTCTCAAGAGCTTACTGGCACAGAACTCGTCTCCTTTAAACTTTCAAACACATATACGAGTGAGTTAGGAGACATGATGTGGCATTCATTTGGAGTTGAAGCTTGGTGTGTGTGTGGCTGGACTTGATGATCTCAGAGGTCCTTTCCATCCGTGAAGATTCCGTGATTCTGTGATTCTTACAAAATAAGCGAAGGACCTTTCCACCCCCAGTGCTGTTAATGTTCTTGCTCAACTCTATGACATTAATTTGAAAATCCTGAGTAAGGTGAGTGGGTTTTGTATGTGACATTGCAGAAATAAGTTTTTCTGATGTAAGTCTTGATAAAGATTAAACGTCCTGAGTAGCAACACAAGTAGATACATGTATGTGTGCAAATCTATGCACAGATTTTGAGGTAAGCTAAACTTAAGGAAATTCAACAATGCAACTGATTTCTGTACCCAAATTTGGAGTAAGTCTACACGCTACTACAGTTCTGAAAATAATGGTGTCTTTCCTAACTGTAGCCTACATTACAGATGTTTACATCCAAGGTAGTCAATCATGTCTGTCTTTGTGTTCAATGGAGAAAAATAAACATTTTCTGGGAGTAATTCATCTGGACCATTTCATATGTGTTGTAGAATGGGGATGAATTGTTCCCTGAAAGAACCTGTTTCTCTTTATTGATTACCTAGGGCCTGGAAAAATTGTTCAGACTTAGACCTCTACTTTGTAGATATCTAAATTTGAGCAAATGAATCCCATATTCTGTGTTAAAATAATTTCCTACTGATTTTGAGGATTCCAGATGTTCACAATTTCACCATATCAAGGTTTTAGTCAGGCCTGCAAGAGAAAATAATCTGCATTTGAAGAACTTACCTTTTTAAATGAAGTGTTTTGTGTTCATGCTGATATTTCTTTTTCCTTATCCTTGCCAAACTAATTTTCTTTAAAGCAGTAAATAAGCATAAACCATTTTTGCAATTTTTAAAATTGTTTTACAGTATTTAAAAACATTTTTATGATTTTGGGAAGTTCTGACAATTTCTTCTTCTCACATCACTAGAAAGACTGGTGTGATACCTGAAACAAGAGGACATCAATATGCTGTTTTAATCTTTCATATGGTTTTATTTTTCATTTCCAAGTGATACTGAAATAGCTGGAAGGCCCTTCACAGTCTCTAACAGCAAGTTCACACAAAACTTTATATTCTTAGTGAAACTCTCCCCAGTGTCGATACAAAGAATGTTAGAAACATAATTTCTTGGAGTTCTCTACAAAAAATAGGAATTTTTTTCCTGACACTTAGCTACTATTCCTTGACACGAGCAACTTTTCCTTGGCAAATAGTTCAATATGTATTGTATCAAATAGTAATTAAAATTCACTAATAGAAGAGAGATTGTATTATGAAAATATATCTTTATCTTAAGAGTGATAGTATTTCTCAGATGATTGAAGTTGTGATCAGGCTATAATAATTCAGGCCCTACAAGTCTTCAGAAACATTAAATATCACAACTTTACTACTTATATATGGATCCTATTTTATAGCTTCTTTTATGCTGCTCCTAGGATTAGAAAAACTTTTTTTCAAATGAATTCTGGCATATTCACATATTATATGACTCAACAATGAGAGAAGAGAGAAACTACCAAAGATCACCATCCCCCATTAAAAAAAAATTGTGAGAGCTGGCAATCCTACGCCATTCTCTAAGAAACTATAAAAGGCTTACAAACCACTGTGCCCTATCGAGAAAAGACGCTAAATAAAACCCTAACTTTGACACTAGTGTTCAAAAGGTTGGCCTTCATAAATCTAAAGAGCCCCCAGTTATTTCATTTAGAATTCATTGCCAGAGAAGGCCTTCAAGTCTAATCTCACTGAACCTTAACACCTAAATCTCCATTAGGCAACTTTACCCCTTCATGAAACAATAAAAAAAAAAAAGGTCATTTCCAGAGTATGACTCGCCTACTGGTGAATAACTCTCTGAAAGTCCCCTTTTCTCCTCACGTACCACCAAGAAAACCTAGGAAATGTTTGTGAACCTCATTGTCACTGATTTTCATGCACAATGGATCACACTTATTAGATATCTTAGGGGTTTCTGTTGCAATGACTCACCTATATTTTTTTAGTTACTCATTTCCTGGCAATCATGTTGATAATTTAATGGAACTGAATCGCTGAGACTTAATTTTGCATTTAGAATTACTACTAACCTTCCATTAAGAAGACACTAATATGATTGTGCTTTATATATGAAGGCAAGCACAATAATACCTATTAAAAAAGGCTTGTGCATAACAGTAATCAGGTATTTGAGTTATTTGCCAAATTGCTGCCAAAAAGTAAATTACCGAGAAGAACAGAGCTTGATGCAAAAAAGTTACACTACTAACAAGCAAGGGATAATCATAAAATCTTGCTCTGCCAAATGTGTAATATAAAGTATATAAAATCTGGACTGAATTTTAAAATACTTTTTCCATCTTGTTAACTGAAATGTGTAAATTAAGAACTGGTTGGCTATTAAACAAAACATCCATGGATGAAGACACCTTCTCTAACAAAAGAATGATTGTAGCCCAGTTTAAATTATTTTGGAACTATCCCAGGTTGAAGAGAGCAATTCACAGCTCTCAGGATAGCATGACCGAGAAAAAGCAGGCATTCTTTTAACAACCATGTTGGAACATGATCAAGCAAATTCTGCACTATCTCAAAAATGCCTGACAAGGATACCTGAGAAAATGCTCTAGAATATCCAATTATAAAAAACGAAAGAGCCATTCCCCTAACTGATGAAATAGCTATATTTCCACATTGCAGCTGTATCCAAAAAGCATACAGAAATATAACAAGATGTCATTAAACAGAATAAAAATGTCCTTGACTAGTCTCTCAATTAAGAAGCTTATCAGCAGAACAGAAGAGGACATCATGGTAATTCCTTGCCTCAGAGATAATCTTCTTCCTTCACTGCAGGACCCTGCCAAGGTCTTACAACATTTTAGCATTCCTAATTTCCGTTCCAGGCAAGATCTGTAGTTCGGTTTTTTTTTCATTCAAGGGCATAACACCAACTGCCATTAAAAAAGTGTCATACCAAAGAGAAAAAAAAAAAAATAGTCTGAAATGCCTTGTTTCATCAAGCCCAGGACATTCTTCACAAGAATATGAAACATATGAACTCCAAGATGGGTACAGCAGGTTTATTGCAAGAAGGTTTTGAAAAGCAAAGAATTCCTCTAGTTTTCACCCTTGTTTATTGTTACAGCACACAATAAATGAATGTTGCTATCTTATCGGGAACAGTTTGCTATTTTGAGTTTGAATGTGACTGTCTTTCAGCACTGACTGAAAAGATGATTCGTTGAAACTAGACGTTTATTGTGTAGATGGCTAACTTCAGGTGTAGCAAATCATTTCGATTTATTTCAGAAAATAAACAAATCAGCAGCCACCCAGAGATTCAATGGGACTTATGAGACCTCTTCCCTTCCCCTTTCCTCTGCCAGCCCTCACTACCCTTCTGCCTGCTCCTTCTCCTTGGCCTTTTTCCCATGCCAGGTTCTGCTCTGATCACAGGAAAGTGAAAGGGGAAGACACAAGGCTCTCAGCACAGCATCATCTGCCTCAAGCAAAAAGAGCTCCTAATGAACCCCAAAGCTCAGGGCTGTAATGCTGCCACCCTCCCAGGGCTTTCAGATCACATCCATGCCATTCCCCTGATATTCCTTTAAAGGGCGAGGCAGATATTTTAGAGGAGATGGTCCCACCTCATCCTACAGCAAGAAGGAGATGTGGTGCCCACAGAGACATGTACCTACTATTCCCACTGCCTGTCAGAGTGCAGGAGAACAGGCGTGGGAGCCTCTATCTTCTCTATTCCGTGGTGGATACCAAACCTTACTGGTTCTCTGACACTTGCTGACCTGAAGGATCTGCACCACTTGCAGCCCAGAAACTCACCTGTGGTGTGCAGGGAGCCTCCAGGAAGTTAGGTGGCCCATGCTGCCTCTGGAAGCCTGAAGCATAAGACCAATCCCCCTCCTTAGGAACCTGGAGGGCCACCATGGTCCTCCCCACAGAAGCTGCCAACAGAGCTTCTGCTTGACTTGCCTGTACAAGGAGGGGCAAGAAGTGAGCAGGAGCTGCTGCTCCTTCCCGGGAGCGGTGGATTAACCTTGCCTGGCTGCCAGGTACCTACCAAGTCTCTCTCTCACTCCCCCTTCTCAATGGGACAGTGGAAGAAATTAAAGAGAACCTGGGTTGAAATAAGGAAAGGGAGATCACTCAGCAGTTACTGTCAAGGGCAAAACAGACTTGACTTGGGGAAGATTAATTTAATTTTTTTGCCAATTAATAAGAGAGTAGGATAGTGAGAAATAAAACTAAAAACACCTTCTCCCCAGGCTCAGCTGCACTCATGACTCTTCCATTTTTTTCCCCCAAGCAGCAAAGGGGGAATGGGGATTATGGTCAGTCCATAATACTTCATCTCTGCTGCTCCTTCTTCCTCACACTCTTTCCCTGCTCCTGCATGGGGTCACTCCCACAAGTGCCCAGGGAGTGGTCTGCTTCTCTCACAGGAACACTCTTCTCCAATGGCAGCTCTGGTGGTCCCATGTCCCCTTAGAAGATGCTGGGGCTCTCAGATACCTTGCTGGATTGCCCCTGGGGAGCTCCCTCATTCTGTGGTAGTACCTGCTCTGCCTGCCTAGAAGGTGAAGGATCATGCACATCCCCTTGTGTACCAGGACCCTACTCCTTCCCATTGGTGGCCAGCAGGGTCTTCTTGCTGGCTATGTTGTGCTGGCTGTTCTCCCACACTCTCTTTGGCAGTGGGGCATCTCCCCATGTTCCTGAGGCACCTTTTGTGCCTCTATCAGTAAAGTTGTCAGCCTGTCCCCATTCCCAGGGTGGTGTCCAGTGTCTGGGGCTGAGGCTGCCCCCACCAGCCCCATGCTTGCCCTGATCCCTTGTTGTGGCTTTGGGACAGGTGCTGGGTGCCAGGCCCTGCCATTCCTGCCAGTTCTACCTGCCCTCACTTCTGTCTTCTGCCTGGTTGGAGAACCTGCTCACCTCATCTTCCTCCTCTGTAGATCTGCACCTCTCCCATCCCAGAAACGCAGCTGTGGTATGCAGGGGACCTCCAGGAAGATGGGCAGCCCATGCTGGCTCTGGAATCCTGAGATGGAAGGCCAGTGACAGGTTGAAAAAAAAATAAATTTGCCAAGTTATATTTCAACTCTGATTTCGTAACTCACACTATTATCGGTTCAGGTTTTCACGTTCCATGAAACGAATACTCAGAATTTTGCACTTTTCTTCAGTTTCTCATAGTTACTTAATTCACATGGCATTTTTTTCTTCTCCCTGAATGGAAAACAAAGTAGCAACACCATGGAAATTCTACCATCTCCATTGCCTATTCTATATTCCTCAGGAGGGGGAAGAATCACAGCATTGATTAGATAAAAACCATAGTTCTAAACAAACCCTTTGTTAATACAAATGTCTGCCTCATGGTTTCAGACCACCAAATCAAGCTATGCACTGAGAGTTGTTTACAGTCTGAAAAGTCACAGGCAGGTACATGAAGTGATACCACATTTCTTTTTTAATGTTCAGATGGGAATTCAAAGGATTACTCAACAAATTATATACTCTGATTTCTTGAAATTGACAGATGAGCAGAAGTAATGTTGTACTTATTGCTGAGCTCTTATGATTTTACTGCTTGTAAACTGATATGAAAGACTCAAACAGTAGGAGAGGAGCATCTTTACTTAATTTATACATTTTATTCAACCAAAGGGAACATTTTTTCCCTTTTCTGGGAGTAGAATGCACAGTGTCTTTTGCAATAACTTTGCACACATGTTCATCGTGGCTCATAATGGCGGGTGGTTTCTCATCTTTATACCATCTTTTAATCATAAATTTTCTACGAATCACGGAATGTTTTCACTTGAAAGATTCACGGGATCGACATCTGTTGTGTAGAGTGATACAGCTGAAGAAGACCTAATGCAGACAGTTTAATGTTATTTAAAGATTAGAGAATGCAGAGAAAGCCTTTTTACACACTCCCAAACCATTTATGTATCTTCCACAGCTTCTTCCCAATCTTTCCGTCCTATCTGTTCCAGTTCAAAACACCCATGAAACCTTTCCTTTTGCATTTTGTGTACTTTGAAAATGAGGACAAGAAAAAATGTCTGCTACAAGAAAGGAATGACTCATTGTTTTATATAGCCAAAAACAAAACCACTTTGCAGAAAGTGCTTCGTTGCTACTTATATACTATCTAAACGCATTAACTTGGTATTATTTATGAGACAATAGACTCTGGTTAGGCATAAGGTCCATTCTGCTTAGTTGGAGATTTACTTGCAAAGGTTTACTTGTATTATAAACAATGAAGCCAGATAAATTGTGGGAGAAAAAATGGTGATGTTTTTTTTTTATTTTTCAGAATAGGGAAACCAAGGTGCAGAAAACATAAATTACTTATTTAAGGTAACATAAGAAACCTTTATGAGAAGCAGGAATTGAATTCGTTATCTAGGAATCCTACCAGAAGTACATGTCTTGTGTCTTGTCTCTAAAATTGGCCCATCATCACATTGTAGTTTTTCTGTTGAATCTTATCTGATAGTTTTGCCAGTTGTTAGACTGTGGCTTGGGAGATTTCCAGGTCCTGATGTACAGTGTACATGTTTGTTTCTTTGTGTGTGTGTTGGATTTTTTTTAATAAGAGATTCAAGAACAAAAAAAAGGCATAGAGTGACAGTGAAAGAAGTAATTTTCCACATCACATCTTCCAATTATGTATAATCCCTTTTGCATGTTGTGTTGTTTGCATCTGCAGATAGTCAGAATTGGTCTCAGCAATAGCATGCGTGCATGCAGAAAACTTCCAAGTGTTTGGAGCATGTAACCTATATTTTTTGTAGTCTGCCATTTAAAAATGGCAGAAAGTTTAGAAAAATTATCAAATGTTTACTATGTCAGGCAACAAGGATGAGGTACACATGCACATAACTATAAACTGCACATATATTATACAAAGATCTAATGATTAATATCATTATATAAAATTTTCAACAGGACATTTCTAAATGTTTTTCTTACCCCCAGGGATGATGCCAGGCCCTGTTGATTTTGCAAGGTGGGCATGAAGATGGTGGAAGACCACAATCACGTTAGACTCGCTACAGAATACTGAGCTCAGATGCTGCCAAAACTTGCAGAATAAGCTATCACCAAAAGAAAGAGGGCAGATTTTCTATGGATCTAGCTGCTTCTCATTACCTGAAACCCAGGAATTTGACTCACATGCTGTCCAGCCTGCCTCCGTAGGCTAGTAATCTTTGCCAAGGGCAAGTCCCACAGGGACTTTAAAAAGTCTGTATCCACGGAAAGAAAGGTTAGTGCATCTGGAGGTTACTACTAGGCAGCAGAGACAACACTGAAAGAAAAAAGTATGACTCAAAGGTGGGAAATGAATGACGGAGCCTGGCAAAGTGAGGAGAAAAAGGAAGAGTTGTGCACAGAGACTAGTAGGAAAAAGAAAAGCGAAATTTATCCTTATATTAGAAATTTGGAGCTTACCAGAGAAAAAGGAAGGGAATCTCTTGATCGTGTTTTAGCACAGTGAGTATAAAGCCTATGTGAGTCAAAAGGACTAAAATCAGCTGGATGAAAACACTGCTGAAGTAATTCTAATGCTTTTTGGTTGACAAGTAAGCTACCTTTCTTCAGCATCACTGTGTTTGTCAGGCTGTCTTGGCCCACCTGAAGCAGCCCAGTGACGCTCCCAGAGAACCTGCTTTTGGACCTGGTCCCACAGGGGAACCATTTCACCAGCGTCTGAAACCCAACCCTTCTTGCATGAAACACAGCTATTGTTTAACAGTTCAGAGCAACAAGATGAGGCCAGGAAATGAAGAATGTCTCCACTTGAAACAGCTAATTATACTTGTGTTGATCTAGTGTTAAACTTTCCTGTTATCATTGGCTATACAGTCCCGTGTATTTTGCCTGTGCTGAGGTTTTCTAGTGGCTTCATCTTGGGCTGCAGCGCACATTATGCAGAAATGTGGGAAAGCCTTATTCCACACCAGCTGTGCCCTGCATTTCTTCAAGCATTGCTTGCCAGTATAGTTGTACTTTTAACACAAAATGTTAATGTACTTGATTGCATCTAAGAATGCCAGGAAGTTTTAATGCCACCTTGGGTAAGTATCATCAGCTAGCAATAAGGTCCCTCCTAGCAGGGGACAACTGCAGCCAATAATTTCAGTAGCAATATCCTGCATTTTACTAAAGGAACTTCAGAAGCCCAGCACCCAATTTTTTTTCATCTCAAAGTCAAGAAATCCTTCCTGAAATAAAATCTGAAGAGGATGCCTTTGCTGTAGAATTAACTCAGGTAATCATCACTAACATTTCTGTGGCTAGATTAGCTTAGCCAGCAATAAAAGAAAATTGTAGTGAAGTTACTGAGTCCTTCTTAGGGCTGCATTCATTCACAGGCAAAATCTGGAGGTTCTTTGTCCTGAAGCCACCTACGGTACTCACAATTTCACAAGAAATTGAGACAATTGACTCTTCTCTGGTGTCTTCCCTCATTTATCTGGTTGTGCCCAGAAAAGTTTGGTCCATTTCCAAGGGACATGTCTATATTGTAAAATAAGGACGAGATTCAGAAGTTGGTCAATCAGGTGAAACAGGAACCTGAGCTTTAGTTCCTTGACCATAAAAGTAGCTGGCCCACACTGAACACACCACCAGAATTCAGTACAGTGATTATGTGTTAGAGACAGAAGTTAGATGCAAAATCCAAGTGCACTCTATAATGAAGGCATACAAGATGCCTATACATAGCTCCATGGTTTCGGCTATGAACAGCCATGTATTTCAGTGTACCCTCAGGTGTAGGCTGGTGCGGAAACTCAGAAGAGCTCCCGTAAAGAGGAATGTTCAAGTATCAGGTTTCCAGGAGTTGTCCAAGAAATATGTTTGGGTGGGAAACAGAACTATTCATTCAGGTTGAAATTTGAAACCCTCATAATTTGGGGAGAAGAGAATGCTTCATATTGTTTTGGCTTTTTGAACCTGGATTTTCATGACAAACTTGTAATATATTGTTCACGTACTGCCTTCCTTTGATAAAAGGAACATTTTTTGAATGACAGACAGTAAATTCCTCCTCTCAGACTTTTAAGAATAACAGCAAGAGCATATATCTGTTCCCAAATTTTAGAAGAAACTTAGTTTCTCTTTATTTCATTCTGCAATGAAGAAGGAAAATTATGTATATCTTTGCAGAACCCAGGATTATATATAACTTTCCTCTCGATGTTGCTGCTTATATCAAGGCCTGACTGGCACTGCACTGGTTTCTGGATCTGTACATCACCTGGCATTTTTTACTACTTCTATATTAGCACACTAAACAGGGCCAGGTCATGATGTTAAGTTACTAGCACACCTCTTGGCACCATTTTGATCCAAAATAATACTCTTCCAGATAATGTCTGGATGCAGTTTTCAGGTCTTCTCTAACCCAAAAAGCAATAGCCTTTTGGAGGCAGCCACACAGTTTAGAAAAGTAAAAGCATTCAGCTCTTTGATCATGAGTTCACTCATGTCAATAAGCCACAAAGCCAGAGGAGAGCTCTGGTCCATTTTATTTACCGGTATCAGTGCAGCCCTGGAGTTCTGCGTTGTGGCTACACAAACTGCATAATAATAACTGAATGTTTTCTCAATTCAGTTGCTATGCGAATAACAGCTATTCTACTTTTCAGGCTCTACAGCAGCCCCAGCAATCACCATCCTTTGCATTAGGACAGTAAATATTTTTAAAAAGTTTGATTGTCTTCTGTAGATAGGCACAGAGTCAATTTGGCTCTCATCTTTGTTAAGATGTAAGTAGCCACTAAAACAAATGAAAAACAAAAGAATGAGTATTTTATTCAGTGCGACTACATGACAGATGAATAACACCAGTATATCTCTTGCAGATATGCAGAACAATGCATAATGAACCCCTCCTGATATTGCAGGCTGGAATGAGACTCAGAACAGTTAATGCAATAGTCTGAAAGTATGGTTCTAGTCTGAAGCGGACTTAAGACATGCAAAGTCTCTTTCTACTCAGTAAAGAAGTATAGGTATGTCTAGAAGGCAACTCTTGAGCCGGGTGTGGAGGAGAAGTGGCATAAATCACCCTGTCTCCACTGACAATAAAGGGAGTTGAGGCAACTGGTTTTGCCTGAACTCTTTAACTTTCAGACTTAAGAACATAAAGGTGCGTACGAAGTCTAATCAAAAGTCCATATAACTTATTTTCCTGTGTTCAAAAATAGGCTGTGAGTGAATTCATAAGGATTGTACAAACAGGGCAAACATCTTCAAACTTATCCCTTTATGTCCTTTAAGCTCCCACTGCTGGGATGCTTTTGTAGGTACACAGCCATTCTTTCACCTGCAGGGAACTCTGGGCTTCAGAGACTTTCTCAGAAATTGTTCAAAGTTGTTTTTCAGGGGCTAATAAAATTTTGAGGAGTAAGGCTGGAAAAGGTTGGATGATGGAAACACCATCACCTCTCTGGAGGAAGGGATGGTTAGATGCAGAACTCGTTGTTTTTATTATTCCCTGAGTCATTCAAGCAATATTAATTTCTCTTTTAGAACAGCCTGCTGTCAGCCTATATGGTCAGCATCATCATTCAGCACAGCAGTTCTGTGCCACAGGAATGCAATGCTCAAGCTTGTGGATTCACCACAGACTTTTTTTAATTTTCCTGCTCTGAAAAAAAGAAAAAAAAAATTAAAGTCATAAAAGCTGATGAGCAAGGAGTGTTAAATCTCCAAAGTCAAACATCTGAAAGCTGGAAAAATTCAAATGAAGCATTCCCCGCACCACATGAAATCGACCCTCCACACTAGGGCCTGACACATGCGATGCACAGAAAGGATCTAAACTGAGGCAGAGCAACCTCTGTGAAGAGAATGGTGATATGGCATTCCCTGGCCTTCAGGGAAGCTGAACCTTTCACCCTAAAGAACTTTTAAAGCAGTAGATTGTGTATGTGTATTTATCTGTGCAATATGAGCTCTATTACACATTCAGTCAATCCTCTATTGTCCATGTCCTCAACAACAAGTCTTCTGATAGAGATCAAGCCTGGAGAAAGCTGTGTGCACGTAAAAGACAAAACTGTAACAGAAGTTGTTTGACAACTTTAACTGCAGTGGGAGTAACTAACTCATGCCTGCTGCATCTGGAAGTGAGTGCAGAGCTCTCAATGACCTCCATGAGGCTCCCATTTGCTCCACGGTCATAAAGTTCCTGATCTCCAGTGAAATGTCATTCATTGCATAGGACAAAACTTTTAAGATTCTGGTAAAATATTCAAGTATTATTCCCAAAAGTCAGGGGTATTTTGCTTAAATTCCCCAAGGAAAATGTATGTTTTTTGTAGTCAATGTGGTGTAATGAAAATTATCTGTATCCCTTTTAGTCTTAAGAATATGTTCGCCTCCCTTAGGATTCTCCCCTAGTAAATAAGGAGAATATAAAGAAATGTAAATTTTACTTATCATGAAATTAATCCACTACTTATTTCAGTTAAATGCAGTTCTAACCAACTTACAGAAAAAAATGACATGGATTCACACCCACTCCTCATCTGTGGTCATGACAGGCAGAAAGAAGGAGGCAAAAGCCAAAAGGACTTAGATCCTCACCTGAGATGTCTCCAAGGTCTGGTCTGTGGAAACCCCAATAAGAATGAATCATGAACATTACCCAAACTTGGTGGCTTTTCTGATTAGCCAACATTCTGGTTACTGGACATTGGTGTCTTCTACCTGTATCCAGCTAGTACAGCTTCCAGAGGAATCAGCCAGCCAAAAAGCACACTGCTCAGTCACCTCAGTACCATTTTTTCCTCACAGTGTAGACCTGGAGAATAATGCTCTGAGAGGTAAAAAAAGATAATACTTACTAAAGTGCCCTCACTGGACCCACATCACTTCTGTCCTCCCAGGAGACCAAGCAGCAGATAACTGTTTCTCAAGGGTCCCGCTTTCCTGGTACAGGATAACACAAAGAATTGTTTTTATCCCTAAATCTCTCTGCTGTTAAAGTTAATCTATAAGCCATATGTGCAAAAGACAGTTTCTAAAACAGTACCCATGCTCAAGTGAATTTTCCAGGGCAGCCTGTCAGCTGTACATTGAGACTTAGTGAACCCAAAGATTACATGCAAGTGTTTTTTTGAGCACTGGCAAGGCCTAAACTGACAGCCTTTTAGAAATTTGTTTCTAGTGTTTATTAGTTCAAATGGACTTCTTAGTTTAATATTTTCATCAGTATAGAAAGATTTATGTCTTTGGTCCCTGGCCATTACAAAAGCCTTTCTAATTCATGATCAAGATATTTAAAAGAACATCAATTGATCCTGAAAGTCCTTGATCTGAGATTATATTATATTCTCCATACCTTTACAGAATTTTGAGGGTCTATATGTTTATCAAGGACATTTTTATTAGACATCGAGGATTTTAGGGATCTGTGATATGCATGATATAAGGACTTTTGCTAAGGTTATGCAAGTTGCTTTTGGAATAGGATCAAAACATAGCCCAAAGCTCCCTACCTCCTTACTTACAGAGCTCCTGTTATTGTATTTAGGTTTGGATAAACTTTTCTCTGGAAGGTGATTGCTCACAGCAGTTAATTTTAAACTTGCAGGCTTAGATCTGGCTCTATGTGTGTGAACAGGCTGTCATCATACATTCCAGGTTACTCTCAGAAATGAATGTGTCTTTCCTCAGCGTTTCTCAGTGCTGGGGCATCAGACATTCCTTCTACTCTGCATTAATCCAATTACTAAACACCTGCAGACATGCAATAACAGTTTTTGTGCCAAGTCCCTTAGAAATGGTTTTATAGGAGAATGTAATCTGCTGTCCTGCTATCAGGAGTCGCGTTACACACCTGCCAAGTCCTGAGCTGAAAAATAACAATCAATGTTCTAATTCATTGCAAGAATGTTTGGGGGCACATTAAAGAGACAAAATGACATTCTTCTTAATTTTCCTGCCATGGAGTCCATTAAACATTTTCAACTTGTAGTTAATTTTATTAAAAGCCAATTTCAGTACTAAAATATTTACAGTACAGCATGATAAAAACGGACTTCTCATGGCAACTTAGGCAAGTTCCAAAAGATCCATTAAAGAGAGAACTGCTTCAAGCACATATATAGTGTCATTCCAATTCTGTTCTTAGGGATTTATCTGATAATCACCAAATGCACTTCAAAGTGGAATTTTAAACTATGAAATAATATGTTTTTCTTGTGCCTTTTTTATACTTTTCCCCAAAGATGTGCGTTTTTCTCCTCTGTTTTTAAAGTGGTTGTGCTCCTCGGAGCTGAAACAAAACTTGTTTCCAGAAGGGAAGTCTTTTCAAGGCACAAGTGTCAGTTAGGTGCCAAAGAATATTACAATAGAATGGAACAGAGATTTAGGAGGATGAGTCAACTGCTGAGTGCACCACAAGTTTTTGTACAGCCTTGGGTAGGTCATTTCATCCTTTTGTGGCACAACTTTATTTGTAAAATGCACACCAATGAATCATGAATCATAGGAATGTCAGTGGGAATAATAAAAATGAAGACATTCCTAGAAAGCCTCTTTGTGAGTCCTGATTTTGCTACATGAAAGCCAAGTGTGGTCCTTTACTAAGCTAAACAGCTCATCTTTTCATCTACAAGACTATTTATATACAACCAAATGTCATCTTATTCCGTCATGCTCCATTAACTTCAATTACAAGTGCAGGGATGCAAACAGTGAAAAATTATTTAAAGAAATACAATAATACCAAGCAGAAATTTGAAAGAAATTCTCTATAATAATGCATAAAGTTGTTATCCCTGTTTACCTTGGCAAGGAATATGTAGCAGTGATAACTTATGCTCTGTTCAGGAAGAGAAATTGGATTTGACCAGAGTCACCTGCATTTTATAGCACTGCAGTCACTGCTGAGGGCGATACATAATGTCCTGAGGGGTCTTTTGCACAGCTGTAGACAAGACAGCAAGAGACCGCTAGCCAACAAAGAGCATTCCAAGGCTACGGCCCCATGTACTAACCCCTTCCAACTAACTTTACATTCCCCCATCCCATATGTAACCTTCAGCCCCCCACTTGAAGCAGGCAGTCTGACAGTAATAATAGTAGTCACAAGAAAAGGTAACCTCTGTCATACTAATAATTTTTGAAAACTTAAATGCCCAGGATGTGATTTTAATTAAAATGCACACTGCTTGGCTTGTCTGTTTCCAGGAGAAGGTTTCTCTCACAGAAAGACAGTGATCCGTTACACCTATTTGCACTCCCACACTTATAGGTCAGTCCCATCATTACACAGCCTGATTTGTAGAGAACACATATAGTGGTGTATAAACATGGGAATTAATCTGTTTTGCCTTAAGTTTGGTTTTGCCCAATAACCTTTGTACGAACAATAATTTGGAATGATCAAAACTAAGGAGATTTTTTTGCTTTAGCAGCCCCCGTTGGTGTTACAGCTTTGCACAGTCTTCTGTATATTTCCCAGTAAGAGGAAGATATTTGGACTGATTACCTGAAAAATCTATTATTACAGTTTACACATGACTAATACATACGGATGGCGAGGTATGGATTTGCAAGTGGAAGGACTAACCTCTTCCCTCAGGGTATACCATACAGAGAAGCATGTGCAGAGTTTTAGCTCTACAATTGTATACATCTCCCTCCACCCATCACAGTGTACCTGCTTCAGGCATTGGCTATTTCTTCCTTAAGATCTTCTTGGGGGGGTTATGTAGCATTTTGCAGATTTGTTTTGTTTTGTTTTGTTTTGTTTTACAAAAGGGATTCCATGTTCTCATGCCCTTCCTTGGGGAGTGGGATGCGGGGTCACCAAGATCTGTATTTGTCCGTGAGCAAAGCTCAGAGAAGAACTGAAGTCTTTGACATCAATCTTAAGTGCATTAGGCTTAAAGCAGTATGGCAGAAGTTAGAAAACTCATACTATTTTTTCCTATACATTCAAAAAACTTGTATTTTGCCTTCCAGACAAATGCACTGAAAACTCTCTCCCAAGACAGTGCAGCTAAAATACTCATAAATGGTCATGCTCATGATCTGATGGAAATTCTGAGGTCCAGAGTGAAAACTGAATATCACAATCTACTATACCAGGATCCTCTCCAAAATAAAGGACTTGGTGCAAAGTTCTTTGCCTCAGCCCTACCGTACCCTCTACAGTTCTCCCTTTATAGGGATGGCTATTCACTGTGCTGTGTCACTGCAACATCAACAGCTACTTTGGACATACAGAAGCTCTATTCGCAGAGAAACTACAAATTATTGCTGTGCATGTTCCAACTAATATGCATTTAAAATAGTCTAAATATTGCATTTGCATGAGTAATGCCTATATTATGGACTCTCAGGGATCCATATAACTTGCCTTTTTTATTTTCTGTTTTCCCAGAGGCAAGCTCAATGCCCAGTCCCCTTTCCACAGAAGTCAATGAGAGTCTTGATACTTTTTTCAAGAGGAGGAAGGTCAGTCCCACTGGGGACCCTCTACTGCCTAAAAATGACACAACTTTTTGGACACAAGAAGCCCCAAAAGGCTCCATATGTTGCTCTCATGCTGGGCTGACTTATTTGAGGGGAAGGTCAGCCCATTGTGCAAAGGGCCAGGGAGTGAATAACACATTTGCTGCATGCCTGGGAGAGGAAGCCTGAAGCTGGGAAGTTGGTCTGGCTTTTTAATTTCCACTGGGTCTAGCGTCCTTCAGGAGTTACTCCAGCTCAGAGCCTGTATGGCTTCAGCCTGTGTTTTCAGCTTTGGCTCCTTTTAAACAGAAATAAAAATTCTCTACCTTTTGGAGGCTTAAAATGCAAGCCTTGATTATGGATCAAAACAGGAATCTCCTACTGTATTCTGATGCCACACTTGACAATGATAAATGTGACCTTGAGAATTGACCTCATCCTTCTCCATCTATCTTCATCACTACCATGTGAAGTGATCATTCACAAAAGGTGTTTCAAGGATCTTCGTTTCCAGATTTTTTTTTGCATGTGTGAATCAGCAGATGTATTAGAGGACATGAACTTCATACCAATGGACTTCTTTTCCCTAGGAAACAGTTCCCCTTCTGTGATGGTCAGTCAAAACATTCCCTCTGGGTAGAAAGTAACTTCCACAGCTGTGCAGTCCAAATGGCACAGATGCTTCTCTAGGATCTCTCTTTTCTGACAGAAAATTAGATGCTATTAACATACATTGGAGAGAAAATATATAGAAACCGCCACTTTGCTGTCAGTGCTCGGTTGGTTTCTTTGCTTGTGTATCATTTGATTTTTTTAAAAGTGTGTCTTGGTTGTAAGATCAAGACCAAAATAAGTCTAAGGCATATTTTTCATTTTTTAACAGACAGGAGATGTTCTGGCACACTCTTGCATGGACTTATATTACAAAATATCTTGGGGTCATATACCATCATTTTAACATGGTTTATCATCCAGATTACACACTTGTTGCACACTCACAGTCCATGTTAATATCTTAGTCTTCACTTGGTCAACACAAACTTTGTCACTGTATTTGGCTGAGTTAAAAGCTGCTGAAAGTCATAAAGTGACTTCAGCAACTTGGAAAATTGTATTACTTTTGCTGGAGCTATCACTGAAAGAATCAACATCATATGTTTCATAGATATGTCAGCGACACATCCCAGTCAGTAAACTGGAGGAAAAATGGAATACTTGCTCAGGGGAGCCCTTGTCACTCCCTACAACTATCTGAAAGAAGGTTGTAGCAAGGTGCTGGTTGGTCTTTTCTCCCAAATAACAAGTAATAGTACAATAGGAAATGGCCTCAAGTTGTGTCAGGGGAGGTTTAGGATGGATATTAGGAAAAATTCCTTCACTGAAAGGGTTATCAAACATTGGAACAGGCTGCCCAGGGAAGTGGTTGAATCACTACCACTGGAGTTATTTAAAAGATGGGTAGATGTGGTACTGAGGGACATGTTTTAGGGGTGATTTTGGCAGTGTTAGGTTGATGGTTGGACTCGATAATCTTAAAGGTCCCTTCCAACCTAGACGATTCTATGATTCTAGGTAACACTTTCCAAAATGTTGGAATGCTTTAGACCCTTTCAGAAACACTACCCAGAGTACAAGGACTACAGCAGGTCAGAAAAAATATGGCATGCATGACAGTTTGGAGAGTACTCATAAAGCTGCAGTTTATCGTCACAAGATTAATCTCTCTAGACACATCCTCTAGAGGGAAAAGAGCAAGGTGGGCTTCCCCAGGGGGCCTTTGGGAGTGACCTGATTAGGCTAAGCTAACCTTTGTGAATACTTGCTCTCAGTATAAAATAAACACCATATTTGGATTACCTATCCTCATTTTCAGACCAACTCTAGCCATAAATCTGAATGCAATTCACAATGCAGGTCATGTCGCAATACCTCTCTCTTGGCTTGAGCCCAGTGGCTCCATGCTGAGCAGCTGGTTAAGTGCTTTGCTGGAGCAGAGCCACATTGCTCTGCACCCTACTGGATGCAGCCCCAGCTGGGTATGTGCATATCTGTATGCACAGGAACATCTCTGAGGTCATCAAGGAGTTAAAACCAGACTACACCTCACAACCCTTTGAGCTGTGATCCTATCAAATTTTACAAGTTAAACAGGATCAAGCTGGGTCATATGAGAATCAGAGACATATAAGGATCCCTAGAGGCTGCAGGGGGTGATTTTAATAATGCAAGAGTTGGTACTTTTTTCTCAGTGCACTAATATTGAACCACAAATCCGATTCCCCAACCAACTGTGATCAGAAAAGAACCCACAATCTCTTAGGGAATGGGAAAGAAAGAAGGGAAATATGTTAATTTTAAAGTCCTGGCAGGATTCTGTTATAGTTAACTGCTACAGCTAGCCAAATGCAGTAAAGATTTGCTACCAAAGGTTAAAAATAAATGAATGCTGTCTATTTTCTCAAGCTGAAAAAAAAAAGAGAAGATGCTTCCAAATTTCTCTATGACCTTTCCCCAAATTATGATACTTCTAAACAAACAACAACAAAAAAAATCATAAAAACTAGTTTTAATTGAAAACTGAACATGAAAAATGTCCTTATGGATTCATAGACAAGAGCGAAAGTCATCTTAATGCTAGTGATATTCCCTAAATTTAAAAATAGTTTCAAAGAAATAAATAATATGCTCACCTTTTAACCCCAAATAATATTCACAGTTCTGTTGGGCTCTTTTCCAGAACTGATGATGTTTGCGGTTTTGTTTTACCTTTTTTTTTTTTTTTTTTTAATTCTGAAATTGAGCAATTTCAAAGCATGAAAAGTAGAAAGTAGTAGAACTCTCCCACATAATTATCGGGCTGCAAGGTATTTGGGGATATCACCAACTGAAAAGCATTAATGGATAGCAGCATGTAGTTATACAATACAATACGAGTCCAACCATAAAGTTGATCATAATTTATTGAGCCACAAGAGAGCAAATATTTTGAACCATTTATATTAAGTTCTTAGGTAAGTGGACCAGCAAGAAAAGCAAGACAAACAGGTTTAAGCAGACAGGTCCAAGGCTCATACCCCAAGGTTTGCTGCTCACTGCTGACCTGTTGGGTGCTTTTGCTGGCAGAGGAGGGCGGTGGGTTTCCCACCCCAGGCCTTTACCGCCAGCACGCTGAACACCCAAGTAAAACGCGGTCCCCAAAACCTCCACCCAAACCCAACTTCCCTGGAAACAGTGCCTCTCAGAAGAGCTCTTCAGGGAAAATCGCAGCAAGGAGGTAACTTTGATGTTTCTCCTGACAACTTTTCGAACAGCCTTCCTCCAGAGGCAAACGAGAGCAGAGCAATGTTCACAGCCCGAGCGGCTCTTGCACGCCGTATCTACCAGCGCCATCTGGTGATACCTACCACCTCTTTCCTCCCTGCCTGATCACCTTGATGAGGCTTTCTAGGCTGTTTTTCTCCATCATCATGGCAGAACTGGGAACAGACTTAATTACACGCAATTCTGCTTCTATAGTGAACGTAAATGAATGAAGCTGGTTAGCTGCTGGATCTGCTTCTCCTAGGTTTTTTGTAACATTTTTTGAAAACTTTTTCTGGGGGAAAATAGTGTTTTACCTCTAAACAAGCAAAATGACTAGCTGATGGAAATGCAGTAATTTCACAGGCAAGAACATGACAAATTAATAGCAGCTTACCTTTACTCTGTATTCAGGAAAAGAACTGCAAATGGCTGCCCAATTCACTCTTTAACATGGAAAGAAAATAAGAAGCCCAAAAGCAGATTTAGAGTCAACTGTCAGGAAGCAGATGAGACCAACCACATTGTTATACTGGGACTAGATCATGCACCCACTGACAAGGAAAAGCATTCAGCCACTGATGTCAGAAGAGCTGCTTGTATTCAGCAGCAGCCTGTCCGATCACTTGGTGTTTGGCACAATGTACGACAAATGGAAGTGGGCACGTACATCCATGTCACCCTACAGGAAAATAAAGCAATACCTGACTTTGCAGAAAAATTGGGTGATGAAGGGAATGAGGATTATATTATAATAACAGTAAGAGTTGGATTTCATAAAATCATCAGTTCATAAGTTCATGGCTTGAAACAAGGCTGTTCAGTGTACCCCTGATACAGCTCCAAAATGAGCACTAAGGAAAGGGCAGGATCTTTACATCTTTGCATTTTTCTCTCTCCATTAATAAAGATTGGTATGTGGAATATAAATCCAGGAGGAAAACAATCACAAAAACACAACTGCAAAAGCAGTTTCTTAAAAGCACTTATCCACCTGGTATACACATAATAAAATTCAAGTTCAGTGGAATGAATGCATTTTAAAACAATCTATCTGTGCATTCAGATGTATTATAAGCTTTCTTAGATAAAGGAACAGAGATGAATCCAGGGGAACAACTCTTGCTACTTGCTACAAAATCAAGAAGTATTGTAGAAAAGAAACTAATCCCCCTTAATTAATTCAAGAAGCCATAACAGTAATCGTATTTACCTATGAGATTGCATTATAGAAACAAACACTAAAACCAGTCACTGGATTATTTAATGTATTGCCTAAATATGTCCAGTCAGGTCTTCGAACATTTCAGTGCTCTGACTATGAATAACTAATACAAAGTGAAGCAACTCTGACAAACTATGTGAAGAGTTCCAAAATATGGGTCTCTGACAAATGTGTATCATCCAATTCAACCCAAATAAGTCCTGGATTTCTGTCTAAATGTTCTGGGCCTGGTAAACTAGAATTACTAGGATAAGGTCTTATTTCTTCTACAGGTACATCAGTCACACAGATGGGACGTCCCTCTGGAGGCCCTCAAATGCCATTCTTATACAGACTGTACTGGGAACTCAGGCATTTCCATTAGGAGGCCTGGTTATCTCAAATTAGGAGCAGCCTAGCTGGCAGAGTTAAGAAAACCATGGCAGAATGTCGCCAAAGAGTTAAAACACTATTTTATTGCACAAGCAGTGGTTTGTTTGCACTTCATGCAAATGCACCTCCTCGCTGATCCATTCTTACCAATGCTGAGTATGTGAGTCTCAGTAGTACAGTTCCACCAATGTGTATGGTTGTCTTTTTATTGCCTCCCCAGAAGACAATCTCTCCGTTTACAAACATTCTCCTTCTACAACTATTCTTTTTAATTTCACTCTATTCTTTCAGTGAAATATTTTCTAGTGGAAAAAATATGTTATTTTACTTTTTTTCTTTTTAATAAGAACTGTAGTTGAATTACTTAAGAAACGTCATTTCATGATTGTCAAAAATACGAATCCTGTTTTCTGACAGGTTTGTGTTTCATGGTTGGCTGATATTTTTAGATTAAAGATACCAATGTTGCAGCATGAGTTCACTCCTGATGGATTTAGAGAATCTACATAGGACAGAGAAGTGAATATTCCAAACTGGAAAAAAAAAAAAAATTACTAGCTATGACATAATCCTCAGAGGGGAGAATTCTGCATTCTCCAGTGATTGATTATCAGTACATCTCAAATAAAACTTTTCTCTGGTGTCTAGTGAAAGTTGAGTTTGCACCACATCCTTTCCTTCAGCAGCATTAATAAGGCCTCCCTCCTTTACTCAAGATGTCTGCTTTCACAGTGCATGCTGGAACTTCATGTCTGAAAGACACATAAAATGTGGTTGAAACCAGTCAGCAAAATCCAGTGTTATCAGGTTTTCAGCTATCGGATGATCAGCTATGCACATAGGCTTAGACGACCCTAAAGTAGTTGCCTAAGTTTCCTAGGTTGTCCCTGGAGAAAGGTAGGAGACCCCAGAACTTGCAAGGGACAGCCTGCCTGTGTAAACTTACTACTTTCCTATCTCACTCTCCTGACCAGACAGGGAATTGAAGATTTTGACTTTTCCTCATGTGTTTGTACTTTTCCTTACTATTCAATGCTATTGCTTAGAAAATTCATTCCCTTTCCTGCATCCATCAATTTCTAGTTAGTTCTAGTTCTGAGCACACTAAGTTCAGTTTCTCAGGAGAAGTTGGGCAGAATTTAGACTGTAGTGGTTTGGATCATTGCGTGGGGGTGTTAAGTATTGTGTCCCGGCAGCAGACATCTCTGGCATTGCATGAGCAGTAAAATTTGCAGTGGCTGTGGGAGATTTTCAGCTAAGAAGAGAGGTGCTTACTACTTTTAGATTCCTGAGTTTTAGGCAGGAGTTAAATACACTAAATTCTGCCACTAATTCCCTAAGGAAACCTAAGGTTAAAAGTAATGCTGTAAACCTTATGTTCTGTGCATAGGTAGCCTTTACTGGCTGAGTGAAAAAGCAACAGGAAATGAAGGATGTTTTTAAAAGAGAAATTAAAAATGCAGGGATTGATTTGGTACTGGCTAATGCCACATCTACACTAGACAACATGGCTCACAGTATGAGAACTAACAGGCTGCTCAATCCACCTAAACATCATTCAAAAAAGGAAACAAAGCAGACCCGGGGAACTACAGGCCAGTCAGTCTCACCTCTGTGCCTGGCAAGATCATGGAGCAGATCCTCCTGAAATCTT
>JAOXNO010000024.1:109650638-109665694 GCA_028565335.1 Limnodromus scolopaceus
TGTTCAAGGCCAGGCTGGATGGGGCTTTGAGCAACCTGGTCTAGTGGGAGGTGTCCCTGCCCGTGTCAGGGGGGTTGGAACTCGATGATCTTTAAGGTCCCTTCCAACTCAAACGATTCTATGATTCTATGACCTAGAACCAAGTTTCTCTTCAGGTGCTAAATGAGTTCATTCCAGAAAAGAATATCGATGGAAGAAGCCCAAAGAAAACTTGTGAAACGAGTGAAGCGTTTTGGCTTAAGACATTTAAGAATGCAGAGAGATTGTAATTTTGTGACTTCCAGATTTCTGTTGTACATTTGTGCTTAGGTAATCTCATTCCAGATGTACATCTTTTGTTTAAAATGGCTTATGGTTAATTCTTTTTGATTCACAGAAGGATCTGATTGAAGACAGTGAGTAAATCTGGAGAAACTTTACAAATTCAATGGCTGGGATCTTTCTCTTCAGTTGCCAGGGCAGAGGTTTCCATTGTTTGTTTGTACAATAATCTATCTGGAACAGCAGAAGGTGTTTTCAATGAATGAGCCACCTGTGCAATGCTATAGGAAACAGAATACCATTTATCTCTTAGGTAATTGGATAACATTCTGCAAATCACTTGGGAATACTGCATAGAGATATACTACATCAATTCCTCTCCATGTACACGCACACAATGTCAGAGTATTCAATTAGACTTTCTGTGACAAAATGTTAAGTTCAGTCTTCAGGCAATCACACTGTTCCTACCACTGAATACTCCTGTGACTAAATGCTCTTGCTCTTGCACTTTGCTTGTTAAAGTATAGCGAAAGAACATTCCCAGTGCCTAGAGTTACAACTGCTTGCTTATTCTCTGTTGCTTCCTTTCCCACCTTCTTTTTCTCTTTCTCTCCTGTTCTTCCTTTCCACTGATGGCAAGAAATAATCTGAATCTTCTCATGATTACTTTAGATGTGTGAGTAAGCAGGCAAGTCATCAACAGATCCCTGTATAATGAGGAAGGGGTGAATAGGAATAATTCATGTTAGAATAGCACAAAATGAAACCTTCTCAGGAATCTGGTAAAAAAGCTGGTTTGTAAAACTTTTATTTGGCTTTTGATGGCCCCTTAATTATTTTTTTTTCCAAAATGATAAAATTTAAGACTAGAAAGTGTGAACTTCCTTACTGAAGACCCACAAAAATCTAAAATAACCAAATGTGCAATCCTTTCATACCTGAAAGTATGTACAAAATAGCACCTCAATTTTGCAATAGTTTTTAGTCAGCCACCATTTTTATGTGTTTACTCCCTTGTCTTCTAAGATTAGTTGCTTACCTGTTTCTTATTTATTTCATAATACATTTATCTACAGATGCATGTGGGGTTTTATCCCTCCTAAAACGTAGTGAAAACTTGAGCATCCCAAAGTCAAAACAGAGATCTTTGTTGACTTTTTTTCATCTAGAAGCTTATGATGAGTTTTCAAAACTGAAAAAGAAATCTTGCTGTTGTAACGTTACCTTTTATTTTCTTCAGAAATGTATCAGGTATAAAGCATTTGATATTGCTGTGCTGGGTGGTAACGTTTAGCATTCTTCTTTTACTTTCCCTCCATTTTTAAGCATGTGAAAGTAGTGGTATCATTTCAAAGCAGTAGCTAGTGCAATGCAGGCATTTTCAGAAAAGCATTCAGGTAGTGAGCTCCAGTTATTGTTACTGCTGCTACACATTCATCTGGTGGCCAGCACTTGCACTAGGGAAATGAAGCGAGGAGGAAAGAAACTGCAGTGTCTGTCCCCAAACAGTATATGAGTATGTTCCTCTGAGTGCTAAGTACGTCAGAGTGGAAAACAGCAAGGGAGTGGAACATAAAGCCCATCTCATATATACCAGGAGGGCTGCATTTTTCGTTGTAGTTACTTCTGATTTACTCAAGTGTCAGTTGGAGAAGGACCACAACCCATGCTTTAAAATGTTTTTATATGCTCCTCTGAGTACAAAACTTGGAGAACTTTGTGAAAACAAGCTACTGTTGCTGGTTTGCCAGGTAGGCAACCTCTCTGAGCTCTGGTTGAGAGCTGGTCCAAATAAAATGTTTCTCACAGCTATGACTGCATTGCACTAATTCAACTAGAATCAACAATTACATCAGAAAAATGTGTTTACTTTGGTTCTGGGCCACAGACACTGGGCTCAAATGTGATGTAGAACATATGCCTGTTGTTGCTTATAGGGACAAATAATTTTACAGGTGGACCTCAACATTCCTTCTTTTTGCTAAGTATACTCCTCCTGGCAAAGGACCAGGAACTTACATTTATTATTTGTGGAATTAAATTTACTTATTTAAATAGACAGTGTAAACAGTAATTCTGAGGTTAGAAGTGATCACAATAATTTTATTTTTCTCTTTGTTTACAGGTACATGACCATGATCCTCTCATTAAAGTTGCATCTGTTTATACCAACAAGGATTGAGATCCTCAGTTTCTCAGTTATCTTGCTTACACTGGTGTAAATCAGAAGTAACCAAAGTCAGCAGAATTACACTCATGTAAAATTAGCATAGTGGAGATTACAATCAGTCTTGTTCTTTGTTGGTGATCTCATCAAAGAATTGATCCAGACAGCCAAAAGTGAAGGTAAAGACTCTATTTAGCCAGACTGTTGGTTCAGATGTCATACAATATCATTTCAGTCTAGAATTTTCAACTCTACTGCCAAGGAAATTAAACAGAAACATTACATGATTTTTACTTGCTTAATTTTAGCCATCTTGTTCCAGTATAAAGGTAGAGGAATTATAAACTGGAGTTTCATTTAAAAATGCTTGGTTTAAATTATCTGAAAATACAAGTCCTTGCTTTATTGGTAAACTTCCTGTCATTAACTGAGGTGAACATAGACAATCTGTATAGGATAAACTTTACAGAGTAAATATAAATGATTTAGGAAATACATCTGAATAAGGTATGACAGGTACTTAAACCATTGTAATATAGCAGCTTTTATTCACATGAAATAACAAACCACTGGATTTTTTAAGTTGTCACTTAAAAATGAAATCAGTGATTTAACAGTGAGTAAAAACTGAATCTGAACTTCTGCCCACACTTATCCCAAGTTTGTGGCTTCTTTTAATCTAGGGTTCTGGGTTTAATCTATTGAGACAACATAATGAGAACTGTACAAATTTAAGCTACATCAAAATTGTGTCTGCCTTTCAGTTTGGGCATATTTCCATCAGAGAACTAACAACTAGGAAAGTTTAGTTACTACCAGTGCTCATAAAATATCAAGCAATAATCACCCATTTAAAGGAGAGAGATAACCAACCCAAATTGGATGAAATAAGGACACTTCTGAACTTTTATCAAGAGCCCTAAATTCAAAATACATTATTTCCTGAAGTTCCAGACTTAGGAGAAAAGAAGCTGAAGTAGAATATCTGAAATATTTCAAGAGTAGCTGCTTGTACATTTCTTTCTATCCAATCTGTCATCTTGTTAGAATGCTCTCATGGGAGGCCAACTTCCCAGTGAGAGTAAAGGCATTTAAATAATTCACATGAGCTTTCATGCTTTTGAGGTTCACCTACTTCTCTCACATTTGTAAATCCCTTCCATTTACTTCACTAACCGTGTGCGGCAGCATCTTACTGAAGTGACTAGTATCATGAAGGTACATGGGAGAAAGTAATTCATTAAAGTCCCCAAAGTGAATTTTGTAATACTTACCCTCCTGTTCAGAGCAAATTCAAACTTGGGTCATAACACTGTGCATTATTCCCCAAGCAGCTGCATTCCCATATAGCATACTTTTTAAATTCCTTCCAGAAACTGCTGTGCAGCATTTCTGTGCTTGCTGAAACTCATGTAACAGTCATGAGAGTTTTACTGATCTGATTACCAACTAACATAATAGGAATATGAATTTACCATAAGTTTTGAATGCTATCATTTCTGGATGCCCAATTTTGAGATGGATAGGACTCTCCAGAGAAAGACCTAAATGTCCAGGAAGAACATAAGTCTCCTTTGCTGTGAAAATCAGAGCTGTGCAGTCTCCAGGTGTGGAGTCAAATGAGTCCTAACATGAAGGGACACTTCTAAGAATGTTGTTCTTCCTGACAGAACGTGAACTGAGATCCTCTGGTGCAAAGCAGCAGAGAAATCCAATGTTTTCATAATTCATATGCCACCTAAACTGCTCCTTTTTACTTTGTATAAGCTGCAAAACAGCTAAAGTGTTACTGAAAATGTCTTCATTCTACAGGATAAACGTATAGTAAATTATGTTTGTGTGTTTTTATTAACCCTTGAACTGCTGCTGAGCAATGTATGTGTTTGAACAAGAGTTGAAAAGCTATTAAAATATTTGCTTAAATACTTTACTACAGTCTAAGGATTGAGCTCCAAAGCCTCTGGGATTTGGAGACGCACAGGAAAGTTAACTGAAGGAAGTCTGGGAGAGGTGAGCAAGCTCAAACACACTCCTGCAAAATCTTCCACCTCCCTTATCAGCTTTAATAAACTTGACTCTGCTTTCTGCTCTTGAAATTCAAAGGACATATGCAAATAATTCACAACTATGTAGGCTGTGTTCAATCTCACCCTTGCTGTATAAACGTAGAGTCAGTTAAATGTCTAACCATCTTTGAGTTTATTTGCTATTGATTTACTCCAGTTTTACACTTTCAGAGTCGACTGCTTTCTGTCGCATTATGCTACACAAAAAGCAAGTAACCCGCAGCTTATATTAAAAACGACATGGACTGGGAAGCTACAATATTACCTCTGATTTCCTTTACTCAAGTGAAATACTTTTCCTCCTGTGAGACATATCTTTTCTTGTTTTTGCATTTCAAACATCTTATCCAAGATTTATCTCATGCCGAGCAGTAAAACAGTTCTCAGAGAACTGCCTGTAACCCAGTTCACCCCCTTCTCCCTTCTCCTATGACTTAAGCACTAGCAATCAGAGTCCCACCTGCTCTCTTTTTCTGGCTCAATAAATACTCTATTCTTTAGCCCTGACAGAATATCTCCATCAGGAGGGACAGAGTTTATTCTCCCCCTTCTCCTGTGAACAGGGTTAGGATGCTTCTGGAGAAGGTGGGAGATGCCATTCCAGAATCCCATGGGGTGAAGGAGAGCCTAATCTTCCCTCTACCAGGGGGACACAGTCATGGTTGGATACACAATGGGAGCCCTTGCCTGGGGTTTTGAAAAAAACAAAAATAGCCATAGCAACATTTTGTTGAGGTCTTTCACTTATTGGAGCATGTTGGTGATCTGAGAAGCCTTCATCATTGTACACCACAATGGATATAAGAAGAGAGATATCTTGCTTTTAGAACTTACTTGAGTCCAAGCACAAACTAGGTGATGAGCCACTCATTACTGTCAAAAGTAGGCTAGTTCTTTTTATGAAAACTTGGCAAAACACGAGCAGTAAGATTCATCCCACCCAAATGTAGACCTCTACAATGTATAAATCAATACCTCAGCCAGACTCCTTCCCCAGATCTTTCTATTGTCGGTCAAGTCTTATCTGACCTAGCTCAGACATTTACTTCAGGATGAGATGACTCTCACCCTAGAAGTGACTGTTTCCCTCCATGGATGAAAAAGAGAGAGTCAGCAATGAGCTCTGATACAGATTTGCACAGTGCAGATGACTAGATTTGGTCAGACAAACCCCACCTTTGCATCTAGAAAATATTGATCCCAACAGCACTGCACCTGGGTCTACATGCTGGCCGCTTTTTGAATCCTATTTGTGTGTGGACTTGGATGCTTAATCCTTTATGGAACATAAAACTTACTTCCACTAAAGTCAGAGAGTCTTAAGCACCTTTGAAAATATTAACTTTCTTTTGTTATGGTAGGAGTCACCAGGTGGTCATGTTAAATATAATCTTACACATTCCTTTTCTTAGTCTATAAGGAATACATGCACTTTCAAGGAATGCTGTACTGTTAGTTTTTGGTGATTCAGGTTTATGGGGGAGCTTTTGTAAACAACCAGAGAGTTCAACCTATCTTATGCTCTTTGATTAGATCCAATTCTTGGTGAGAATTATTTCCTGAGAACTGGAAACTGGCTTTGGGTTAAGACTTCTAAATAAGGTTTTGCCTGCATGTAGTCCATGACCACCTATGTTCAGTGACTATTGTACACAGTATAAATAAATGATTCTAAGATATTCTGTATCACTGATTTCTCCCCTGATAGGAAGCTGGGTTGCAAGCCTTCCAAATCCGTCACAGACAGGCAATAGTATTGTATTTCGGGGTCTATCCTTCCTTTCCCAAATGTGCACAACTGCCATTAATTTTCATTGAAATCACTTGAACTCAAATGCAAAATATATGTTACTTTGGGATGCAGTAATTTAATATATGAGAACCTTCTGAGTCTTAGAATGAATTTGAGTTGCGGGTGGGTTATTTGTTTGTTTATTTTATTCCTTAATTTGTAAAAGGGATGACGGCCCACCCAGTGGAATTTTCCCATAAAAAATAGTATGAAACAGAATAATGGAATGCAAGATTGATTAGATGGTGTGCTTGTTGGCAATGGGTGCATGTACTTCTTAATCTTAATGGATCATAAAAAAAATCCTTTTATACTCACCATAATGCATGTGCTAAGTTGTGGGTTCCTAGCCAATGCAAAGAAATATTCTATGATTTCCAGAGATGCAAAGTAAGAATTTCATACAGCACACAACTGGGGCCTCTGTTTAAATGCATAAAGATAATTTCTTAATTATGACAGTGATACTCATTAAAAAGCTTTCCAATAGTACATGCAGTTCCCACACTGGTCTCTCTCCCACTGTCTGACAGACAGACAGCTTGGTTACACATGCTCAGAAAGGAGGGTGGAGGCCCAGATTCTTGGCTGTCTTGAAGTGGCCACATCCTGCCATCTGCTGAATCCTTATGCTATTGGCAAATACAGGGAAGAATGTTTCTGAGGTGTCTTAAAATATTCTGCACCTCTGCAGGAATGTTTTTTGTAAAGACAAATATCCAAATGCTTTCCGGGAGATAGTACTCCATTTAAAATATTAACCAACAATTTTTTTTAAAATCCCCACATTTAAAGAAAAGATGTGCCAGGAAGGCTCATTCTGATGCAGGACTGGTGTCTAGATTTTACCATGTCACAGTTGGTCAGAGGAGTACATGAAGAAAATTTACTCCTTGGGATTTTTATAATCCTTGGGACTTTTATCAACCTCATAAGACAAAAAAACTGCCAGAATTTCTATAGTGAAAAAAAAGACAGGCACTTTATCTTTGGCTCACCTTTTATTATTGCAATCAAAACAACTGCATAATTTTTAAGATATGTATGAATACACATATATTTAACTGAGAATTTCATAATATTTCTTCATTTTCCTACTCTTTTTCTCTATCTCTCTGGTTTTTTAAACAACCCTGGGGTTTCTTTCAATAATGTCTTTGTTGTCTACTGTAAGTTTCACAATTCTTCATCTCACCTGCCCAAGATTCTTTCCTGTTCCTTAGCTGTCACTTAATATAAAAACTGTTACACTCCTGAGCAAAACACTCTTGATAGTCTGTAAGAGCCCTGAAAATGGACAGGAGAAGGTAACAAGATAACACACCCCTTTTTGCAGCTGAACATGTTGCTTTTGTAAACAAAAGGTTCTTAAACTTCAGCCTTTCGGTTGGTGTCTCACAGCTGAAGAACTTCTGTGAAATAGGAATGTATTTAGTCTAAATGGGCCTGACCAAAAATCCATAGTGTTGGCCTCTGGAGTACGGTTCATGTGCCATTTTGGCCTGGGAAAGATTTCTTTGGAGATGGCTGGTCATTATTTCAGAATTATTTCATTATTCCTAAATTAAGTGCTCGTTTTAACTGCATAAAATTTGAGCATTTCATTTTGATCAAGCAAAATACCCTCTGAAATAAACAACAGCTTTTTTTCAATAGGTATATTTCGGCAAGGCACTGCCTAAATGGATAATCAGCACTGACATTTACAAGAATAACTGCTATCTGCTATACAAAGGGCTTGGGTTCAACTCCCAGGGGTAGAAGATATGGACCTATTTCATCTTAAGGACTTCTGATGACTATTTTTCTCTGTAATGTAGTCCGTTACTTCAAGGAAGAATACTATAAAGCAATGAGTGTGTTTGCAGAATGGTTTAGAAAAATACAACCCTTTGAAAAAATATTCTCTCTACAGAATGTTAATGTCCACAAAACTGTTTTCCATTTTTTTAAATGCATGTGCCACTTCTGGACTTGTATCATGGTTTTTGCTGTAAGGTTTCTTTGAAAGAGGCCCACTTAGTCCACACTGGGGTCCCTCCCACAATGTTTTACTGCATTATGATTTTTTATTTTTTTTTAATACTGAGGTGGCTGCTGGAATAATAAAAGCATATACAAATTCCTTAATGTTGGCTAAAGAGAAGTTAAAAACTACATCATGCAAAACAATCCTGTAAAAATGATATCTGACCTGTAGTAAGCTGCAAGCCATACAGAGTTTCTTTTGGAACAGTGCAAGTTGGCCAGGGCCAAAACTATGCCAAGGACTGTGCTGGTATAGTACAGTTATGGTACAATTTAATAGTAGAAAGTTTATCATCAAAAATGGATCATGCCAGGTAAGACATCTGCTCTCCAATTCTAGTTTTGCAAAGAAAGCAGCCTTGTCCACAAAGAAGAAAATGATTCATGTCATTAACTTTCTTTTCTACAACTGTGTGGGGAGGGTCACAGGCTGCCTCCATGACCTGGGCTATCGAAGAACTGGAGATCCCCAAAGGGACAATCTCTCTGCAGATTTGGAGGTTTGACCCTGAATTTTCTTCACTCTTGACTTTCACATACCTCTGTGATTCCATCAGCTGCCAAAACTTCATTCCCATCAGGAGGATTCGTATAAACTTCAGGCTGTCCAGGCTGCCAAATTCTGGGACAAATTGTTCCCTACAGAGAACTTTTGGAGAGGACAGAAACATAGGATCCATGATTGATAATTATATTATGAAAAAATACGAACAGTTTCTTGATTGTTTCAGGCCAATAGGGGGAAAAAAGAGATTATACTGGTAAAATGTATGCAATCTGAATTGCATCTTCTTCAAAAATCATCTGTAAAAGGGCAGGTGCCCACCAAAGGCTGTGTAAAACATTAAAAGAGTTTGGGGTTAAGGAGCATCTTTCTTTCATATTCATACCCCAGTGCATGGTTCAAAATCCAGTGATATTGCAGATACATCTTTGTTTGCAGCTGCCGATATGCTGCCGGCCAGACAATATATCCTGTAGGGTCTTGTAGTCTGAGTGAATTGTGCTGCAGCTGCAAACTTCATCCCTTTTCATCTGGATGAGTTTTTAACAATGGTCTCTGCTCTCCCCACTGCCTGAACAAAAATATCTATAAACGGCATACTCCCCTCCTCTCCCTCCAAAACCCTGAGGTAGTGGAATGAATGCAGCACACATGGTGCTAAGTGTTTTAGAGCAAAAACATGCCTAATACATGCAAATACCAACATTAACCATTATGAACAGACATGATTTATGTGCCTGTCAGCAAGACATCAATCATGACAACAGAGAGTCAGCAGCAATATCAACAACAGTAGCAGGAGTGGAGGGTCAAAGCCAAGATGGGATGGTCCTTCACAGCCACCTGGGGGGAAGAGAAAGATGGATGAGGTAGTAGGAATCCCCATACATTGTCTTTTCAGGAAAGGGATGCTAGATTTTAAAACATCTCTCGAGCCCAGTTAATGTCCAAGATTATTTCTTTTTCGGATCTGTAAGAAAGAGGTAACCAGTGGGGACATTTGGAAATGCCATCAGAGAAGGGATCTGGACATATCAAAAAGAAGTTGGGGTTTTAAAAATACGTCATCAAAGGTGTTTAAAGGGATCTTTGCAGGAGACATTTTGAACAATAGGATCTCTGATTTACTGTACAATGCAGATGGCAAGTGTATTTAACTGTGAAACTTTTCTTTACCACTGACACAGAAACTGGAGCCAAGAATGAAACTGCATCAGAGCTGTGTTTGTACAGATTGATTGTATAGCTCAGAGAACATAATATCTAAGACCATCCTTTGATAACTAACTTTGGCTTCTGAGTAATCTAGAAAATACCAGTTCATGCTAAGAATAGGGGTGGGAACTTGTTGTATTTGGATTTTTTGGCCGTTTGTAGCTGGCAGGAGAAGGCTGAGCAAGAGGAGATGTTGGCTGAGATGTCAGTAAAAACAGTGATGTCTTATTTAGATATCTCAGTCTCTACTTGAAGTTGGCTGGGACGACTGGATAAAGATGCCTAGATTTTACTAGTAAATTGATAGTGAAGGAAATTGTCAACCCCCAAAAAAATCTACCAAGAAGAAATAGAAAACAATAATGCATGTGTTAAGAACTGATTTGGTGTATTTTCTTCCAGCTGGAACACACAGCAAAAGTGTTAAGGAATTACTTACAATTGTCTAAAAATGGATTGCCTGTCAAATTTACAGGTTCACACAAATGCAGGTAGTATCTCATCCCAAAACTGGGTGCAATATGGATCAAATGATAAATAAACTTGTTGAAAGAAATACCAAAATTACTACTGACAGAAATGAGGCCACAATTTCATCCAGTTTGTTTCTCTCTTACATGATGTAATGGATTATGTTAAAATAGAACTTTGTTTGCATGTCCTAAGATCTTGAAGATATTGCAGAAGCTGTTGAAATTCTTCGCTGAAGTAGCACTAGAAGCATCATAAACATATTGTGAACTGTTCAAACAGATGTAAAAGATGAAGATACGGTGAAAGGCACAAGAATGGATTAATTACAAAGGAAGGAAAGAGAATTCAATTGAGGTTCCTTTTTTCTGAGAGCAGAAGTATCCAAATTCTGCTGTAAAGATTTGACAATACATCTTAAGAAATCTGAGCAAGATTTCTGAGCAAGAAAGCAGTCCAAAGCAGGAGGAAATTCTGATCAAGCTACACAGTGCCAAAGGGCTAACAACATATACATTGTGTGATGCCAAATATTTTAAGAATAGTTTGTTTGCTTTTTTAATAAATATTGTGAACTGTTACTGACTTTCTGGGTTTTTCTCTAACAAGAGTAGAGCATTTCATGATATTGGATGACAGAGACCAACAAACTAAGTTCAATTGCCTCATCTATGTATCCACTTGGTATATACTGTTCTGCAGCCCTACAAGACACAAATTCAGACTAATAAATGGAAAACAACAAAAAGTCGATGATTTCTGTTTCTCTATTCCAATACTGAACTGCTCTTGACTGATGAAGCACATCTTGATGATTACCAATGGAAACCTTCAGGGTTTTTTAAAGCTAAGGGGAATTTTGGCCCTACATTACCTTTTTGAAAGCTTCTGTGGAGTTAGCCTGTATCTTGTAGCCTCCCAGTGATAGAGAACTGATATTATTTGTTATAAATTTTTTCAAATGTTTAAGTGCCTTCACTGTTAAGTCATATTTATAGCTTGATTGCCTGTAGGACTTCTGTGGCACAGTTTTCTACAAACAGGATTTGGAGTGAAATCTTTGGTGAAATAGTACCAAGAGACACAGCATGTTATCATGGAGGATAGTTTTTATGTGCTTTGTAAAATTCTCAATAGATTGTTTTGCCTAACAAAACAGTAACTTAAGCCGCAACATGATTACACAGTCCTTCTTTTTTTTTTTTTGATTGATTTTTTCTCATTTTAAGATTTTTTTCTTAATGGCTTTTTTTCCTCCACAATCTATACCTTCTTGCACAAAATGCAAATTCTCCCTGTAATAGATTCTGATCACAAACTAGTTATAACTGAAAGGTAGTTTGTGTTATTTTAAATTTTACTGTTGCTGTTTTTCACCAACAGTATTTCTGGAAATATTAGTATTATTAAACAGCTTGACAGAGTTCAGGGAGCTCTATTGAACCAAAATTCTTTTTTGCCTGCATTCCTCTTAGAAATTTTGCCCAGTAAATTCAATTTTACCCTAAACTAAGTTTCATTTTTAGATCAGGAATAAACCACATATAAAGGAATTTTGTTCAGCTCTTTGGACAACACAAAAACTTAAAGCTTTTGGGGGGTTGGGGTTTTTTATATGTGTATAGCAAGATTTTCTGCTAGGTTTGATACTTGATCTACGATTTAACACTCTGGAATTTCATAGGCAACAGACTTTGGTATTCCTGCCTGTGGAAAAGCAGCACTGAATACTGAGAGGCACAATGAGGTGTTCTAGTGCAATAAAAAATTCTTGGACATTGAAAGTCCACCAGTACTGAGTCAGGTCATTTTGACAGTGACCATGAAGGAAGTGTTCTCCTACCACCTTTCATGACCCAGAAAAGTGATCTGGGATCACAGCAAAACTCTTGAAAGTATGTCTTTAACTCCACTGTATCATTAAGAGGCTACCTGAAGATAGCATCAAGTGAGGTTTTGGATCCCTTTGTCATTTCACGGTCCTGGTTTGGCCCCTAAAGATTTGGTGTCCTGAGTTCTCAGGAGCAATAGTTTAGTGAGGAAAAGCAGTTGATAATACATTGACGTTGGTTATACAATAAACTCATGGTCATAATAAACTCATAGTTAATGGATCTCTGCACCATCCTCTATTTTGTGCACTAAGCAGGTAGGCCAACTGCTGCCACTGACCAGACTCATTTTTTAGGCCTGAAAAACATTCAGTGAGTATTAACAGTTTTCCTTGACTTCACATCTGTCACAAGTCAAAGAAACACCAAGTCACAATTCTACTAGGTGGGGAGATCCGAAGATTTTTACAGCTGCATCTCACTCATAAATCTATCTTTTGCTTTAGTTCTCCCCTTCCTGTCTCCTTTTTGCTCTCTTTCATAAAACTGGCTTCACCTGGAGTGTATTTACATGTCACTGGAAAGGCCTGTCTCATAGGTTAGGAGCTAATTCTTAGGTTGCACTTTTCCTAAGGAAGTCAATTATATCTTAGGGGTGACAAAAACATACATATATAGTATTTCCAGTATTATACTACAGTATTTCTAACTACAGTAGCTAAATTAATACAATCAGTTGAGCGTTTCTACCCAAAAGTAGAAATCCTGTGCCAAACCTACAAGTATTAACATGTCTTCCTCTTTGGTGATAGAAGATTTTCTGAAGACATAAACTGTCAGAAGATGTGGAGATGGATGTGTCAGGTGAGACAGAAATACATACACCCTCTAGAAAAGAAAAAACAAAAGAGAGAAAGGAAAAAGTAGGCACTTTTGTCTACAATAGATAACCCCACTGTAACTTGCTTTGCATAAAGTCAACTGCCTAAGGCACCTAGGAAATACAAAGACATTTAAGAAGGCTTTGCCTTACTCTGTCTTCATTACAATAAATCACATTGTTCAGAATTTTTAATGTTAAACTATTCTGGCAAATCTCCTCACACATATTTTGAGACTGAGTCTAATAAGATCTTTAACGAGGAGATTTTCTCTTTACTCAGTGTGTATAAACATTAGCTCTTATTTATACATAAAGAGTTTTCTTGCTATAGATTAATTAGTAGAAATGTACAGTAAAAAAATCTTTTAGGATCTTAACTCATTTTTTCTGCTCAGATTAAGCTCTTAAAGAAAAATGAGAGGTTTGTCAGCATAACTGCAGCTGGGAAGAAAAAAAAATAAAATATACCTGTATCTGACTGTTATCACTTTTAAGCATAGATAAGACCTGTTCATAAAAGTAAAAGGACAAATAATTAGGGAATATGTCTGTTCTCAGCTAAATTAATGTAAAATTTGAGCGCTTAGACTTAGTACCGATATCTGTAGTTGAGTCATGTTTTCAGAGAAGCTGCAGCTCTTGCAAGAGGACTCTTGGTGAGGGAATTAAAGTAACAAGACATTTCATTTATGGGCTGCCCAGGGAGGTGGTTGAGGCACCATCCCTGGAGGTATTCAAGAGATGAGTTGACGTGGTGCTCGGGGATATGGATTAGTGTTGGGTGGTGTTTTGTGTGGTGTGGTGGGTGTGGTTTTGTTTTTTTTTTTTTCCATTGGTTGGACTAGATGATCTTAAAAGGTCCCTTCCAACCTAGGTGATTCTGTGATTCTGTGATTTGCACACCATTTTTGAACAGGTAAAATAGAGCTGGAAAATACTCTTAACCGTTCTTTTTCCTTAACATGTTTTAAGCCTCTTAAATTGTAGACTCAATGTGACAACAAAGGATTCAGGCCTGGACCTCACTTTGATATTTTGGGAATAAAAAAAAACCAACCAAAAGACCATAGGTAGAGTTAAAATGAAAAAGGGTATGGGTGTGGGTGTGTGGCCTTGGACATGTCTCCTCATCCTGGATCTATGAATGACTTTCAGAATCTGTTCATAGTTCTGCTTTGTTTATACATCTTGTATAGTCAGGTTAGAGGATAGAGGTATCTGTGAAACACTCAGATACACCAGAAATGGTAAATTTACATTAAAATGCTTTCAGAATAGTAATCTCATAAGCACTTGCAATAGACCAGCTAGAAATCGTTCCAGAAAAACAGAGTCTAATCTGTAACAGAACTGACTCTATATGTGGACAGATCTTGGAAGTTTCAGATAACATCTGTACTAGTAAACTAAACAGTGCCAAGACCTCTGTGCTGGCCAAGTGGCACAGTTTGGCCACATCTGTGTAATTAAGGTGTCTTAGCCTAAATTGTAACTCCACCCGGACTGCCTCCTGGGAGTGGTCCCCCACCCATACTAACTCCTACATATTGTCTAGGAATGCTTGGGAGGGGGCTAGCTGGAATGGGTCAAAGCCATGCCAGGGGCTATGCTAACAATTTAAGAGTACAGGGTTGAGTTTCAGTGTCTGGGAGTGTTTCCAGATACTCTTTAACTTGCCATTATAGAGGCAGTTTCAGAGCTCCAGAAGTTGAGATCCTTATCCAGATGGTACCTGGCTAAACCTTCTCCCATATTTCCTTTTCTAATATGGTTTGTCCTGTGCTACGGCTAGAGGAGAGGAGAGGAGAGGAGAGGAGAGGAGAGGAGAGGAGA
>JAOXNO010000024.1:109666061-109703023 GCA_028565335.1 Limnodromus scolopaceus
GAGAGGAGAGGAGAGGAGAGGAGAGGAGAGGAGAGGAGGCTTTTTGTTAAAATTTATTTACACTGACATCATTTCTCTGTGGACATCAAGGTTGAAGGAATTCTGCCGTTTTCCACATGTTTATGTTAGCACCTGCACAGGGAAGGTAAATGAATACTAGAGCACTGTTATGTGAAAGAATTTCTTCAAGACAGTAAATATTCTTAAGGCCTTATGATCATATAAATGAAAACCATGGATATTTACACCTGCATTTTATATAATTGGCTGAAATTAATAACAGAATAATTTTATGTAAAATATACATGTATGCATATAACTGGAACAAGTGTTCCTGTCTTCCTTTAGATGGGTAGCAACAATTTAATCTCCTTTAGCGTTCACAGGAAATCTAGAAAATCCAGTCATTATACCAAGGAGGTTTGCTGTTGCGAATGCTAGTGGTGACGTGTTTCACCTAGAATGTTAGGAATAGGGTTTTTTCTTTGGTTTTGCAGCTTTTTGTTAGCTATTTAAAAATTAAGTAGCATTGTTTATTTTTAAATGATTGCTAAGGTACTTCTGAGAGAAGAAAGAAGGAATGCAAAGTGACCTACCCGAGACACACTTTAGCCATGAGGCTCAGTACAAAGTAAAAAATCTACTTTTGTATTTTTGAGGACTCCTAACTTTTAAAGCAGGGTAGCTGTGCCCAAACCAGTTAATGGGTGTTGTTTCTGGTATTTGCAAACTCCCAGAGTGTGCCCAGGAATTGTTCAGGGATATGCAAAATGACCCAGGCCAAAATGTCAGGGATGTTATACATCAGTCACCACACTAGCAACCCAGTATGATAGATGAGGACATTTCTGTGCTGGAAACATTACCTGGCATTGTTTAATTTACTAGTAGAGACATAGCCAATAAGACTGACGTTCTAGAATTTTCATAATAGAAGAGTTACCACACCAAAAATGAGAGGTCAAAGAAGATGTGAGATGTAAGCACTGGTAATACAAGGAGTATCATGCTAAAACATAACAACCTTCAACCCAGTAAGTAATTACAATCCACTGGTTTAATCAGATAATTAAAGTTACAATTTGGACTCCTGGTTGGGAATAACTTATATGGGATTCCTAAAAAGACTTCGAACTCTAGGTTCCTGTTGTCCTCACCTTCTTTTTCTCCTCAGTACAAATATTAAGTTTCTTGTGAAGCAACAGCTGAACTGCTGTAATCTAAATTTTTAAGAAATAATAAGCTGAAGCTAATTTACCTTGTAATACTGGACTCTAAACTCCAGGAGTGCAGGATTTACTTCATAAACAACTCATCTTCCCATACAACAGGACAGTACAGCGTGTTCAAAGTAGTATTTTTATGAGGTTCTCTACTGTCCCCACCTGTGAGTAGAAAGCCTCAACAAGTACACACCTGTTGAATTGATGCCAGATGAATAGAGAGATTAAGAAATACAGTTTGGAGCTGGGTGGATGGGCACAGGAGCCTAAAGTGATCACATCATCATAGTAGTCATACCACGAGGTCACCAGCTGATAGGTGGTGACTGACAGGTTATGTGCTCCACTACACATTATGGGGTAAAACACGTAGTCCTAAAGTGTCTTTATGAGAACATATAACTCGTCACTCTATTATCGTATTCACTCTATAACTTTCACTTATGTCTCCAAAGTTTCAAATGGAAGGTATATCTGTGGGACTTGTAAATGGTGAGATAAAGCAAATGAGTCAGAAAAATTGATTGCAACTGATCAGAAGGGTGGACAGGAGAAGAAGGAAAGGCAGAGACACGGGAGTAATCCAGGTAATAAATTGCATAGAGACACGTATTTTCGGTAGTAACCATAGGAAAACAGGCAGACAAATCTGATCTTTGTGACCAATCATCTGAAGTGTCATCCAGTATTTCCTGAATACTAACATGAATAATTCCTATTTCTGAAACAGATATTCTAGTGTTGCTGTATGAAAATGCCTAAATCAGAAAAAAGCAAGAAAAAGAATATAGGAACTTGACCTGCTTGATCAGCACCTCCATAGACAACGCTGGTAGTCTTTATTGGACTGGAAAGTCCACACCTCATTAAAGCTAAAAGCGATAGGCCTTAGTGATGAGATAGACCTCCTTCTGCATTGAGCTATCTGCCTGAGCCACGCTGAGCCTTAGAAGTGTTTACTGTAGCTGGATCTACAATGCGCTACACAGTAAGATGCTGGCACAGTGTTCACAGTCTGGTATGAACACTAGGAAGCCATAGCAATATTGGTCAGTTCTTCATAACTTCATTTCCCAAATGTTCATAATTAAACAGTTTTTATTTAAGTAATCAGCATGAAATCCTTAGCTTTGTTTTTGCAACCGGTATTGTGTTTATGGAGCCAAATATTGAAAACTTTGATACCGAATACCTTGTATGTGTTAATTTTGGCAACCTTTAAAGATTCTGTAGATGCCTTGCTATGTTACCACCACCCACTCTTCAACCCCCCTGGCCATCAGTCCCTCCAAACCACTGAGACATGTTTCTCTTTTAATACTTTCTTACAGTATTTCTCATGAAAATCACAGGGAATCGTGTGTGATTTCAACAGAGTGAAACTTGATCTCAAAGTGTCTGTAGGACCAGAAGTTTTTAAAGAAAACATTTCTTAAATCTTGTGTTCACTGCTGCTTCAGCAGGCCAATTAGACTTGATGGGAATTCTAGAAAGCTGTCGCCAGGCATTGCAGCAGGAATAGCAAACAAGGCCCAAAGCAAATAAACGAATGAGTAAAGTGTGGCCATCCTCAGAACCTCCTTGCTGATGACCTTCTCGGCTTTGCAAAGGGATGGTGGAGGCACTGGATGAAGGGACTACAGGTTAATTAGGTTTGACATTAGTTAACAGCAGCAATTACTAGAGAGTAATTAATCAGAGAAAGTCTCCAAACAGAAGGAGGATAAATAAACGGGCAGTAACATTCTGATCCATTTACCCCCATAGATAAGGACGTGCCCCAGGTGTCAGGCTGAGGTGGGACTAATCTGTCTTGCTCAGTTTCTCCCTGGAACTTGGGTGACTCTTCACACATCCATCTTCTTTCACATGGAGACAAACAAGCATTCACTAAACCATTAACAGCACGGTTCCTATAAAAAGTCAGGATTTAAAGAAAAAAATAAATTTAAAATTCCTCTGGCTTCCCCACCCCTTTTCCTCACCCCCCTCCCCGTTCTTTTAAAGAGCTCTTCAACAAAGTTTTACCAATGGAAGTGAAGTCACCTTTCTGTTTTCATTTACCAATGGAAGTGAAATTACCTTTATGTTTTCATTAAACTAGAATTATTTCCATATTCTAGTAGTAGTGGTTTCTCCATCCACAGCCAGAAGTCTTTCATTGCAACCAAAGAGTTGCGAAGAGCTACCAAGGAGCTCCAGCTGCCTAATCTGTGAAGAGCAAGTTTCCTGCTTTTCTTTTCAATGTGGGCCAACAAGTGTAGGTCGTATGGCATGTCCTGAAAAACTAGAATGAGCACCATCCACTCATTTAGGAATCAACCATGGCTTTACCACAAACACGGACATGATGCAGCAGAAGGTTGCGCTGCCCCAGGGGCAGCTCACTGGACAGTGGCTCAGTTGTAATGCAGTCCCTGCTCCCCCTGCACTGTACCTGGCACAGGTTATTTCCACTCCCGTGTGCCAGGTCAATTCTTCTGGCTGGTGCAGCACAGGGATCAGATCCAAAGTTCAGAGGGGTCCCACCTACACGCACAGGATTAACACTATAGAGAGTGCTCTTCCCAGCTAATAGATATGAATATTCCTTGCAAAAGAGAATTTCCAAGCCCTTTCTGCCTTAGGTGGGTATAAACTGAATCCCAGTCTTTGAGTTTACAAGGACATTTTTCCCTCAGCATGTTTTTGAATTTAAAAGGACTGAAGAAAGAATAATGCTTAACAAAATTAAAGGCACAATATTTGGCATTGTATTCCATTCAGTTTCTTTATTCAGTAAGTCAAGAGTTCTCCAGGTATAATATTGTTAATGATGTTGGGCTTTTTCTATGCAGATGACTACATCTTCACCATAAAAAAAAATCTCTAAAATATTGAAACATACCAAAAATGCTGATACAGAAGTCTAATATCATGGGCTATACAACTTTGCTATAATTCTGTACAGTGCATATTCTGTTCAATGTAGCTAGGTTTAAATAACCTAACCAAATAACCCTTCCTAAATAACTGCAGAAAATCACAATTAAATAAATACCACTTGATCGTTTAGCTTTTACTTAGCTGCCAACATGTTTGTGGGGAAGGAGCAAGTAAAATTTTAATTATAAAAATATGGTTGTTTTCCAAATAGTTCACTGAAGGAAGGTAAGTTTATAAAACTCTGTAGAAGTCACTAAAGCCACTATGGTAAAGAAGAAAGGAAGAAAGGAATAACGAACTTAGCTAAAAATAAACATAACAGACCAGGTTATGAAAATGAAGAGTAGTACATCTAAATTATTGCACTGTGACTTGCAATTAGTTTTTGAGCATACTTTCTACTACCAAATTAAAAATAAGCAATGTCGACTTTTGGAAAATGAAAACATAATGGATAGAAAGTCTGAGGGTGAAAATCTGGCACTGTTGAAGCCAAGGCAAAATTCCCATTGACTGTACCAGTGCTGGAGTTTCCTCTATACATGGAAATTCCCGTTGACCTGCAGTACAGAAGCTAGTCTGTAACCCCTTTTATCTTTCATATTTTTTTCTTTTATAATCTTTGCCATCATTGAAAACCTAGATTGTGCAGTGAATAATAACTTAGGTGATGCACATCAAAACAGTATGCAACACGTGAAGATTCATTCAACGGATGACTAGTATGCAGTGAGTTTATGCAATCTCCTGCCAAGGACTGCAATAGGGCAACTCAAGGTCTACTCATGTTTTGAACGATACAGGATTTAGTCTGTATAATGACACATCTTTACAACCTGGCAGAAGTAAAGAAAGGGAATGCTAATCTGAAGACAGGGCAAGGTATCTGAAGCATTTAATTCAGCCTGGGATACTATTTAAATTATTTAGGCTTTGCTGTTCACAAAGTCAATGGAAGGAAATGGACAACTCAGAGGGTTTGAGTTAGATGTTTCAAGTTACAGAAGTGACTGCATCTGCCCTGGACATTCTTTGTGAAAGGTACGTCACTCAACCTTTCTGTGTCTCAATTTCATCATTTGTAAAATGGACTAATAGCATTCTCCAACAAAAGGGGAAGTCGGGTTAAGGTAAATGCAGCAAAGCATGTGAGGTTTTCAGAAGCCACAGTGGTAAAGACTGTAAAAGTACAATAGATGATAGTTTATTGTCGATGCAAAAGAGTTCTGTGCATATTGGTGGTGGTTTGGAAGAGTGCAATGCAGTGGCAGCCCTGATGGTTTGCCAAGCAGATCACTGCATTTACGCAGAGCTGCATTGAGAGAAAAAGGTCTCAAACAACTTCAAAGAGGGTTCATCACAGCAAGGCACGAACTTGGCTGTCCTCTTTTTGGAGGAGGCCATACAGAGAGACTTTACTAACTTCCATTTCCATGAGCATAGGCACATTTGCTCCACACCACTGCAAATGTTGACATGCCCTTAGGTTTGAGGAATGAGTGATCAGAGATTGTAGGTGTCAAGCACTCTGAAAGAGAGGGCTTCGAGAATTCTTTGGGGTACTCATAAATACTGTAAGATGATTTTAAAACTATTTTTAAGTGGACTGTAACAAAGGAAAAATCAAGTTTCCTTTTCCTACAGCCGTGCAAGTTGACACTAGGCACAAATACAAAGCTTGGTTTGTTGTTATTTAAACTTCTTTAATCCTGACTACTGGTGCTTGTGGAGAAGGGAGGCATAGTTGGAGAGAAGCCATACTTTTTCAAATTGATTAAAAACACCTTTTGAAAAATAAATAACTTTAGCAGGCTGACCTCTAAATCAAATGATACTGCAAAGTTCTGCAGTAAAAAATAAGATTCCCTTTCACAGCATTTTTGAATGTTGGCTTGTCAAGTATTCTTTTTGACAAGCTTCCGGCTTAAAAATCTGTTATTTACTTCTTGTCAAACAAATATGCTTCCAGTAGACTTTACAGGTTAAACATATTCAAGAGAAACCAGCATATCTTTGCTCAGTGTGAGGAACTTTTGCTGTTTGATCACATATAGATAGCACTGGTGAAATTGCTGGCATTGTTTCATGTCATCTGATAAAACAAGGCAATAAATTTTACTGCAAGTTGGCAGCAGGAAGAGCTGCTGCAGGTCAGATCTGAGGTGAGCAGTACTTTTATAAGGACACAGTGAAAATTACTCAAGTTATAGGAGCTGTGGTAAGCAGAGAGCATAAAGCCAAGGGGTTTGGACCCAGCTTCCTTTTTTTTTTTAATCATGCATAGGTGGCTTCTAAACTAACAGTCAAAACGAGATTGCATTTTTCTTGATTTGGCTCTATAACTGGTGCCATCCATATTCAATCCACAACATCTGTCAGTCATCATTACAAAAAATGGCTCAGAAAAGCTCAAAAAAGTAAACAAGGTAACAAGAAAGTGACATACACGAACAAGGAAGAAGGCATCTGATATGCAGACACATGAGTTTACCCTGTGAAAGGATCTCACTCTGCAGGGATCTCACTTGCTTGAAAAGCTTGGCTGCCTAAATGAGGAATCTACAAATGAAAAATATTGTTATTTTCACAAATGTCACCAGGCTGCAAGTGCTTACCTACTGTTAACCCAGCTGTCTACCCAGCTCTGATTGCTCTTTTTTTTTTCAGCTGTACATAAACTGATATAAAAGTTTCCTCAGAAAAAAAAAAAAAAAAAAGATGTTATTTCCACTCAGTCCTAATGTATCAAGTTTCTAATCTTTTTTTTCTCAAGGCCTGAGAGGACAGGATAGCTCAGTTCTTCTCTGGCAAAAAGTTTGCTGAAGCCTTTGCGTTTCTCTCTCCTTTAGCAAACAGTTTCCATCACCAGCAGATCCCTCACAATTCAGGGTGAGGGAAGGAAGGGCGTTTTATGCTTTTTGTGAGTTTCAAATTGTATATGAAAGCATCAGTCACAAGCTAAGTGTTGAGTTCAGTGTAATCTACTCTCTCTCAGTTATAGATGAAAACATTGGAGCCGCAAATGTCTTCTGTGGGTTACCAGGTTCCATTGCAGTTTACAAAGAAAACACAAACATCGTTAAAGCAAAGCATTTTCTTCAAAACTGTTTATTCAAGCTCCCAAGTGTCCTTTTCAAGACGTGACAGAGAATCTAAATTTCAAAGACAAAGCATATGAATTCTAACCTAAGCACTCAAGTGCTGCAATAGGCCCATTGCTTCTTGTAAGAAATACTATTTCACAGAAATTGGAGAGTTTATTTGGCCTTTTAAATGGACATAACACTTATTAAAAGTCAGCCAGAAACTTTTGTATCAGAAATTTTGTATCAGCTTTTGTCTGTGTGACGTGAAGCAGTAATGAATCATGAAGTCCAGAATGCTTAAGACATAATTCATTGTTACATATGTTGTATCTTTATACATTGCAGTGAAAGACAGCCTTTATAGAGAAAAAACAACTAAAAAGGAAGTATATCTGTAATTATTACAAACATTGTCTGAATACATCTTTTCCTAGTGGCAGAGAATCTATAACCCCAAGAAAATGCGATTCATCTTGAGCATGTCGTTCTTTTACTTACCCCTCAGAATGTTGACACTGCACCTTTTTGATCATCAGCATAAACACAAGCTTCCCTAAAGTTATGATCTGCATCTTCTGATCTATGATCCAACCTATCTTGTAGGTAGCTGGAGCACTGGTTGTAGACACTCTGAAATCTGTTTAATTGCACTAAAGCAAATTTCCAGCAGAACACAAATAACAGCTAAAAAAAGGTGACATTTTATAGCACTATAGCTAAAAAGTGACTATTCCAAAAGGTTTAAAAACCACCACGGTTCCTCATGATTGTGTCTAGCATTACAAAGGCTTTGCATCTGGCCACTTAACAGAATGCAAAATATCAGGATTCTGGAAGTTCAGGTGTATGGTTTATCACACTGGGTATGTCCACTACAGAACAACAGTCTTCTGAAAGCTCTCTACACCCACCTTAGATTTTACATTATGAAAAGAAAAACAAAAAAAGAAAAAAAAATAAGGATAAGATCTTTTTTTTTTTTTATGCAAAGCTCTTAAGAAAAGGAACAACCTCTTTTTCAATACTATGATTTTAGGTGGATTCTCAATTCTCTTTAAAGATGTACATTAATAATCCCCAAAAGTGAAATTCTTGTGAGAATGTTTTGAGTTTTAATCTGCTTATTTTTTGTCAAAATAACAAAGTTCAAAGAAAAAATAGGAATACTTTTTCTTTTCTATTTTTTTCTAAATTAAAACACTTCAGACCATTATTTCTAGAAAGTTTGTGTTTTGATAGAGATTCTGTCTCTGTGAAAACATGGTATCTACTTCTGTCTGAATACTTACAAAGCTAGTCCAAGCTCTGACATTCTGCACAACTAAAAATTGAACTTCAATAAAAAGATATTTCTTTTAGAAAAATGTCATGTGATTCACTGCTCTTTCAACCAGCTTTAATCTTCACCTTCTTGAGCTAGAAAGCACTTTATTCTGTTTCATAGTACAGGCAAGACCATTCCTTCAGCCATGACTCAGATGCATCAACACTAGACTAAAACACATTTAGTATAGCATTTGTTGAATGTGAAGAAAATTATCATTTCAGTAGCTACAAAAAGAGGGTATTCACATCCATCTCCACTTGTGTTGTCATATACAAGGCCTGCTAACTAGAAGTAAACAATTTTTTTATTAAGAGAAGTTTATTCAGTGGATTTCTGCACTTTTCCATTCTCAAATTGTGACTCAATCACTTTAAAAAAAAAAAAAAAAAAAGGAGAAATGGACTTTTTCTATAGTTAGTTTTAATGACTAGAGGTTGTTTGTGTAACCCTTGAGAAACTCACACTTTCAGGGTGATCAATCTATTGTTTGGTGACCCCATGACAAAGCATTAGCCCAAGGTCAGTGAGGACCAGGAGGACTGGCAAAAGCTCGACAGTTTTCTGTGGGCTGTGGGAAGCATCCAAAGAGGCAGCGCTGCTTCTCAGGAACAGGAACAGTACGGTTTCCAGCTCTACGTCAGTACTTTGTTAGTATTACCAACCGCTTAGGAAAAGGAGGTTGCTTCAGTTTTGGGGACTTCACTTCAATATTTGATTCAGCTCAGTTTTCATATCTCCAGAAGCAATAGTCGCAAATTCTAAATGACTTTTAGGAACCTAATGAGATAGTAGATCTATTTTTTTTTTCACAAACTTTTGAAAAATCTGCTTTTTAAGCTCTGTCTGCTCAAAGGTTTTTCTAGATGACCTGGTGATGCTCTACATGACACACGTGACACTCTATTCCTAGCTGACTTATAAGCTCAAACTGTGTCATTTTAAGAAAATAAAACTGACCTTCTCTATGTTGGATACAGCTTAATCTATATAAATGTAATTGTACTGAAACATTTATTATCAATGTAAGAATCTTTCCATGGTAAAATTGTCATTTTAGTGATGGATAGTTTTGTCTTTTTAAGGATACCACAGAAAAAAAAAAAAAAACCTGCTTGAGTAGCTCAAAGTCCCTACCTAACTTCACCATTTCTTAAGTATCAATAGCATGGTTAATGTAAGTAATAGTAGTCAGAAAAAAGATTTAATTTCTTACTAGAAAGAAAGAAAGATCATTAAAATTCCCTGGGAAATTATATTCTAGAGCAGTTAAGTGTGTCTGCTAAAGAATAATTTTAAATAAACTTTATAATGCAAAATAAATTTAAAATTACGTATCACTTTAAAAAAATAAAATTATTCATTTGGAAAATAACAACACGAATAGGTTTGATCTTATCAAAATACTGCCCTTAAAAACAATTTCTCTAAAAACTGTTTCATTCTGTAAAACTTTATTTTGGCGAATCAGCAATTTTCCAATACAAAAACATTCTGTGGGAAAATTTCCAAAAAGCTCTAGGGGTGAATATTATCAATATTGAGGCACTTGAACAAAACAGCAAGCAGTAGGTGAGAGTGTACATACGAACCTCAGTAATATGCAGCTAACTTCTATTCCTTTTACCAGGACTTTGAGGGGAAACAAGTATTTTGCTCATTTTTTTCAATAGAATATTTGCTGAATTCATGTACATTATGTTCTGTTATCTAGCAATATTTTTACAGACATTTTCTTTTTAAGAAAAATTATTGACGCATTTCTGGAACCTGCAGGCTACTACATGCTTATAAAAGTGTTGGCAAAATATTTGTTCACGTTTCCTGTGTTATGAGGTTGAGACTCATCTGTTCTCACAGACACACACACACAATCATGAGTTCAGTAGCAAACCTCTGACAGAAAGTATATAATGAAAACTTTAGAAAACACATCGAGATCTACGTAAGCAAAATGAGGACTAGTAGACATCATAATAACATTGGTCAAAATCAATATCTCACAACAAATATTAATGAATTAAAATGTATTTGCATGACAAACTTTTTTTTAAAGTAGTATCTTAACCCAAACAAAAGAAGCAATGCATCAAAGACCATTACCCGCCTGCCCCCCCAAATAAATCGGCCAGCTGTAACAAGCACCACCACGTTTCCTTCCAAGGCCATCGCACACACTGCACAGAGCAGCTGACGACTTTTGATCCCTACCAAACTGGAAGTACCTGAATGCCATTCCTCCCACACCTCCGGTCCCATGAGCTTCCCGGTGTCTTTATTTTCTCCATTTTTTAAATCCTTTAAACATAAAAATAAAAATGAGGAAACAAGCCTGAAGATATGAGGAGAACACTGGGGGAAGGGAGGGGTTTTAACAGGTTTTTGAGCCGGACACGTGTTACCACATGGTTCACATTACAGGCCAGTGTATTAAGAGTAGACCACCACAACACACAGGTGGAAGTGTGAGTCATTGAAGTTTGAACACTGAGAATTTTCCCAGTGTATCACAGTTACAGAAACATCTGGGCTATATGACTTCGTGTCGACTTGCTGTGAAAATTTGGTGTTCAACAGCCCTCAACATTTACAATTTCTTACTTGTTGTCGGGTGGTCTCGTGTGACACATCGTGATCACTGGTTTCAGAGCTACAAAACGGTTTCTTTATCACACCTTCCTTTTATGGGTGTGCTTACCAATTCAGAATGCTTTCTGTTTTCATACATAGCACAGTGTTTATTTAAAAGTAAGTGAAAATTAGGTAGAAAAAAATATCTGTACAGGGAAAGATCTTGTGCTGGATTAAATATATTTACACCAGCTGAAAATATTAATTCCAGGGTTGGAAGCAAAAACAGTTCTCAACTATCTAGCACTGGCTGAAGGAGTGAATGTGAGAACAAAGATAAAAAACTAACAGGTTTTTAAAGATAGTATTCCTTAAGTTATAAAGTATCATGAAGTGACCTCTGCTTTATAGCTGTGAGGCAATTAAAGGTGTTTATAAGTGATGGTCACCGCTCCCACCCAGGAATATCACAGCACAAGACTGTACCAAGTAGGGTACTTCTAGGTATACAATAAATAGCACTAACAGGACACCCCAGACTTCAGCAATTTCCAGCTGGAATGAGGCAGAAACAATAAGAAAGTTTCTCTGAGACTCAGCATTCACAAAAGTTGCTCCTGGGTGTGTGAAGCATATACAGCTTCCTCGCTCCTTTCCTCTCCCATCCCAGGAACTCTTCTGGTAAATGGCATTGCCAAGTCCTGCTTTTATTGTCGTTGAAAAAGGATCACTTAATAAACTGCTGAATTCAAGCAATAGGTTATGTCTGATTACTGCTGATGGTAGAGCAATTGCTCTGGGATTTGTCTCACCTGGCTTTAGCAGTTTAAGAGTTAGGTGCCTGCAGAAATGCATGAAGATCTCTTCAAATCTCATGGAATGAGAAAAGCACCTTCAGAAGACAGTTTTTCCTGTGTCACCACGGACACCTAAACGCTAAGTTGCGTCACCATCCAAAAGCACTGGTATTTATTTCTCCAATTCCTACAGAATGAACCTCAGTGACTGGTTTGAACTAGATGCATAACTTTTGAGTGGTTAATGTCAGTTGTAAAGGATTTCACCACCAGTAATGTCGATGGGTCAGAATTCATAGCAGTGACAGTTTTCTTTGAGGTACAGCTCAGCTTCTTTCCCAAATCTCCTTACTGTGCTAGTCCTTAGCTGACAGGTGATTAGTAAAGCCTACAATTTACTTTTGGGATTAACTGCTCTTTTCCTTCTATAGCCAGCCAGCCATTGAGTTTTACTCAATGACAGAAACATGAAAACAGGAACAGCTCTTCTAAAATAAGTGATGCTGAGAATGTATCTGGGGCAAAATCAAACCATTTGGCTTGCTTGCTTACATTCTTTTCAAAAAGGGGATCTGATTATTTGCACTGTATTTACAATTATATATTCGGTCAAATTGAACCCAGATGTCAATAAATGCCCAGATGTAGAGTAAAGCAGAAAAAGGTAGCAGAAGTGGAAAATTCTACTAGTGGTGGTGATTAAAATGTATTATGACCTTACATAATGAACTATCAGCTAAAAGAAAGCTGAGATTTAACATGGATCTTGTCTCAAAAGTAATGTTTGAGATAAAGATACAAAATTATTGTATTTTATATCTATAAAAGGAAAGGAAAAAAGGATATATAAAAAGAAAACATTAAATCAAGATTTAAGCTAAATTTCTGTCCTTAGTTTCAAGTATGTGTAAAATCTGTGCAGTAATTAAACTCTGAAAGAAGATCTAGAATAGGACCCACTGAGATGCAGCCATCCGTTTTTTTCGGAGATGAGCTTTAATGTTGCTGGATACTCTGGGAGGCAAAGCCTTGTTTACCATATGAGTTTTGTGAAGGCAAAACTTTAGTTTAACCCAAACAAATTTCCAGAATACCCCTCACTCACTGCACAGTTAGATCACAAGTTCACTGAGTGACAGCCCATAGCTGCATACAAGAAATCTACTCCTTGTGACCAGAACCTAGCTTCCAAAGGTTCACATTCTGGTCAAAATGCAGCCAATATCACTTCCTCTCAAATGAGGTTATTTCCATGGCAAGTTATGTGCCAAATTTCCTGCATGTGAAAATGACCACAAGTCCCGTTTTTCCTATCAACATTTTCCCATTTATATCAAGAAAGTATTTGGCTCTTCATCCCCCTCCTGAAGCAATTTTAATGAAAGCTGTTCATAAAATGCAGACTTTTTTTGTTATTCACTTTATGGGGAAAATAATGGTTTTGTGGGATTGTTTTGAGTTTTATTTTGTTTTGTAGTTTTGTTATTCTCAAGAATTGCTGGAACATTTTTTACATAGATTTTCAGTAAAAAAATCGCTTTCAGACAGAAACTATAAATACAAACGTTGGGACTGGATAGTGATCAATTAAGAAAACTATGAGAGAATTAAAAAGTGGATAGAATGGAAGAGTTATGCAACTTTAATTATATTTGCCATTGCTCTTCCAGCTATCAGCATCACTAAGGAAAAGAAAATTATGAATCTTCTTAACATTAATTTGTATTGTTGCTTCACATTATTCTTGTTTGGCTCAATGAAGTAAAAAATAAATAAATAAGAAACAGTTTGTGTTTGAAATACTGGTTATTTCAAACCAGCATATTACTTACCCAAGAATATCCGGCCAATAGGGAAATTAATTTGATATTTAGAGTCATTAGCTTCACAATATTCATTTTGGGTAATAAGCATTCTGGAAATGTTTTAAAGGGATTGCTAGGACACAATATACAAAAGCAGACATAATAGCAGATTGAATGAATGATGGCAGGAAAATGCATAAGAGGACAAATGAAATCTAATTGTGCTTTAGGCCTAACTTTTCATTACCTTGTATTTTGCGTAATAATTTATAGGATTATTACGTAAAAGAATCCTCATGAAACACACATCGTGATATGCAAATTCTGGACAAAGTATGAGAACAGTAAAATTATTTAAGAAATATGGAAGGGAAAAAATTATCAAGAGAAAATAAAACAGGTTTTCTTAGCCTTCCCCTAAATGGAAGTGTGTGGTTATTTTTCTATATTTTCAAGGTCAACCAGCAGTCTGACTTACGAAGAGTACTGCAAGGTTTTCCCTTGCTGTCCTCAGTGTAAGCAAAGAGTCGGTGGAATTACTGTGGGGTAAAAACCCAATCTCACACCAATGAGAAATAACTCAAAGCTACTGAGACAATCCCTCATGCAACCTTCATTGCAGAACCAGAGCCTAAAACAATAGTAATCTAAGACATTGCTAGGAAAGAAAGGTGGGGGGGAGAGAGTGGAACAAAAAAAAAGGCAGACACTGTGATTGCATCTCCCCAAGTAAATAACACAGGTCAAGACCTGGTGTGGTCTCTGGCTGCAGGGCAAAGGAGGTGGCATGGCTCATACCCTCACCACATCAGGTTCGCTGCAGCCAGATCAAGTGGACCTTGCCCACCATTGTGTAGGGGTCTGCTCGCCAGCCAGGGCCAAAACCATACCAGCGCCCAGGCTCACAGTTTCACAGCCATTGCATGCAAGTGCCCTGGCCCTGTTCCATTCACCGGCACCAACACTGCCATGGAGAGATGATCTGAGGAGCAGTGGTGGAAGAAGGCTGATGCCCAACAAACCAGTGGTGTGACTGTAAGGGGAACTTTTGCCCGTAAGCTTTTGTTTTTCAGTTGAAAGTCCTACTTCCAGGGCAAAGTTGTACATATTTCAATAGCAGATCAAGTCTCACAAAGGGTTGCCTGAGTTCTTACTGCCTAATAAAGAGTCAGCAAATTTATGTTATAGTAAAAACAATTGGGAGTAAAAATTCTTTAAAAAAAAAGAAAATACTCCATTCATCTGACTACAAAGTGAGTTGCAATAAATACAGTATTGAGAAACAGAGCAGCCTAGCAGGGTTTTAAGTAGTTCCCGCATTCTCGCTGCTGCTCCCACACACGCACACACACACAGGCTGCCACGCACTCTCCCTCGTGCTGCTAAAAGCAAACACTGGATACGACGGACAAACATTGTAAGCCCAGATGTGTCCATTACAACCAGCGTGAACTATGCTCATGAGGAGCGCTGTCACTTCTGAAAATCCAAGTGTCTCCGGCTGCGAAAGAGCAGTGGGGTGTGAGAACAAAAGAAAGAGATGTTGTGATTAAGGCAGGGCTAATGGTTCATTAACAATACCCAAGGCCTGGCTCTACAGCTTAGAAGTTAAGGATTTATTTCAAAACTACCTTTTGGCTTTCTTTTTTTCTTTTTGTTATTGCTCTTCATTTCTTTTCTCTGCCTTTTGAAAAGGATTTGTAGCTTCCTCTCTTGCCCTTTTGTCTGATGGCTCCTAAAATATGAAGCAAATGAAAACAGAGATCTAGTGAAAACAGTATTTTTTTCCTTCCTCATCTCTTTTTTCAACTCTCTCTCTGATGTGTGAGTCTAAAGCAAGGACACAGGGGAGAGGCAGCATTCCTTGCTTTGACGATGGCCCTACCCTGGTTTTTGGGGTCCAGTTTGGCAATCTGAGGGCAACTTTCAGAGCAGGTACAGTACTCACCTGGGCCAAAAGTACCACAGAGACCTTTCCAGCATTTTTAAGTTACATGGTTGTATTTCAGTCCCGTTTTTGGCACTGGTTCATTTACTATAGAGGCATGAAGTTAGTTTGTGTTTACACTGCTAAATGAAGGTGGCCAGTGAGAGAACTAAGGTGCAGGAGGGCAGCTGTCAGCTCACACTCCCCAAACAGTGCCCAGGAACAGTTCACAAATTAGCTTGTGCCAAAAACCTTGCTCCAGATGGCACTGAGAACAATACTGCATGAGATTTGGCTCATTGTTCTCCCTGGCATTATTCAATGTTGTCCTCAACCACCACCATCAGCCCCCACTCATACCTCGGGCATACAGCACATACTTTTGTTTCAATGCTGCAAAAGCACCTTGCTGATGGGCTGCAGCACGGCCTAAAAATTGTTTCAGTCTGAACTAGGAAAAAACAAACACACACGCAATCATAATTATGTCCTAAGGCCAAGGGATTGTACATAATGTCTGGAGGAGCCATAGGGTCAAGCGTGATGTGCTGGAAGGTCAGTTGGTCTGCTGCAAAGGGTCTCTTAAATCTCATGTTTTACTGAAATTCGTTAGGATACTCCTTTATAGCCTCTTCTCATCCAAAACCTTCTCTGACTATTGCCACCTATACATTTGTTAATTGAACTGTACCGAGGGCGACTCCTTTAAACTACAGCTGGAATTAGAAGAGTGAAATTTACCACAGGGGTTCATATACTTCCTGGCAGGACTTCTGGTGGGTTAATCCTTTAGTTTAAACATTAACCTTTTACAAAGGTACAGGCTGGACACTGCCTGGCTGGGAAGCAGCTCTTCTGAAAAAGCCCTGGTGTCCTGGTGAGCTGCATGATCAGGAGCACAGCCAAGAGATCAGTGGAAGTGACTTTCCCCTTTACTCAGTACTTACTACACCACATCTAAATATTGTGTCCAGTTTCGGACTCCCCACTACAAGAAAGATATCAATAAATAAGTGAGTTCAGCAAAGAGCAACCAAAATGATTGGATGGAGGACTTTTTTAAAGTCAGAACCTCTTCTGTTTCAATTTATGTAATTTGTCAATATGGCATCCTGTGCCATGTGCCACCATGGAAAACCTGCCTCCATCTTTCTGGTAATCTCTTTGTAGGCACTGTCAGGCTGCTGTTAGTTCCTCCTAAAGCTGCCTCTTCTCTAGGCTGAACAGGGTCAACTCCCCCGACTAGTGAGCAAGTCACAGAGTCATAGAAACATAGAATTGTCTAGGTTGGAAGGGGCCTTTAAGATCATCTGGTCCAACCATCAACCTAACTCAAAAAAAAAACTACAAAAAAAAGCATCTCGGAAGGGTTATTCATCTGACCTAACTTAAATATCTAGCTAGAGGTGAGGTGGCTTGCCTGTGAAAGTTCTTGTTTGAATCCATGAATAGAACCTAGGGTAAGCAATTTAAATTTAGTCCTCTAACTTATAAATCACTAAAATTTGGTGAGAAGTACCTCAGTCTTTTACCCCGTCCTTTCTTTTGTTTGCTGAGATTCAAACTTTCCTCCCTAGTGATCATGTCATAGGATGCTCCTAGAGGCCGGGGAACATCCACAGGACACCTTGTGCAGAGAGCTGTTGTAACATACATGGGCAATGTCTGTAGTAGCAAATAAAATGGGGAGGAGGTGCTAGCTAAAGCAGTAAATAACAATTGCCTGTGCTCTTGAACTGTAAAAACCCTCTCTGTCATGGCTGTAGCTCCTGCCAGATGCCACCCAGACATAAATCTTAGCAACAGCTGGGGACTACCTTGTTTGAGAGAAGACAGAAAGTCAAACTTTGTGGTTGCAAGCCATGCTGTCCCAGGTCGTGGACAATCCCTAGCCCAGTAGTAGGCAATCCTGCTGGACAGTGGACAGTCCTGAGCAAAATTGGTAGGAGTGTAATCCTTTCATGATCACCAAACTTCAGTTTATAAAACCTGTTTTATTTTCCTAATAACTAAATGACCTTCCTGTGCTAGCTTCATGACTGGAGATTAATATGCTCTGGGATCACTGCCCAGTCACTTCTGCCAACACAGGAGCCATTCCAGGAGACATGTTCCTTCAACTCCCTGGTTAGATTTCAGTATATTTCAATTTTCCATTTGTAGATTATAATTTTTTCCAGCCCGTGGTGTTTTGGTAGTGCACTAGATCTATTGGAAAGTAGTATCAGAAGCATTTTCCCATGTGATTTCATCTGCCACAGTGGCAGTATCTAAATGTCCACTTGAAATCTCTCTGGATAAATAAATCTTCCTCTATTGTAGTGAACTATACAGTAGTTTTCTTGTTGCATCATCCTGCTTTAGAAGTTTAGCACTAAGGCTGATTATTAGAGAAAAATTCTGTAGTGAAACTGTGCACTATAGTATTCTGCATCAAAAACTGATGACAAACGTGAACAATGCATCACTCTGAATCTGATTCTGCCCAATCCTTCATGTATTTTCAACTTGAAGTTCCTGTGGGAATGCCTACAAGTTATTTTAAGACGCTCCTCCAAAACAAATTAATCACAGATACAGGCAGCAAATCTACAGGCACTTCCCAGGCATGACTGGAGGCCACCCTCTCAACTGAGCAGATCCCTTTAAACTGTGGAGATGACACCACTCAGTTTAAAGCAAGAAAACCACTGAATAGTGTAATGGATTAGAAAAACTCTAGGCTTGCCTGGACGTGAGACAAGTGGCATTCTGAGCATTCTTCCCCACCCCTCCTCTACTCCGGATGCCTTTTTACCAAATATATGGGTACACTCCATAACATTAGGGGAGTATCAGACAAATTTGGAATGCTAGTGACAAAGAAATCTTGCAAAATTAGGATCTTAGTCAGCACCACAGAGACCATTCACTTTAACAGTAATGATTCTAACTATAACTAAACTATTCATACAAGTTCATAAGTGACAATATGTGGACCTTTAAAACTGTTTTGCCACTGCTAGCATTCACTTCTTTCCACGTGTAATGTCTTAAAAGGATAGTGTTATAAGTGCCTTACTGATCCTATGAGAAAGTGTAACCCTGCAGCGTAGGGAGCTGTGATTGCCGCTGCCTTCATGTAAACAAAACTGCAGGTGACTCTCAGAAGCCGCTGGCAGTGATGCACCAGTCTGAAGTCTGTGAGGAGAACTGCTCTTCTCAGACCAACATTAGCTCAGCTGTGTGGCAGAACAAGGCGAGGTGCCTGGGACAGGGATGGCAGCACTTACACCAGCACTTACACCTGGGATCCTAGGGCAGTTTGTGATGAAAGGTGCATAGAGCTAAATGAAGGAATATATGCAAGCTAGAGGCTTAAACGGGCTTGACAGAAAGATCAGCCAGGTTAAGGGCATGGGACTGGAGCCCTTGTTTGAGGTATCTAAAGAGGATATGGAGGTCAGAAGCCAGGAGACCAGGAGCTGCTGCTGTGCTGCTTCTGAGGGCAGTCCTCAAACAAACTCGGCTTCAGAAACCCCTGGTTTATTTCACAGACTTTCTCCCACTGTTATACGCAGACCAGAGCACCAATTCCTTGTATGCTCAGCTACAAATCTAGGAGAGAACTTGCTGCCAGCATGGGGACTGACATGAGTGACATTAAACACATGCATACAGTTTGGGTGCTACTGTGATACACATAATAAATAATAACAAGTATAAAAACAGACCTACCTTTTAGCAGCCATATCTCATCTATATTTGTAGATCCACAGCCATAAAAGTTATAAATATAGTTGAAATCATCCAATATGTATTGAATGCAGATATTCCAGGATGCCCATAAAACACATTGAAAAATGTGAATTGATTACATAAGCAGTTTTTTTAATGAATGAGGTCTATAGATTTTATAGTATTCCTCTCTCTCGAATCTTGTAAAATACATGGAAGTCTTAATTATAGCTGAAGATATCTGAACTATGTTGGCCTTTGATTTTATAATACAATATGTAATTCCTGCTGGCATAATAAACTAATAAATTCAGTATTTGTTATAAATGAGTTTAAATTTATAAGCCTATCAAAATACCTCCTGGTTCCTGTTAATGTTTAGGAAACATTTCAGAAATGTTTCAGGTTCCTGGCTGAAAGAATTGCCTCACTCTTTGCTGAGCTTCTGTTGATCCAACGTCTTGAAGTAATCAACAATTATATGTACTGTATGAGTAACACATACGCAAATGTTGTATATGTAGGTAAGAGAGATACAGAAGGAATGGAAGGAAAGCAGAAGTAATAGTTTGTGTGTACGTACTTCCTCCAGTAAGATGTTTGGATCTAAGAGGCCCATCCTGAACCACTTGTAAATCACATTTTGCTTTGGAAGGTATGAAATAGACAGGTTGCCTTTCAAATAACACCCTCAAATCCCTGCGGGTCCTGGCCAGGGACATTCAGTTTGGTAGTAGACAGCTGGCTGGGGAAATTCCTACAGTACCACTGTCAAGTGCTTGACTTTGTGGGTTTGTGCGGAGACTTCAACTCCTGCTTTTTGGTCACATTCATATCAGTGCTCATATAAAATGAGTTTCACTTCTCACCCTGGAGATAATTAATATCTGAGTCCCAGAAAAAGATGCAAAGAGTCAAGTGTTGTAGCTGAAGATGGTTAAAAATTGTCTCCTCTCATTCTATGAGTTGTTGCCCCTTGACATGTCTCCTGACGCTGCAAACAACCAAACCCCTAACAGGAAGGAAGGACAGTAAAAGGAGATGAGACTTGTTTGCTGATATTATCAGGCTAGATATGTAAAATGAAGAAGCATCTGATTCTACTTTTAAAACTCAAATTTAGAGCTTGTACTAGCATAGTCTGGTAATGTTTTGTGACAGAAAACCAGTAAAATTTTCTTGTCAAAATACTAAATACCACATAAAGGAGTTACAGATGCTGTATTTAGGTAGATTAGCTAAAGCATGGCATAAACTGTAGTTTCTTGAAATTCTATCCCTAAGGCAAAACTAAAATGTTCAATGGTTGGGGTTTTTTTGTTGTTGTTGTTCTTCAACAAAAAACAGCTTTAAAAATATGATGCATATAAATTCTTATACTTTCTAAATTATGCTGGCTTTTGGCTAGGTACGTGTTTTCTATTGAAGTTCACACCATAATCTGAGACATGTTAATTTAGGTTAGGCGTCTACTCCGTCAGCTGTTCAGTAGAACATACAGACACATCCATTCAAGGCCTTTCATTCCCTGGAAGCCCGAGGAGCATTTTGGATATTGCCTTTCAGCACTAAAACTGGTCAGCTTATGGTAGCATTTTCTCATCTCAGTTTCTGCAGGTCCAAACCACAACGATCCACAAGGGGATTAAAGCATATATTAATGAGCTTTTTAGCCCCTGTAGATTTCTCCTTCTAATTTGCCAGAATTTTATGTACCCCTTTCCTGACCCTAGAAGTGATATTTTCTTCCATCTGGAATGATTGTTTCATGTTAATATGTTGGTTTGAATATAAAACATAGGAATGTTGGTTAGCACAAAACCTAATGAAGGCTCTGGGGTTTTTAGCTTTTTTGGCTTTATTTATTTTTTTCCTTAAAGAAACATTACTCATTTGTTCAGGCCAAGAATGTAAGGCTTCAGATGTTACTCATGCAAATCTAATGTAAAACACAAACATTAGGCAGTAAATCCATATTTAGGCACCTAAATAAGCAGTCTGCTTTGACGCATTAGCATTCTGGTAAAAGCCTATGTTTTATTTCCTGACCCCTGTCATCTGAATTCAGTCAGACTTATTAAGAATTGAAACCCCATCTTATAAGAGGGACCTGTGCCTACTAACTGCTGTAACTACCATTATGACAATTACACTGGAATAAGATCCCAGGGAACGTTAGACCTGGACAAACAGACGACATTTTATTTACGTCTTTTGTCTTGGACTGCGGCTTCCATCTGAAACGGCCATTGTAAAATGGAACCATACCTCCCAGTGGATGAAAATCCAGCTTGTGCAGTTACCCATGTGACTTGCTTGTAAAGACTCTGGTAGCTGAGTGCATTTTTGAGGGGAGAATTTGGTTGCAATGTTCTCCTGTTGAGAATTTCCATTTGTTCGATTTTTTTTTTCTTTCTTCCATGTGTTCTGCTTACTCCAAAGCAAAAGTGTGTGTTTTCTCTTCAGTTAATGAAAACTCAACAATCGTTAGGCCCACTGAATTTTTAACTAAGCAGTTCTGTGAGAATGAAAAGGAAAAACATACGCACATGGTAAACACAAAAGCGCTTAAGTAGATACCCATATATGGTAATACGTATGGGTTAAATACGAACATATTTGGCAGAAATGCATGACAAGAATCCCTGTCCAGAGCCAAACCCTCATAGACAAAGGGCAGAATTTACCACAAGCTTTGCTATCTCAGCTGCACGCGAAGCACGTTTCTTTTTTGGATGTATCTGGACCATCATTGATTATGCATTCCATATGACATACATCTCAATGGGGTTTACTTCACCTGCTTTCATGAAATGAACCTTATTCTTCTTGCTCTCATATAATAAGAACGTTTGCTACCGAGTATTAAAATGTGTGCAACATGTGGCAGACATCTGTGGTGTGCTGCCATTGCACTTGACTTGCACAAGAAAGTGAGCCATCTCACCTTCCAAAATCAACCCTGCCCCTCTTCAAAATGCGTCTTATTTCAGAAATGCAGGTGCAAAGCAACACACCTCAGCAGACACTGAACTTTGAAGAGCTTCAAAGACGTTTTGTTCCACTGTATTTTGCTTAGACATATCATGGAACAGCACATATGTAGGAATCAGTTTTCACTGGGTCTGGTCCAGCACTTTCAGTCAGTTGGGCTTTGGTTGGTTTTTTTGTTTGTTTTTGGGTTTTTTTTCCTTTTGTTTTGTTTTCACATATTCTTTTTCACCAAAATTTAAAATTATTCTTAAGATTGCAGGTCACCGTTAGTGGGAGGCAGTTTCATGGTTCCACTACACAGCACACCACACCAAGCCACTCTCTGCCCATCAGCCAAAACCTGGTACTGACTGGATTCTCTACACTCTGTGGTGAGCATGACATAAAATGCATTAGCTGTGTTCACAGTAACAGTGGTTTAAATTGATACATCTTACTGCACATTTGCAATATCTTCAGTGCATGCACAAGCTGAAACTGGAAGCAAAGTAAAATAATTATAAATTAACTCCTTCCCTTCTAAATGGGTTCCTCAAGCCTTTTAATTATCCTTAACTAATCCACTTTAACAACTAATTCACACTGCCTTTCCTGAGCATCCTTGTGTCATCAAGTTCTGGCTTGCAGGTATGGAAAGTGGAACATTTTCTGCAGCTTTCGGATTGCACCCATAGAAGATGTATGTGCAAACATCAAGCCTCTCATGGCCAAAGGTCGGCATGTGCTGCCTCTACACACGTAGCTCTGGAGTAATCATTTACACCTGTGCCACATGAGTTCAAATCTCAGGGATTTCACTCTTACTTACTGCCTGGCAACATAAAGGACTTGAAATTACATTTTCTTTAAGATTATTATAATATACCAGGTAGTATGGAAACATATTAATGTAAGGCCTCTCTCTCATCCATCATTTACCATAGTGGTGGATGTTTACACTTGCTTTGTACTTGCCTAGTCACCAACTTGAGGTGCAAGAACCTGGAAAACTAGACCCGTTTTGTGCAGAAGCTGAACATTTGTCTTGTGTTACATTCTTATGTTGCATTGCATCAGAAATGCTTCCCCTGATCAGATATTAATACGTAAATCAAAACGTATTCAAAATTTATTCCTCTTGCATGAGAATGAAAAAGATCATTAAAGAAATTCAAAACAGACTGCGGACATTTGGAGTAAGTCTTTCATGAGGAAAATAAAACTCCAACACATGAGGAATTTCTAGAAGCAGGTAATGGGTCGTTCACATCTGCTGTCTGCAGTGGATGACTTGGAAGAGCACGCTGTTCCAGGATAACTGCAGCTCTATTACTATCACCTCACTGTAACCCCGTGTAACCCTCGTTACTGCAAGAAGAGGTGATGCCCTGACTATTCACCGAGAGGAATAGGAGCCACCTGTGTGAGCATTGCGTGCCACAAGGTCTGTTTCAACACCAAAAACTGACGCACACAGACACATATGCAGAAATATAAGTACCCTTTGAAAAACTACTGAAGGAATTTCTGGCATTCAACGCTATACCTGGCTCTGCAAGGATTACAACTGTGAGCCGTGCCATAGGTGTTGCAAGCATGGAACATTTGCAATGTATCAAGAGAGCATATTGCCATTATTATATGAATGCAGTGATTCAAAGCAATTTTGACTGAAAAGGCCTCATTTTAATTTACGATTAGGGCTCTCCCACTACCTCTGCAGTATAAAAATGCCTTCAAATGGATGTAAGTAATCCTAATCAATCCCACTCTAAGGCACGTTTATGCTGCTTTATGGCAAAAAATGAAAGTTTAGGCTGTCGAGAATTACGTGTGTAAAGCACCTACCGAATTGGACCCATTGTTATCTTTTCTTTGACGGCAACACTTCAGGGCAAAGTACAGAATCACAGCGTCATCATATCATACTCTACCTAGAAAGATGTGTCCAGAGGTGACACATTGCTTTGTCTCCATTCGTAGAAATGGAGACAGCAATATGTCCTACCATCTTCAGGGTTGTGAAGGTTAAATCCAATAAAGAGCTTGGTATAAATCTGAATATGGGTATCTAAGAGGAGGTATGATGTAGACAAGGCACGTCTATAGGTCCTTGTGCCGCCACACACAGCAGAGCCGAGCAAGGCATGGCAAGGCTTTGCAGGGAAAATTATGTGGATGTTGGAAGCAGCAGAGCCATGTTAGCACATTGCTGCACCTGAACTAATAATGCTGGCACCTGAACTAACAGTGCCATGCTGAGGAGATCACAGACTGAAGCGGGCAGAGTCAGCTCAGTAACTCTGCCTTACTCTTTGTAGTGTATTGTGCCACAGGCTGTCCTTCCTCAGAAAAGTCATCATAACATGCCAGCTACAACCTTAAAGTGGGATACATTTTTATGTGACTAAGCAAGGAAGATGCCATCTGTCTGTATTGAGGGCATAGCTGTAGACAGAGGGGTTACCCATACCAGAATAAATGAGGAATAGCTTCCCTGAAGACATCAGACAGATGAGAAATAGGGGAAGTGAGATGTGAATTCAGCTCGAGAGTTCATTTTCATTCATTTTTTTCTTGTCCTAACTGATGTGTGCAGAGAGTGAATGATCCTTGGCAGCAGACCAGGACGAAGGATACTAAGATCAAAGGAGTACCAGCACACCACTGTACTTCACAAAATAGTGTGTATTTGGCACAGAAACACCTCCGATAAGCATTAAAAATATCTTTTTAATGGATATTTTATTCTTTTGACAGAGGCTATTTAAGATTTGAAAGTGACACAAAACTAATTTATCCTCATATGTAAAAATGCACTCTTCAGATAGAGATATCACATTAATTTTACTTGTTCATGTAACACTCTGAAAACTAATCTTAGGTTCCTCCCTCAACACTGTGGAAAGCAAAAATTAATTAACTTGGGTACAAGGAAAGGAATGAATCTGCCCATTCTTTAAGATTCTGCTTTCAAAGTAGAAAACCTAGGTCATCTGCAAACAATCGTTTGTTTTCTACTACAAATCCCCCTTCTTAATGTGTTTAATATGTCATTTGCTCATTAGCATGTTTGTTCATTAATTTCTGTTTAACAGCACAGTCTATGGTCCGTCATGTTTTTCATTTCTGCAGTCATCCAACAGACAGTACATAATGTTGTCACAGTTGCATGGGAATGATTTTATACTTATATACTTTTAACCAAAAGAACCCCAGAGCATGTTCATAAACTATCTTCTGTGAATATTTTTATATTCAATAGTTTAGGGCAAATGTAATTATGTATCTGTTATACCTTTGTATATTTCCAGCTGTTTGTTTGGCTTTTTTTTCCAAACTGCAGATCGGTCAAAATATTGGCCATTTAATCCTTATGTTTCTTGCTAATCAGGAATTTTCTTCTCTTCTCCCCTATGAACTTTCTTGATTACTTCTGATGTTTTTATCAGGATTCTGAGGCGTGGAAAAATTTAGCAAGAAGTTGCAAAATAAGAAAAACTGACAGTGAAGGCTACAAGAGAGAACACTATGTGCTTTCTTTGCAAGACTTTATTGCACCAAAACCAAAATGGAGGCCTGTCTTTGGAGACAGCAGACTCATCGAAGGAAGTAAGCTGCAGTTCAGAGATAACAAAGACAGAAGGGTATTAGAGTCACATATCTCCCATGGGCCAAATTTCAAAAGCTATTTAAATGATGCTATGAATTACCTAAGTCTTATGGAGCAGAATGAGGACACCCTCTACAGTGTATTCCCTCACCTTAAAGCCAGTCAGACCCAGAGCATAAAACTATATTTTTGTGAGCTCCAGAGAGGACAGGTCTATCATATGGAGAAAATACAACTTTTGATTAGAAGTGAGATTAGCAATTCCTGTTCAGTGTTAGGTTTGTCTATATATAAAGCAATTGAGATAAGTACATTCCTCATAGTTTTGTACAGGCTTGTTTAAACATGGGACAGCTTTTTCAGTGAGGAGATCATATAAAATATGTTCACCCTGAAGTGAACAGACAAATATTTCAGGGAAAGGATTTATTTTGGAAAATGTTAATGAAAACAAAAATTTTAAACTAATTTTTTAAAGGAAAACAAGTAGTCAGGAAGAAAAAGAAAAAAAAGACCTTTTAGGACAAAAATTGCCTCTGAAATGCTTTTTGGAGCCTCAATAATCTGCGTTTCTGATGCCACCTGCCTCCCCCTTCCTCAGGCTCCAGAACCAGGCTACATTTTTCATTATAGCTCCTTATTTCCTCTTCTCCCTGAGCTTCTGTGTTGCAGTGTGGGAGTTTATGGTCACTTAAAAACACTGTGTGTTTTTATATGATAATGCCTCATGAGTAATCTAGCTCCAATAGAAGAATAAAGACTTGAGACTCCTAACCTCCCAGAAATACCTCAGCAACATTTAAAAATATTTTTCTTTGTTTCCTGAGCTTCTCTTTAAACAGAAACCATTGTTTTATAGGAAAAGCCAACACTTTCTCTTACAAGGCTACATTTAGAGACTAAAGGCTTGAAAGTATTAGGCTGAGAGATTTTTGATGAACCATGCAGGGTGGTGAAGTTCACCAGAACTAACCAAGCCATTCCCTACTTAACTTTGCACCTCGTTCTCTGAGATAATTAGTCATCCAGCAGGTGGTCAACTGGAGAGAAGTCACACACATACCCTTCCTTTACTAGTTTCACTATCATCATATAGGATGGACAGATTAAGATCCTTGTTCATTAACTTCATCTGAATTCCTGATAAAACAGGGCCAGGTACAGGAGGAAGTGCTGTCCTGTGGTTGTCCCTGCCATTGAATTGCTGGGAAGCTCCAAGGCATAGCCTTGGATGCAATGACTCACAGTGACAGAATTATAGTTTGGAAACAACACAAACCACACAAAGCTTCCAACCAGCAGCCTGGACAGAACCACCCTCTTCGAGGGGACAAGCCAGGTTGGACACATGACAGGAATCGTCCTCTGCCACTTAGCTTCAGGGCCAGACAAGCAGCCCTGGCTTATTTTATTTAAGAATACGGTTGTAGTCATAGTGGTTAGATGATTGACCCCACAGGAATATCTTCCCACTTCATGCGCTCTTCTGTTCAGATGCTGAGGACATTCTTCAGCAAACACACACTTTGAAAGTGTGCTGAATTGACAGCCAAATGACCAACTAGATTTTATTGTTTCCCCCAAGTTTTCACATCATAGCTCAGAGTAGTTACCCCATGAGTCTGATTGATTTTTAGGTGGCAGTTTTTCATTCTCCAAGATAGACTACATGTCTCCATGGTAAATACTTTATTAGTGGATCTAAGCCTATTACTAGCCCATGCTAGAAAATCTAGGCTCTTCTCTTCATATTTTTAGCTCTGAAAATCCTCAATTTAATCCACAGTGCATCAAGCAGCATCACAACTGTCACATTACTTTATTAATCTTCAACTGCTGACCTTACACCACTGTTAATTGGTGAGATGGAGAGTCCTGGCTCTCTAATCTTACAAGGATCTGATTTCTCAATAGGTATCTTATGAGACATTCATATGCATATGCATGTTCTAGATAAAATGATCACGGAAACGTACCTAATGACACTGTCACTTACATGAAATTATTTGGCTATTTAAAATTAGTCACATGAAAATTACTTCATTGCATATGAAAGCATCCATTTTACACCAAAATGCCCTGAAATACAGAAATACAGTAAAGGCTTATGTGCAGAGTAGGGATAGATGAGGTTCATCATGCATGCATTGAGCTTCATAACATGCGTATAAGGCTCAGTGTCGCCCATGGTATTTCAATGAGTCTTGCTTCGAGTCAAACTTGTGGTGAAGTGTTTTCTGAGCAGAAATGGACTTATGTACATCCCTCATTCGTCTGCTGAACCAGCAATTCTAACACTAATTAGTTTCAGTATTAAAACCCCCACCAAGACATGACACTGAAATTCAGCAAAGGCTGGATAAAATTGCAGCTTGCATTCTTTAAATATTTATACAGTACATCAAAACAAATGAAACTGGAGATTCCATTTCCAGCATGAGCTGCAACATTGCTAGAATGGGGTCTACTGTGTCATGCCACTTATTTTCATTTCTTTGATTTTTTTTTTAATGACACTTCTGCTGAATCAGTAATCAGGGACAAGGGACAGAGTCATACTGTTTTAAATCTTCAATATTCCTAAGAGTAAACAGATATCCAGTGAAGCAAGTTAGAGAGAACTTTAACTCTATGAATTATTTTGAGAACATGAAAATCCCTTTCACAGATCAAGTTTATCACAGCACTGAAAATATGCAAGTATTTGTATTAAAAATTGTATATTTCATAGAAAAACATCTAAGAAAATCCTATTATTTTAATACGGATTCCTCATTTAGTTAATCAATCAGGTCTGAGTGTCTCATGTCTGAGATACACATATTCTCGTGGAGGTTAATATTATCTCTACAGAAAAAAAATACTGTAGAGTTTGATAGTAAGAACTATTTGTCTATTACTTTTTTTCTCTGTTTTGGAGCAATATGAATGCAGTAGTAGATCAGCTGTAATATCAGTGATTTCCAAGTGACCATGACATTTACCAAATATCTGGTGAAGTATTTAAATAAAAGGTAGAATAGTAAAGACTAGTCCTGCCACTCTGCTCTTTCTCAGGCTCCTGAACATTGTGGTTAAACAGAGCCCTGGAATCCAATCCAAAGCTGTGATCTGTGTGAATGAAGGAAGCACTGCACACATACAAGTCTTTGCTGCTCTTATTACTTTTAATAAAGATTATTATCATCACTTATATGATATACATTTTCTTTTACTAAAGATGGAATGGAGGAACTGAAGTAAGGTCTGATCCCAAATGTGAACAAGGACTTAGTCTGCAAGTTAAAAGACTGGAAGAAGTACATAATAGCATATAAAAGACCAAGAAAATGGGAATAATACACTTGTTGAGGCTGAGCAGATCAAAAAATAGTATGATGAAACTGAAAAATGGAAGAGTCATGTTGGACCTTAGGAAATCACATTCTAACAGAAGCAGAATATCTGGGGGACTTATAAACTCTCCATCATTGAAAGTGTCTAAAAGAGATTAGAATTACTTCTGTCAGAAATGACAGAAATACAGCACTTTATGGCAGGAAAAAAGTAGGAGATTTTTTGAGATGCCTCCCAGCTCTATGATTCTGTAAGCAGTTAATGTGTTGGTGCTTGGAGGAGGAAAGGGGATGCTCTGAGTGTCTCTCTTACAATGGTGTTTCTAGTTTAGGTTTCTAGTTGCATATTGGAAAAAATGTCATTGTCATTTTTCATTAAAGAAAGCAGCAATACTTTGGCCAAGATTTTTTTTTCTCAGCTCTCTGAAAGTGTAGGAGCAGAGGACTGCCACCCAGCACTTTGAACAGTGATGCTTTCTGCATGAGAACCACCACAGTGCCAAGTCAACTAAACATCCAGCTGGTCTCATATATGGACTCCAGTAGTGCCCAGTAGGGAGATGCCCATAGAGGAACAGATGCCCACAGTGAACAGTCATTCCTTATTTACTTTTTCCTTGCTTCACAAGATTTTAGAGATCTTTTCCAGTCCATTTAGTTTCTTTCACTGTAGTGCATCGTACTGCCCCATTCTGAAATCCATTTTGGGAAATGATATCTCAACTCTCCCATCCTTTTTAGTAAGAACTGAGCATTTTCAATGACTGTAAGACAGTAAAATGTAGTGAGATAACATCCCTTATTAAATGTTTGAAACCTCTTACACTGAGACCCTGCAGCCCTGGGTCTCATTATTTTCTTTCATGGAGAGAGGAGCTTTAGGTTCTGTTTTAATTCACAGTTCATCTTCTAAAAGATCTAGAAATTGAGATATGAAGTGAAGAGGGACTCTTACCTACCTTACAAATCCCATAAATGCGATGCCAGATCTTAAGCCTGTATTAAAAAGAGATTACATTTCTAGTAGCTTATGGCAGTGAAAGCAAATAGTTTCTTGAAATTTTGTTGATAGAGTTACAGTCCACATATAAACTATCCAGATTTATGCTGAGCTGGAATAAAATTTCAAAATCACCTCCTGCATCAACTGTATTTTCCCAACAAGACTGTCTTGTGTAGATCTGACCTCAGTGTACTGGAACTAAAGGCTCTGAACTCCCTGGGCTGAATGCACTTCCAGTGTAAAACCAGTCAAAATGCATTTGTGCCATTCCAACAATTTGCAGATTTGCACAGAGTTTCTGCAAACCCTTTTTAGTTCAGGCATTTATAGGCCTGGGTTTCAAAGTGATTCTGCTTCCAGAAACCTCCCCCTGCAAATTCAGAGCTAAACCAAATCCCCCAGCTGAATCTCATTTGTTTATGTATTTATTTATGTATGTGTTTCATTGATTTATTTATTGGTCCTAGAATAGAAGGGGTATGAAATCCCCTGCCTGCTACTGCATTTTGTTAAACAACATCTGTTTGAGCCAGGCTTGCTGAAAGAGTTGCTAAGGTTCATGTTCTATCCGATGAACCTTCCTCAGTTCATTATAGGAATGACCAAAGGCCGTTTCTTTCTCTTCTCCATTTTCTCTCCCCGCACTTGTAACAGTACATTACAGTGAACTTGCAGTGTCTCCCTCCGATGCACACTCATGAAGTTTTTCAGCTCTCAAGTTCCCAAAGAAAATTCTGATTTGGCACAGGCTCAAGATCTTCTTTTAAACACAAACATTATCTTCCTTGCTTTGGCGCTCTCCTTGTTTTTTCTGTCAGCCTTTTCCCCTCCCTTCTTCATTGCTATGTCTACTTTCACTCTATCTCTCACTCAGTTCCTCAGTGAAGAAAGCTAACACTCTTAGAAAAATCCATGTTTATATGGTGATTGTCTTAGCTTAGAGCAGTGCTACTGGGCAACATCATAAATAAAACACTTTGGGGGGTCACTGTTAGATAATCTCTATCCTGCACTTTCCAAAACTTTCATGTGCTTCACTCATTTGGAAAATTGTTTTACTCCATGTCAACATTCCCATCTGTTCTCATTTTGTAAGTTTGTAATAATGATGCTGCTTAAGGCTTTGCCTCGCTTTTGCATTGACTTTAGGGAAACTTCAGAACTTGAGCCTGAGAGCTGTGAAGTCCAGCAAGGACAAAGTACTTTGGAATGACCTAAATCTTTCTCTGGTAAGCAGGTGCTCAGAAGAAACACCTGTATCAACATCAGGAACATCAGCACAGACAGACCAGGAGCTGCTGAATGATACATCAGGCAGCCCCGCACCTAACAGGGAACACTCTGCAGTATGTGCCAAAACTCCTGGAGGAACTCTGAATAAGCTCTTGCATCTTCAAGCCTCTGGATATAGTGGAGATGAACAAATGATGTAAATGAACTTTGCCAACTTGTTACACAGAGGTCACAACAGAAGGAGGCTGTTTTGCACTTTCCCAGTCTTTCTTATGTGTAGGTAGCCACGCATAACGACCTCTCACTTAGTGAAAAAGAAGCATTGCAGTCCTTACAGAAAGAAATCTTTGCCTGGTAAAAATAAGGCTGGGAGAAATTGCTGCTCTGCTGATTTCCATGGTAATTTTGCAATTGATCTCAACTGCATGGGGATTTTCCTCTTTGGTTAAGATAAATGAAGCCTGCAGAAAGTTCTTTGAAGGTGACAGACATGTTAAGGACAAAATAAAACTTGCAGACCGTATTTGGTCTTTTCAGTTATTTTTCTGACATGCATATTAATTTGCTAGATAAAACCACATTAAAAATAAATCTGCCTATATGCATATTAATGTTACTTTTTAAATAGTGTATTTCCATATATTAAATTACAAATAGATCCTTCTTGTTCTTTTCTTCCCTAGGGGCTACATCAGCTAACAATGGTTTCTTTAGAGTTTTCAACCTTTCATCTACATTTGTATTTAGTGATTTTCATAGGAGCAATTGATTGCTGCATTCATAGTGATTTATGTGGAAAGGGAAGTATATTCATATTAAGCATATAATGAGAACCCTGGAACACTAGTTTACATTTTGCTGGCAATCGCAGTGGCTTTGGCAATGGATTTTAGATGACCTTAACATTCGCGTCCAAAACATATGCGATAACTAGCCTCGGCCTTCACCCTACCGTTGATCTTTTAAAACAGTGAACATAAGATAAAGATCTGTTGTGGTTCTTTTCTCAGCTCTCTATAACATTTCATAAATAGGTCAGTTTTAGCATGTTTATATAAATTGATTCCCCTTCTGGGAATGCTGGGCTGTGATAAACAGTTCTCTCCAATTAGTTTGTTGGTTTTTTAAAAATAGTTAGGGATTACTATTACAGCTAAAAATATTTTAAATATAAGTATCTTCTAAGTCAAGAAAATGTCTTCTGTCTGCTACTGACAGATGAACTGCAAATTCCCACTCCTGTTACCTTTAAAATCAATATTGCAGTCTCTACGCATGTGGACTTCTGCTTTTTGACAATATACAGCAAAATGAAGATCAAGTCCTGCAACACAGTGCCCGCTACCACAAGTCATTTTAATCATGAGGAAGGAATGACTGAGGCCAATGAGACTCCTTTGGTTTGTAATCCCTGCGCTTAACAGACATCTATGGGATCAACTCTGTTTTGTCATATTTGCTTGAGACGTCATTCTGTTGGCTTACGGATTTGTACATTCCTTTAGACGCCAGCTGTCCTTTTAATTCTCATTAATAATCCATTTTATTTCATTTTGTTGTGACATCCATTTCTATGAAACAATTTGCATGGCAAGTCAGGTCAGCTGGTGAATCAGTTGCCCAGTGACCTCCCTCAGCAATGAGTAGCACTAGATGCATCAGAAGAAGATGTAAGAAATTGTAGGAAATCATTATGCAGGACAGAGTGGACTTCTAGTTTTTAGCCATTATTGCTCATCTTGATGACCACATCTCTCTTCCGAATACTTAGCAAAATGATGGTGACAAATCTTGTGCCTTGACTTCCACTTTTTCATATCGTTGCAGCTTTAGGGGAGAGACAGAGGCTCTGAGTGAGCCTAGCTCTGCTGCTCACTTTGTGGTAAGTTAGATCTGACAGCAGATGGAATCCCTGAGGCACGTCAATTTAATTTTAGGTTGTGTGTGTAATGCACATGTTGCCAATTACTGTGGTGTATGATGTCTTTCTAGGAAGGAGGTCTTTCTGTCTCCCACTGGGTGAACATGGTAAGGATAAATTTTGCAAAAGTTATTAAATCTGGGCTCAGTCAGGTCTTAACAGCCTGTATTAGAAGGGGAATATCTTTCAAGGATTATTTCTGACTCTCTAGATTCCTCTCTTACTACTTTCTTAGCTACTTTCTTAGCAATAGTGCATTCAAATTCCCAAGGAACAGAGCAAAAGCTCCAGGTTTGATGTGGTTGTACAGTTTCAGTCAAGCAAGGGACTTCAAACTTTATTTGTTAGAACCTTATGACCACAGTTCTGAGGAAAAATGAAAACCATAAAACAGGCTCTCAAGTGTTCAGATAGATAGGCCAATGGCAGCAGCTACCTAACTCTTCAGCAGAAAAAAATACAGAAGAGCCAGGTAGCTAAATCAGCATTAAAGACAATCTAAAACCACTTTTAGATGCAGGGCAGCTTCAGGCAGCAAATTTGCCTGGAAAGGAGGAACAGGTGATGTTTTCTAACCCAGTCCTTCTAGCCATTGGGAGCAGTGGAAGGAAGCTCTGCCTAGGATAGCAAGGCAAAGCATTTTCCAGATAGTCTGTGGTGATTATCTAATTGCTGGGTGATCTGTTCTTTGAGCGAATGTCATACCTAATGCTTGTTTTATGTTCTCTATTCTGAAAAGACATTGCCTGTTTTCCTCTGTTCTGTCACTTCTGGAAGCCTCTACTCCAGCAGACTGCATTGACTTAACTTCACAACCACACCAGACCCTCACAGATGAGACTTCCAAATGAAACTTCCACCAAACTCCTTTTAGCATGAGGCTATAAAAGTAAGGATGATTATCTTTTTGATTAATATATTCATGATACAGCACCCATACTTACCAATTTTAAAGTGTCCTACTGATATCACAAAAGGTTGAAATAATTGCATCCCCTAACATTGCTATTTTTTTAACAGCACAAGAGATAAGACAACAGCATGTGAGATAAGACACTTATATTGTATAAATGTAAACTTAACTGTTCATTTTAAGTGTATATTCATAAGTTCCAGTTGGTCTCACAGGCAGAGACCACAGTCACAGTCCCTGACCCACTTCACACACTAACACAGATGTAACTCCAGAAGCATGTTATCTGAAGAGCTAATAGTCTATCAGTCATGAGCAGTTCAGATGTTACCCTTAAGCTGTATATGGTGCCCGTGGTCCTGGCCAATCCAAGACATTGAAGCTAGGCTCTCTAGAACTCATACCTACAGTTTGACCGTTGCAATAGGGAAAAATAATAAATCCATATGTGTAACAGGTAACTCATACTCCAGCCAGCCTACACAGACATTGTGGCTACAGAATATCAATAAAAATTAAAACAGAACAATTTGTATTTGCATATAACATAAATGAACATTTGAAAATATCTATACATGAAAATGTAAAAAATTATTTTGAAAACTCCATCAACGTTAAAGCATTTAATCCCTTATTTTCAAACTGTTTTTTGCAACAAAAGTCTGGGTGTGGACATTGACTCAAACCCAAATTCTAAAACATTCAATCTTGACTGTAAACCCTTCAGCAGGATCATGATTTTTGCTTCTGAATACATGGATATTTGTTTGACCCTTGCAAGACACTCACTGCTCTGTGTCTGGAAATAAAGTAAAAAAATAAGACATCTGTCTTCTGATTTGCTGACATGAGGGGAGCAACCAGGCACCATCTAGACACCATATGAATGCATTAAGCTAAGCTTCACCATTGCTGCAAAGTGTTACTCTAAACACTACACTTCTTGCTGCCGAAAGACCCCTTTCCACAAGTTCCCAAGTTTCACAAGAAAAAGGGCAAGATGCAAACTATGTTCAATTCCAACTTGAATCTGAACCAGTTGGAATAAGAGAAGAGAATAAATTGCCACCCACACACAGTTTGCAAGCAGGAAATAAAATTCAATTGTTTTATTTATGTATATTTATTTCTTTATAAGTATCTGCATTGTCTATTACCAGAGAACGGGTGTCTGCTTGTTAGTCTGGGGAAAATAGTGCAACTTATTTTGAATAGAAATATTCTTTTGCTTTTTTTCATTAATTAGTATCTTTGAGCCACAATTTCCATAAATTTTGCTGGCACAAAGGATTCAGACACCAGATTTGAAGGATGGATATGTGAGTATTTGTGGAACCAAGAATTGCAAAAATATTCATTGGAAGTACTACTCATACATCTAATCAGGAAAAAGGAATACTGCCAGGCAGCCAGTCCAACCAGTGATAGATTGAAAAGCAAATATTGGCTGTTCACAAACAATTCACATAACAGAGATCATCTGGACAACATAAACACTATAATACTCTCATATAGCAAATATTTGTTCATTAATTTGACTAATTTTGTACTATGCTTTAAACAAACATTCTGAATATATTTTTATTTTCTCAGCTTTTGCCAAACTTCAGTTACATATTGGTATATCGAAGCTACAGAGGTAAACAGTAAGCCAAATAGTGTGTGTCTTGATATGCTGTGGGTATAGATACGTCATTGGTAAGTAAAATCAGTAGCTTGTTTGAACAAAGGGTTTTGATTCATTTTCTTACTCATTCTAGATCACAAGTGCTGTTGATTTTGGTGTGTTTTCAAGACATTGTATCTAGAACACTGCCTTCAGGTAAGCAGGTACGTGACTTAAGTTGTTACTGTCAATTGATTCCATGACAAAGAGATTAAAAATAAAAGAAAACAAGAAGAGGTTCTCAGTTGGAAGTATTATGAAGTGGCCTATACTGTAAAGTGGTCAGACAAGTCTTTAGTATAACCAACTCCCTATTTTAAAGGCAACTCCCATTCTGGAGCAAATTCCCCTTCAGCAAATCACTCCTCACTTCATATCAGCAGAAAAGGTGGAAGAGTTAAATCTCAAATTACTTTTCTCAACTAGTTTGTCAGCATTTTGGGAGATTAATCCTTTCCAGGATCCAAAAAATCATGAAACTATCCCTTAGATAATTGAGAAAAACTGTGAGGTCTACCATCCAAACCAGGAGTTCCCCACAGGTCACAAAATGGTATATGAATGCAGCAATGTGTACACCTCTTCATACGTGCATATCCAGGCAGGAATTCCTGCCCTTAGCAATGCCAATTTCAAGGATGGCACACATTCTCAACAGGACTCTGTAGCTCTTGTTCCTGACAACAGCAACATAAAAACTATCAAAGATGGATACACACTATCTCAGAAATCAAGAGCCAGACTTAGTATGACTTAATCACCTTTCAGTGTCACAGAATCACAGAATCACCTGGGTTGGAAGGGATCTTTTAAGATCATCTAGTCCAACCAATGGGGAAAAAATAAACAAAACCACCACACAAAACACCACCCAACACTAATCCATATCCCCAAGCACCATGTCAACTCGTCTCTTGAATACCTCCAGGG
>JAOXNO010000024.1:109703123-109724224 GCA_028565335.1 Limnodromus scolopaceus
ACTCAGGATGATCTGTTCCATGACCTTCCCAGGCACCGAGGTCAGACTGACAGGCCTGGAGTTCCCAGGATCATCCTTCCGCCCCTTCTTGTGGATGGGCGTCACATTCGCTGGGCGCCAGTCGGCTGGGAATAATATTCCAATAATATTTTTTTTTCTAATCAAAAGTAAAAAGAGCCAGGTTATAAATTCAGGATGAGTTGGTTTAAAAGTCCTTTGGATTCCTATAGGAAGAAATACTACAGTATTCTAAACACTGGTCAAATCTCCATATGAAGTGAATAATTTCACCATAAATATATTTTAGCTATATTTCTGCATATGCTTTTTTCATTTATGTGATGTGGTTTTGTTTATATAAATACACAAATTGTTCATGCAAAGACATTTCAGTATTTGAACTGTTTGTAAACTGCTCCTTTTCAATCTGTTACATAAATTTTCTTACCTGTGTTCCAAGAAGTTGTTCTGCAATGAGTTTTTGGCTCTGAATCAGGAAAGCGACCTTTGTTAGGATCAAACCTAAGGTTTTTATGCATATATTAAATCAACTGGTTTTAATGGTATGCTTTTCTGCTTTCATATCTAGATACCAAAAAAAAACCAAAAATGGGGGGTGGGGAGGAAATCTCCCATGAAGATCTTCACGCACCACATAAGTAAAATATTATTTATATTAACGGCTACTACCAGTTCGTGGTCCACTGAGATTTTCAGTAACCAGGTTAAACTGACAGTGAATACATTTTCCTTCCTCAGAGCAAGAGACAGCACATGGAGAAAACAGTGCCTGTGATCTTTCTTTGAGTTCTGCAACTAATTTCATTATTGATGACGTTACTGAAGAACACAATTGAGTACATAGGCATGACAGTGAGATACAAAGCTTTGTACATCTCAGTCTGACCTCCCCATCTTTTATTAGTGTAAAATCCAAATGTAGGAACTTAAAATGCAGTTTATATGATTTCTCTTACCCCCACTTGAAATGAGGCTAATTGATGTCTTGTGATACTGCAGCTTGCTTTCTTTATAGTTAGGTTTTAATTACAGTGGTTGTGTCACATTGACTCATAGGGCTGAATATCTAAATTAGGATTAGAGCCAAATATAGAGTTGTTGTGCCATAGCTCCCTCAACAGAGCAGCGAATTATGCTGAATGCCTGGACACTTTAATATTAGTGAATCTATGGCATTCATTTATTCATAACAAGACCGTGCTGCTGACCTAGTTTGCTCGTTAAATTAATGGAAGCTGGAGAAACTAAAAAGAAAATCCTAGAGGGGTTTCATTTCTGTGCCTACTTGGTTGGATCAGTAATTCCTTTTATTTTCATTTCTTTTCTCCTGGCTGTATAACTGGATGAATTTGTTTTAGATTATTTTCCTATTAACTAAAATTTCCCAGAGGTTCCTGGTATTTGCATTCAGCTATTTCAGTAGCAGATATAACACTGCACTGAATACACCATCTACTGAAACAATGAAGTCGTAAGGAAATCAGACACGTTCCCTACAGATGTTTGACCTAAGGCATATTGGAGTTGCCAAATCCACCTTTGGGTCACACTCTTCTCCATCTGGAGATCTACAAACATTGGGCCAAATGCAAGGAGTGATTTATAAACTGGGTAACCCTACTAAAGTCAACTAGCAAGCTTGAATTTAAGTGCCAAAACCAATGTTGTAAGTGCTAAGAACTTGCAGCCAACAAAGACTGCAGTTGGGACTTTCTGGCACTCGTCTCTGAAAATTAGGACATCATAAGTTTGGTTGCTCACATGTTAAGTTTAGAAGTTTGGCTTCGGAGTTCTGACTTTCAAATCCATATTTACACCTCCAGGTTTAGCCAAACCTCTCTTGATCTTTTGTCTCCCATATTCTCCACAGTGGCAGGAATGGGTCAGAGAAATATGCCAGTGCTGGGCAGAATTGTATCCAGCATATCTGCTTCATTGCTCGGCCATGAGATCGCATGAAAACTGGCATGACTAGCAGATGGGCTTCTTCTCTTGTTTTTTGTTCAACCCCTTCTGATGGATCTCATTGCTCTCACAGGACCGCCAGCAGTAATGAGAGCCTTGCCCTCATAGTCAACTTTATCCATGTTCATTCTACTTTAGCAAGATCACCATTGAAGGGAACCCACCCACTGCATCCCTGGAGAACAGGGTAGTATGTGCCATCTACCTAGGACTGAAAAATCTGTCTCATTAAAATCACAGGTAACTATATAATAGATTTTTCCCTCAAACTCGGAAGACACAAAATCTCAGTAAAGAAGACGAAAAGTTTTAAACTATTATGTGCCAGAGGAAGAGAGCAGGTGACTTCATGGATCACAGGGATTCTGAGTAAAGTGCACCAAGCACTGAGTCCTCCTTGCTGACTATTTTATACTGAGTGAAATCTTTGCAGAAAGTTAGTGTTGTTTCCATAATGCGATAATCAGACTGATACCAGTTCAACGGAAAGGTTGTATTCAGGAATATTAACAACTCCCATCTGCTTTCCCCTTCCATTTTCCCCAACTGATGCAATTGCTTTTATTATGTTTTATGTAGTTTATATATTTGATTAGGTACATTGGAAAATTAAGGAAACTCTGAGCCATTCGTTTAAACATTTCCTTTGTGGTGCAGGAAAAAGGGAGTTTGAAAACACTGTGTCACTATGAATGTTCTTCCTTCCCCATTTTGAAAATCTAGTTTTCCTTTTTGCAGCACTTTGAAATAAGCTTATTAATCCACTGAGGGAAATAAACAGCTGGAAGTAAACATTTCCCAACTGCTGGAGAAATACTAACTGTTTCCTAAGCCATATCCAAGTGGTCACCAAATAAATGCATAAGGGAAAACCAGTTCTTGGCCTGGATCTATGCCTGTGCTAATGAAGAAATCAACAGTAGAGGGCTAGCTGAGTCATTCTTCTTTAAGGATCATCAAATATCCAGATTCTTAATTATTTCTTGGTTGCTAAGACCAACAGCCAACACTGTGCTCAGAGCCGTACAGGGCAGCCTTCACCACACAGTCTAAATTTGGCATACCAACAGTATCCAGCAACTCGCTGGATGCTCAGTAGACATCCAGCAATGAACTTGATGGGTGGTGAAAGCCAGAGCTGTCTGTAAAGTGCTAGAGAAGTTGTTTTCCAAGAGAAGTGCATTTTAAGGGAGAACACGAGAAAGAGTACACAATAGGCACCCAAAGAATTGACTGACAGTTCGAAGGAAAGTGGTGAAAGATATTCTCAAAGATCTGTGATTTCTTCTTCTGCCACAGAAGATGTTATTTTTCATGTTCTTTTCAAGAACACTTACATGTTTCATGTGTGTAAATAAATAATTAGGGAGAAGAACCTGTAAGCCCATAGCCAATATAGTTTTACTCATAATGCAGAATTTCCCATCTGAAGTGGAAAAAAATCATCACATGAAAAAATCCATCCTTTAGGCCTCATGATAGTACAACGAGCCATGTTAAGCCATGCGCACATCACAGTGAGACCAGCTGAGTGCCAGCCTGGAAGAGTCACCAGCATGAGACTGCGGGTCATCTCTGTACACAGCAGAGGCAACCAGCGGAGAGGAAAACCTGCAGGACAGAGGTGGCTGTGCCTGGAGCACTGAAATGGCCTCAGCAGCCTCTGTAAGTTTGGGAAGAAACACAGAGGGTGGTTATTTGTGAGGTTTGAGAGTTCAGCTAATGAGGGATGGAAGAGCCTGAAAGAGACTTTTCCTGAGCAGAGGAAGAGTCCCTCAGCCCTGTACAGTTGTGTATTGCTGACGGCTTTCTTCATTCTTTGACGTGCAGTACAGTCCTTCCTCCAGACGTGTGTCTGACCAGCCACACTGGCTAATGACAGGTGAGGATGGACAGCAGGATCCTGAACACACCCATCAATATGTGGTTATTCCCTAAGGGTAGTATTTAGCACACAGATCTCCTCCTACCTAATATAACTTTAGATGAGATCTGCTCTTACCTACTCTAATATTTCCTTATTGGGAAGTTTTCTCCTCTACTTTCTGAAAATGTACCTGAGATTTTTCTCTACCCTGGTGCTGAACTCCTAGAGAATAAATAGATAAAGAAACAGCCTCAAAAGAATTTACAAGACATATATAAACTGAAATATCTTCACATGCATTTGGAAGAAAGCCATGCTGTGTCTGGACAACGCCTGAGTGGAAAAAAGGTTGTTAAATAGATTAATCATTCACCCATAACATGTGATTTGAGCAGCCCCAGTTAGAAGCCAAAAGGCCAGAAAGAGAAAAGGTGTCATAATGAGAGAAAGGTGGTAATTATATGGCTGTTTGGAACAAGGGAAGGAAGCGAGAGGATGAAGAGATGAATGAATTCAGAGACTCAGAGAAAGACAGATTTGTGGTGAGTTTCATTCTGGAAGAAACTAACTTGAATTTGATGCAAAAGTCCAAAGGGTAGACAAAATAAGGCCACGTCAAAATAGGGTAAACTCGTCCAGTGATGTGACAAATAAAATTACAGTTGCAGCAACATGTGGGCAAACTAAATGGACCTAAATAAGAGGCAGAAATACAAATTGAGAAATGAGACGGGCAGGGCAAGAACTCTAACAACACTGAGAAAGCAGAAATAAGACACGAAGAAGTATTAACACATGCAGGAAAAAAAAAGAAAAAAAGAAAAAAAAAGAAAAAAAGAGGAATATTGCCTGAGAAATAAGGATTGAAGAAGGGAAAAAAAAAAAAAAAGAGGAAAACTGGGAATCAGGTCACTGGTACAAGCCCATACATCTGTTGAAAAACCAGTAACAATTTTCTCCTTAACTTACCCTAGTATAAAATACAGACAAATAGGGACAGAAGACAAAATGGTAAAATAAAACTTACCAAAATTAAATATAGACAAAAAATGATAGTGGGTCTCTGCAATGTGGATTTTGTGGCTGCAGCAAAAGCATGAGTAGGCCTAATTTGCTTCTCACAACTTCTGCTGTAAGGCTAGAATAGCTCCACTTGATTCAGCCAAGTCGAATTGCTGTGAAATAGATGAATAAGCCCATAAACTCAGATTTCATTATTCCACACGTATAATGTAAAAATATTGTAAATCAAATGCAAGTTCCACCACCAAAGATTTAGTAAAGACAAGGCAAGTTAAAAAGCAGGAGAAGAGAGATGACATTCATCCCTTGGAAAATATTTGATATGCTGCATATGACCAGATGCATGCCTTCTGCCACTAAAACTTTGAAAAACAGTTCTCCAACAGTTCAAGTTGACTCGTTCCTTAGAAGGTAAAAGAATGCAGAATCAATAGACCTTGCAAATAATTTAACTCATTAGTGGTGACAAGCTCTGTAGACAAACTTTTGATAATCACTGCCACTGATCAAATTATTGTTTTGCTATATTTTTCAATAGCTTCTGTGTCAGGAACTATAATACTAGTATAAATGTTTTTACATGTTTGGTGCAATATCAGACCCCAGTAAAGCACAAGCAGAAGGTGTAGGGGGAGTCAGCACTAGCAGCTAAGGCACAGATGGAGGAAGGAGCAGCCTTTTTTAGTGATTTACCATGTTCTCATTAGGTATAACTGGCAGTGGAATTGCAGCCCCAGAGAACAGTCCAAAGGGAGGTGGCTGGAAGTGGCAGAGCCGAAAGGGCATGACAGGGATTCTGGAGCAGCTTGGCCTAATAAAGGGCAGAGCCAAACAGCTCCAGCACAGGACCACGCTGAAGCTGCTGTTCTGCTCTCAGGCCTCATGCCAATAACCCTGCAGGGTGCTGCCCTGCGTCACGTAAACACGTCTGCTGGGTATCCCTGGCACGGTGCTGCACCGAGCAGTATGGGCAAATACAAAGTTTCATCGAAAGCTGTGAATACTTCAGGGCAGCTGCGTGTTGTGGGTTGGTTTTTTTTTTTTAAATTCTACTGGATGCTGAGCACATTTCTTCCGCTCCTTGAGTTTAAATAAGGTAAACCTGACTGTGTAAAACAGGTCAATGGCTTAGTTTGTGTCTCCCGGACTCAGAAGTGATTCTTTCTAAGACAAGGAGAGCGTCCTTCGCTGCTGCAGCGCTCTGAGCAGTTAAATATGCATGTGGCCAAACTCAGTCCTCGTAAAACCCAATTGACTTCATTCAAAAAACTCCTATAAAGATGACTGATGTCATTGGAGTCCCACCAGGGATGAATTTGGCCAATGCCATTCCTCCTGTTTAGTCATTGCATAGGAATGTAGAGAAGAAATGCATGCTGGGCTCTAGGACTCCATCTCTCAACAAAACTGCCAGGGCTGAAAAAGAATTACACGTGAATATAAATTTGTCTTGCACACTCCATTAGATCTTCCACATCAGCCACTGCTTTCAGCTGCCCAGGTACAAATCAGAGTATCTCCTTTCACCACTGAGGACTGAGCAGGACTTTCTACACGAGTGTGCCAGGCCTCTTGGGAGCAAAAGCAGCAGCATTATCCCCAATTTACAGATGAAGAAACCAAAACAGGGAGCTGAAGTGATTTGCTTCAGCTCACATGTGGTGACAGAGGTAGAAGAGGTATTGAAACTTAAGTACTTATGGCTTCTCGCCACTTAGGCCATGTATTCCTGTGATATATCTTTTTAATTTCCCTCTCCTTTCCCCATCTCCCTTCTCCCCTGCCCCCAACCCCATCAACATTGTCTGTAGCCACACAACTGGGAAGCTGGGATTAATCCATCCCTAGGGAAACTGGGATTAATATACAACTCATGCGGAACCTTTAAAAACCCAATGATTTGTGGTTCCCTTTTCAGAGGCACATGTAATCCACAGCTGAAAAGTAACTATTTGCTGTTCCAGTGCACATTCTGGGAGAGGCTTTTGCTCTGTTTTATGAATGTACACTGAAGACCCCATCTGACAGGATTTTTTCCTGCATCCAACAAAAAAACAGGCCGAAAAGGCTGTGCAGAATCAGGCTCTTATGGAGTAGTAACAGTTTATGGGCAGAAAAAGAATGACTGGAATGCAAAGGGGGGGAAAAGAGAGAGAAAGATGTGCCAAGACATCTTTACATTTTCTCCTGTAACTGGAAATGGTTAAAAAAAAAAAAAAAAAAAAGAGACAAAAAATCTGTGTTTCCCTTGTAAATCTTGCAGGAAGAGACAACGAGAGTCAGGTGCCCTCATTTTTACTCGTACAAACTCCCATTCAGTGATGTTTTTATGATGAAAATGCAAAATTTAAAGCAACTGTGAAAACAGAATCAGTTCTCAATTGGCAGATAAAGGCCTAAGTAAGTTTTATTTGCTGGATGACTGTCAGATTAAAACACATGCAAAGAGAGAAAAGAAAAAGAAAGAACGGGGAGGTAATTAATCATTTAAATTATTTGTGATCCTGATTCAAAAGGCACATTTCCCATCTAATTCCTTTCATTTATTTTGGGGGTTAGTACGACTTATCTCTTCTGACTGTCATGATTTCATCTCTTCTTTGCTTTCCTTGGAATCACTGAACTGATACTGCCTAGCAAAATTCAAAACACTGGAGGGAACAGTCGAACTGTTCAACAGTGCAGCTGAGAGCATGACCAGAGAGATAGCCTTTGTTTGCACGAGGTTGAAAGTGGGCTTCTGGGAAGAGGAAATACACACACGTATATGAGTAGTACAAATGACATTAAGAGGCTGTGTGTGCATCCTGTGCTCAGTATGTACACGTAGATTTAATACATCTGTAATTCTGATTATGTCAATTCTGGGGATTATTTTTTTTTTAATTGCACATAAAAATACATGTCCAAGGAAATTCTTGGCAGGCAGATCACCAGGCTTCAGCCTTTACAGATGAAATACTTCTCATGCCCAGCTGGGAGGAGCAGTTTCTCCACCTTTGCGACCCCGCAGTTATAATGGTTCCCAGGAACCAGTAACTGACACGGTTTCTTACCTCGCCACGGGTGTTTCAGTATCCCGGTGTTAAGGAGATGGCGGAGCAACCGTGGGAAAGCCTCAGTGGAGTTACCCTCCCTACATCCCTTCCTCCCTCCCTTTGGACCCGACTCGGATTTCTGCCTCATAGTCGCGACCTCTGAAAACGACTGGCTCCGAGTGACAGAGCCCTTCACTTTGTCCCTCCACGACAGGACCCCGGGAGCATCCCTATTCCTTTACTCTGTGCCATGAACGACACAAGAGAGACGGTGAAGTTCATCGGGCATTTTCTCTCCGAATCTCCCTTTAGAAGAAATGCACGTTGCGGGGGGTAGAGGGGAGGAGGGGAGAGAAGACGAGACGAACAACCCAGCCCTTAGGCTGGCAGTTCACGCCGTGTCAGTGCTCGGGGCTGCAGGTCCCTCCTCGGAGAGGCGCGGGATACCGTGGCCCTTGTCCCGGCAGCGGCGCACGCCGGCGGCAGCGGGGAACCGCCCGGCGCGCTGGCGGGGGCGAGTGGCCTTTTCCAAGGAGAGTTCCGCAGGCAGCGACCCGCGCGGGGCGAGGCGACCGCTCCCGCTGGGCTTGCGCAAGGAGAGGCGGCTAAACCCCAACGGAGAAGCTGGGGGTGGCGGGGGGGAACCTTGAGAGGCAGCGCAAATTGCCCCCGAGAGACGCTGCCGAGAGAACGCAGCCCGATCCGGCTCGGCAAAAGCGAGGCCAGAACAGCCAAAGGATTCTCCTTGCTCCTGCATTTGGGCTCCGCGCAAAACGCGCCCGGCGGAGCGCCGCGCAGAGCTCCGCGCTCGCCCCACGGTGTCGAAGGGCTGGGGGCCACAGCCCAGGCTTGGGTGATTTCGCTCCCGCACTCCTTGCTTGTGCCGAGCGGTTGGTTTTCAGATGCCTTTTAAGACAAAACCAAGAAAGCCTTTACGCGGTGTGGAACGCGAGTGGCGGGTGGGAAGCAAAGCGAAAAAGCAAGCTGGCTTCAAACTCTGCCCATTGTCGCAGCCTCCGGAGCGGGATGGGCGCAGAGGCGTCATCGGGGCACCCTGCACCTCCCAAGGGCTTTCCCGCGCCGAAGGTGGACTCCGCAGCCCGCCCGCAGCAAGTGCGTTTAAATCAGTTACGATGCGCTCGAATCGGCGTCCAATAAAAAAGTGGGGGGAGAACCTCCCCTAACATTAAACGACTTACAACCGCAACTTTTCCCCCTGTCGTTGATAGGATTCCTTGACCAAATAAAGAAATATTTTCTAAAAGCGGAGCGGGGAAGGAGGCAAAAGGAACCGCTTTGGCCCGAGCGGTTTCGCGGCTTCAAAGCATCCGCGCTTCGGCCGCGCAGGAACCGCGGGGTAGGTCCCCCGTGTTGCTGGGAACGTGTCGCCGCGCTAATTTGCGGGAGGCTTTTCTTATCGCGGAGTGAACTGGCTTGGGGCGGGGGGGGAGGAGAGAGGGAATAGAGGGTTTAGGGTTTGCCGAGAAAGGAGGGCAAGAGGCGCTTCAAAGGCTCAGGCGGATCCCCCAGCCCTGGGCGCTCTCCCCCGTCTCCATCCAAAGCGGTTTCGCAGTGGAATAAACATCTCTGATCTAAGACAGCTGCCGGGAATCAAAGGCCGCCCCAATCAGCGCTGAACCGGCCGAAGATGCGACTGAAAAATGCCCGCTCCTGACAGGAGAAGGGAAGGGTGTGCGAAGGCGGCTCTCCCCGCAGCGCCTTCAGGCTGTGAAAGCAGCAACAGTTTGGCCATTATTCATCTGATTTGTTTTATAACACTTCTGACACCTAATCTTATCAGCTAATACCCAAGATTTAGTTACCCAAGACGATTTTTTTTTTCCACACTAGGAGGAAAATTATTTGACTCCCTGCAGATCTGTTTACTTTTGCCAGCCTAAAAAAAAAAAAAAAAAAAAAAAAAAAAAAAAAGAAAAAGTAAAAAAAAAAAAAAAAGAAAATAAAAAGGAAAGAAAAATAAAAAGGAAGAGAGGAAGGGGAAAGCTTATGCATGAAGGAAAGATCCAGACTTTCCAAGGCTGGTAGAAACAAGCACTGAGGAAATACCAAGTTAACTCAAAAAAAAAAAAAAAAAATGTTCTGAATATTGACAGAGAGGGTTTGCTAGGGAAAAGACCAGAAACCAAATGAACACATATGTAGTCCATGCAGACTTGCCTGTAAAATAACGATTTATTTTAATACTTAAAAAACACACACAATCCAGTGATAAATGTCAATTACCAATAATCAGCATAAAGTGCCAAACAGCCATACAACTTTTTTTTTTTTTTTTTTAATAAACAAAACTTATTGGAATGTCTCTTAATTTGAATACACTGTTCAGAAAGCCAGCATTTAAAAAAATACGCTCTCAGGTTGAGATTTGTTCTCTGTCATCAGGACATATGAAGACTTTAAAGTACCACTAAAGCCACGTTGTGCATACCGTCAGTTTGATGTATTGCCACCTTTCTTTCCTCTGGGTTTTTTTAAATAAGTTCGTAAGTTACAAGCCTCCTCACAGCACACTAGACCACAAGGCCAAAAAAACAGATCTCCGTGTCCCATGAACGCTGATTTGTCCCACACACTGGGGACCCGCAGGTCTAAGATCTGGATGCATTTTCTAGCGCATGATAGGACTCCTCACTTGAGAGATTTAGGTAATTTCCAAACATTAATTATCTTCTCCTTTAAAGAAAAAAAAGCTAGCAAATAATATTTGCAAGTTGCCCTTCTCCTTGTCCTAATGGTGCTGTGATGAGAAACCACCGTTTCAGTTCTTAATTGTCTTCTGGAACTCTCTGTATTTCCTGAAGTGTAAAAATAAGAAGCTTTATACAGTCAAAAAAAAAAAAAGTATAAAATAAGAGGTTGGGGTTTTGGTTTGTTTTTTTTTTTAAAAATAAAAAAAGGTAATACTTTTGGAAGCTACGATTTTGGGGTTTTTTTGGGGGATTTGGTAGGGGGGGAGTTGTGGGTTGTTGTTTAGTTTTAAAGAGATTCCTGTCCAACACGTGAGCACCACCTTTTGGCATAAAGTTTATCAAAGCCACACAAGTCAGCTAGCACTCTCTGCATCACTCATGTATATTTCAAATGCAAAATAATCTTTTCACCCACGACTTAGGAAGTTAGTTGCTTTGGCAGGGGTGGGCAGGGGGCGCGGGTTTTGCTCTTAAAGTACAAACAAAAACAAAACACAAAGTTCAGTGCTCCCATCCTGAAAGTTTTGTTTCTGCTCTGGTTTTGGTGTAAAGTCTGAAGGGGAAGAAAAGTTCATAGAAGCTGGAGATTCAGCACTTAAGTTTGGCAGGTTTCAGTTCCTTTACTTGCGTATGCAGTGTCTTGTGGACAGCTAGCGTTCTGGACTGGCAAAATCCTTTCCCGCACTCTTGACACTTAAAAGGCTTTTCTTTAGAATGGATATATCTAGGGAGAGAAAAACAATCAAGATGTCAGAAATAACCAGCCTGAACTCAGGAGTGAGCTACCTGATGGAGAACACACAGAAGTTATTTACATCTACTGCTGAGACTGCGAACGCCAGAGCGCGGCACTCAGGTCATCATCTGTACGCGTGTGTGTAAGAAGAGAGGGGGGTGCCGAAGGCTTACAAGGGTTCCTTTCTTAGTGATAAAAAGCTTCTCTCTAACTTCAAGGTCATCAGTCTGCGTGTCTTCGTGACACTTCTGAATCGTTACAAAGGCAGAGGGCACAAGACCATGCACGCGGAGGTTGGAAAAAATCTGTGGAAGCTAAGGAGAATGCTGTGCAAGTCATTTTTGCAGGGAGAGAGAGAGCAACAACGGACTTCTCTTCCAAAGGGAGTTATCTGGGCTCCTCCACCAGCAGTTGGCAGAGGAAAACCTAGAGGGAAAACTGCCGACTGGCCAGGGACATGACTTTTCATTCAAGCGCCTTCATGAGTCTAGGTGGCTAACTGAGAGAGCACAGATATACATGGAAAAAAGGACAGGGGAAGAAGAATCATTACCTGTGATCCCTTAGGTGATCCTGTCTTCTGAAGGCCTTGTGGCAAATGTCACATGTGTAGGGCCGTTCATCGGTGTGGGTTCTTTCATGGATCAAAAGGTTGTAGGACTTGGTGAAGTGCCTGCCGCAGAATTTACACACGAACTCTTTCTTGGTTTTGGATGGTAACCTTCCCCGCGTGGGTTTCTTCTCTGGAGAGAGTTTAGTCACCTCAAGCAAAGACCCCAGTCCTGGGGGTGAGCCCTGATTGTCTGCCTGTCCCAGTTTAGAGTGGTCCTCTTGTGTAGCGGCCACTGCTAAGTTGGCAAAGTCGAAGCGGGGTTTGGCTTTAAGGGTCACATTGGTGGCCTCTTGCTTGGGCTGGATGACATGTGGGAAGAGTGGGAAGGTCGGCAGCTGGAACCGTGCATCCACCAGGCTCGATACGCTGGGCACTTTGGAGAAAGAGGAGCGGGGCAGATGCACGGCTGGGTACCCCAAAGTCCACTGGTGCAGGTGTACGGCGTGCAGGGCGCTGAAGCCATAGAGGTTGGAGAGGTGGTCAGAGGGCACGGTGGGAAGCCCGTTGAACGCTTGCAGGAAGGAATAGTTGGTGAGCTGGAGGGAAGGATGGATAGGCACTGGGGCCGGCAGGGTCTTACTTCCCATGGTGGCCGCTCAGGAGGAAGATCTTGGGAACAGGGGAGGAAAAGATCTGGAAAATAAAGATGGAGGGGGGAAGAGGGAGAGGTGGATTTATATGAAGATAAAAGCAGAGGGAATTTCTCACCTCATCCCTTGTTAACATCCTTCTCCAAAGCCACAGGAGAAGGCTGCCTTGGACTTGGAAAGGCCTGACCAGCTCTTAGCTGTGAGTGTATCCCCACAGGCCTCCAGACCCTCCCTCTCCCCATCCCTCACACACAAAATTTGTAGCCCATCCACAATCATTCACCCCCTACAACAGCATCCCTGTGCTATGTCAGCCTCTGACGATCCCTTGCGCAGGGACGGTGAAGAGATGCCATTTTGGCCCACAAACCTCAGGCTTCTCCCACGTAATGTAAAATCCCGTCCTGAGCACCCTCAACCTTTAGAAAATAGTGGGATACTGCCCACTATGTCTGTCCACAAAAGCTGCTTTTACCTCTCATCCTTGAGGTAACTTGGGAACAGGGTGCAGAGAGGTCGCTGCCCCTGGGCTGCTCAGCTTCCTGCAACCTGGCCTTAGCCAAGTCTGCCTCTGGGGTGGTGGAGGCAGTTGGGTGCTCAGAACTGCACATCCTCCCTCATTAAAAAAAATATAAATTACACAGTTATTTTTTTGGGGGGGATGGGGGGAGGCAGGCGAGAAGGGAATACCAGCCAACAGCTTTTCCTCTTATGTTCTGCAAAAAGAAATGGGAAAATGCTGGGTTCGGGTAGCAAATCTGAAGTGCCATTTGCTCTCCCCAGGGGGAAGTGCCTGGCTTCAAGCCCACGTCCTAATCTAGGCAATCGCTTAATTAGAACCCTTCAAACTGCAAAAAGGCGAGGGCTGGAGGGACCCTTCCCATGGGGACACCCAGCCCACCAGCTGCAGAGCCGCAGGGCTGCAGCCCTTCCCTGGCCTGGGTGCCACCACTTTTCTCTGTGTTGCAGGGTCCTGCCAAGCCCCCAGCCTCTCCTCTGGGCCAGATCCCTACCCATTCCACCCCACAAAGCGAAAGACAAAATGCTACCAGGCAGCAGCATCGAGGCGCATCTGGTCCTGCCTGCAAATTCAGCCCAGGCTGCTGTCAACAATTTGGCAGGAGATGCCTCCCAAGGGCTGGTGGTGGGGATGCAGCTTCCCCTCTTTGTGGGTGCGAGACAGCACCCACAGCTTTTGGAGGCATCACAGCCCTGCAGCCCAGGCAGCCTCCTCCTGATCCTGCAGTCCAGAGCTTGAACTCATTCTCCCGTGGCCAGCTCTGGGATTGACCCTCAGTGGGGATGTTTTCCAGCAGGATCGCCACAGAGTCCACACAGGGTGCTCATAAGATCCCCGCAGGTTCTACATGGAATCCCCACAGGATCCCAGTAAGACTAAGTACTCAGCCTGGAGGGTCAGTTCATCCCCACGCGAAGAGTAAAGGCCCTTTGGAGAAAGGGAGGCAGCAAAGTGCTGCAGAGTGGTAATTGTCCCTCTGGGCTGGAGGGGTGGAAACTGGTGGCAGAAGAGGTCTAAAGACCAAGGAAACAAATCTGATTTATATGTGGACTGTTGCCTGGACCGAGAAGCTGTGGCTGGGAGGGTGTCAGAGGGAGAAGCTTACTCTGAGCAGCTCTATATGCCAGGTCCACCTTTCACACCGCTTTACATAAATCAGCAGCAGGAAGAGAGACCCAAACCTTAGAGGAATTCCATCGCAATGACCCAGAATAAGAGATTGTGACATTTTACCTTTTTTAATTGGATACATTTTGGATCTTGGCGGTTTGAAAAATGCACACATTACATTCTCCTCCCTTTTTCCCTCTTTTTTTTTGTTTTTTAAGAAAAAAAACTATTTAGGGGTGATGAACCAACTGGACCGTTTTGTTGTTTAACTGGGGAAATGCTTTTTATTTTGTTAGTGCTGCCTATACACTAGACATGTTCACTTCATGGCACAAACGTCTCAATTTATGACCCCGAGAGAAAAGTACGTGGAAAACACTCCTAGCTTGGTACCTGAAATGTCTGTTTCTGTCTGTCACAAGGGCTCCGTGTCTATTTTCCTGTCTAGATGGCCCTAGATCTCTCAAGCATGAAACATAGTATTGCAAACTGAGTTAACTTCTGGGCTTAACACCTTTCTTTCTTTGTATACTTAGAAAACATTTAATATGGAATATATCAGCAAAAAATTACTATGCTAATTTGGGTAAATTATTGCTCGATAGCATTTAAAAATTTATCTTTCCATTTCCCTGATGAAGAGGGAGGCAGAAACCAAGGAGAAATACAATCGGGTCATAACAGCATCCATTGCGCCCGCGGTTTTTTGCTAGAATATTTTTATTATTAAAAAAAAAAAAAAAAAGAAAAAAAAAAGAAAAATAAAAGAAAAGGAAAATAAAGAAAACAGAGGAAAAAGGAAAAAGAGAGAAAAAATTAAGTAGAAAAGGGGAGGTGGGAGTAGAGTGTTCACGTTACTACAAGTTTCTTGGCACTTTTCCAGAAATGTAAACTACACTTTTGCTCTGTGCGACCGGCATAGTCAAAAATATAGATGAAGAGCAGAGTATTTCATAAAGAAGTCCCCTCTCTTCGGGACATCAAAGCGAACGTGTTTCACGGCGCAGTAACTCTCCGCTCTCCCGCTTGCCCGCAGAGAGATCAATGTTTCTTTGATTTCGGTGTCACCTCCACCTTTAATTCTGTTTCATGTAAACAGATCGTTATCGGGGCTTCTTTTTTATTTTTATTTTTTTTAAAGAAGACGACCCCGCGAGTTCTCTGCTTGAATTCCCCCATCACAATAAAACTGTGCGGGGTTTTCTTTTTTAACACAAACTAGCTCGGTGAGTAATTAAGAACAAACCACTTGTGTTCTGACTGAAACAAAACCCACTCATGCCAAGATAAATTTACCCTGCAAAATAGGATCATAAACTTGAAAGACTACATCTGTCTCCAGCTTTCTTACCCTTTGTCCTGTTTGAAGATACGGTAATGCTATTGTCCAGTTGCCATTGTTTTAAAACCATTGTAATCTTAACCTTCCAGATAAAATTCTGCCTCTCCTACACGCCAAAAAAAAAAAAAAAAAAAAAAAAAAAAGAAAAATCCACCCGGGTTTCTGCTGGTAGCATAGCAAGGGGGGGAATTAAATGGATTTTTAAGTAATCTTGTGGCTAGTCAGTATTTTTCCTTTCTATCTTGAATTATCAATTTCCGATGTGTCCTTTGAAAGGGATATTTGTTACATTAAATACCTGACTCATAAATAATGAGGTTTGCTAATTAGTTCCACATGGGAGAATGGAGGAGGTAAATTACCCTGAGAACGTTGCTTATTTTTACAAACATGATAAAGTAGTGGGCATAAAATGCTGCATTCTTGGGATAGCCTCAAACTACAGCAATCAGGTTCATCTGTCAAAAAAAAGTCCCCCTGTTTTGCCTGAATCCTTTAAAGTCTGGTAGCCCTGTCCTTTCGGCTGCACCGCATCGGTGTGTAGCATTTTGCCACCAGGTCGGCTACTTATTTTGTCTCCTTTGAGGGGACGAGATTTTCCCTTCCTATCAGTTTAAGCGAGGAAATAGAGCTTACAATTTATCTGTGGTTGGGAAACTAACTGGAAAGGGAATAAAATTGCCCTTTCGCTCTGCATTATTCGAGCGTGGTGCTCTTGAGGAATAAAGTGCATCGTTCAGCACAGATTTATTCAAAGTATTAATGAAGTGTGCAGAATCTATTAAAGCAGCTTTATTCAGGACTAATTGAGCGTGAAAGAGTTAATTGCTAACATTAATGAGGACTGGAAGGACTCAGTCAGCATATGCCTTGGATATCTCCGCTCAATCCTTATAAAATCATCATTCACGTTTTATCACGAAATCGGTGTTGACAAGTTTCTCCAGACCACCGTTGCGAACGCGGATGAATGCGGCGGATTCTAAGCTCGTAATAATAATAATAATAATAATAATAATAATAATAATAATAATAAATAAGGGGGTTCTGGCTGCACCAGAGATCGCTACACTGCCCGGGGTAGCCTTTATGCGAAACAACACCACCACAAATATCCCTGGGCCCGGATCCTGGCGGGACCGCGGCTCGGAGGGCCACGGGCGGGCTCGCCGGGCGGGAGGCGGGCGCGGGTGGGTGCCGGCGGGGCGGCCGCAGGGGCCGGGCTCCTCAATCCTCCCCCTGCAGAAGTTTTTAGGCTGGTTTAGGGGTTTCGCGTGTGTGCTTTTTTAATCCCCTCGGGTGTGGAAAGGCCCCCAGCAGAAGGTTTCATTCTCACTTTCTCCCTAGAGAAACTCCTGGTTGCCTCCCCTGCGCACGAGTAAATCGTTCTTCCTCTCTCCCGGCGGCAGGGAGGATTTCGTCCCTCTTCCCCCGGCCACGACACGCACAGCCACGGTGGTAAAACTTTGGGGGTGACATCCCCGCGGGGTCCCGAGGCGCATCCCCGGCCCGGCCGTCCCGCAGCCGGGCTCCCGCCGCGGAGCGGAGCAGCGCGGTGCTGCCGCCGCGGGGTCCCCGGCTCAGCGGTGTTTTAGAGGGTTGGCCCTTTTTCTCGACTGGCTTCGGACTTACTGAACTGGACCTACTGTGCACCTGTCCGGTACGCGGCTCTCACCCTCCTGCCCTGCTCGCGTTTGATCGGACAATTCCCGCAGCGCTACGGTAATCTTCAAAACGCTCCGGTTTTATAGTTTCCCTCCCAAAAGCCAACTATAACAACTATACCCTAATCCTCGGCTTTGCACTGACACTTTATAGGCTCTGCCTCGAGAGAAGCTCAGTCTCTTCCTAGGCTGAACTTGTTTTGATCCGTTCAGACAAATATAAACACCAGATTCATGTCTGTTATGGCCTTGAGAGGAAATAGAGAAGGCTTTTCGGTCCCTAAAACACTAAAAATGGAGTAGAACAGAAAGACGAAAAGGACAGAAAGAGAGAACAGAAAGAAGAGAAAATGAAAGAAAAAGAAAGAAAAGAATAGAGCGGAGAGAAGCTGAACGTTCAAGTCCATAAAGGACATTCAGGCTTCTGTTTTGCAGCTCGTATGTGTCATTTTTAGCTCGGGTTAAAAACACAGCTCCTCCGCAAGGGGGGATAAACAACTTTGAAAGGGGAAGACAAGTCTTTAAATAGCAGCAAAATATCCGAACCCCATGTGAAGGCTTCCCCCAGCCCTCCGCCCGCCCCGAGGAGAACAGTCCTCCTCACGTGAACCGCAATTTCCCCGCTTCTGCACCATCCAGGGGATGGTGGGAGGGGATGGGGGGAAAGGAAGAAAGGAGGGAGAGAAAATGAGATGTTTGGATTGATACCCCCAACCCCTGAGGCTTGGCAAAACAAAAACAAAAAAAACAAACAAAATGAGTTGTTCTTTTTATTTACCTAATCCCGATCTGTGCTCCACCGCTGGCAGCAGTTAAAAGATCCTGGGCTAAATTGGAGCTGGTAAAACAAAATAATGGAAAAAAAATAATAGGGAAAAAAAAAAAAAAGACGTTGGGCTAGGTCAGTGTCTCTGCTGGCCCTGGGGGGCACAGCTCTCTCCCCACCCCACCCCACTGCTCCTCCAGCGGGTACAGGCAGATCCGAGCGAGCAGCGGGGCCAGGCGTCCAGGTGCTCTGGCTGATGGGGACGGAGGTGCTCTGCCTCCTCCTCCTCCTCCTCCTGCTCCCGGCGCCGTCTGCCTCTGCCGGAGTGCAAACGCGCCCGGGAGCAGCCGAGCTCAGACTGAACCGATCCCTTTCCTCCACCCTCCTCCTTATTTCAACCCCCCCCTCCCTCCCGGCTCCCCCCTCAACCTCCCACCAGACTCCGGGCATGCGCACGCGGGGAGAAAGTTTTCTGGCTGGGAAGAACCAACTTTTCAACCCGCTTCTCCTGGAGGCGCAGCAGCCCCGGGGCTCGCAGCCCGCAAACCTGTGATCTCCCCCACCACCCCCCCACCTCTCCCCGCCCGGCTCCCGCAGTCTCCCCCGGGGCATGTCCCCGGGGACCCCGCGGCGGAGCGGCCTCCTGTGGGGTGGGGGAGTTGGGGGGCACGGGGGGGTTCCCGGTGGAGCTCCGCAGTGGCGGTGCGCGCTTCGGGAGAGAGCCCGGCCCGCTTCTCCGCACCGCACTGCACCGCACCGCGCCCGGCTGGCCGCGCCGAGACGCGGGACAGGACTCACCGGGACTTGCCCAGGGAGGGAGCGGGAGAAAGGCAGGGGAAAAAAAAAGAAAAAACCACAACCAAAAAACCAAGGGGAAAAAAAAAAGTGTGGGGAGGATGGAGGGAGGGATCTGCTCCCTCCGGAAGGATTTTGGGATCGCAAGTTGTTCTCCCTCTCTGAGAAGATCCTGCGAGAGGATCCCAGGAGCCGTTTACCTGCGAGGGGTCCACCCCTGGGTTAGCGCCGCTTCCTCCCCCCGCCCCAGCATCCCTCCCGGTCTCCACTTTCCGTCCCAGCGCCCCTGACCTCTGTGCCTTCCTCCCGTCCCTCCTCCCACGGCCCGGGACCGTCTCTCCCCGCACCTCAGGAAGGGTTCCGCGGCGTGCGAAGTCCCGCGGACGCCCCGCGGATCGGGAGCCGCAGAGACCTGCTTAGGGGAGTCAGACTACCCGGGCGAAGAAGGCAAAGCAAAACAACCCTCGAAAGAAAAAGGTTAAACGTGCTTTATAATTAATCCTGAGGCCATAATCTCCTTGCTTATTTGTTTTTCTATTCATCCATCCATTCACACTCCTTTAGATCCGTGAAGGGGGAAAAATTGCTTGGGTGTATTACATTGTCCCGAGGAACCAGGGTAATATAATATGCTAGCGAAGACAGATCCGTCAGGATAACAGGGAACCGTGCTCAGGGACACACATGTGGGGTTTTTTTTATTGTTCAGTGCTCAACTGCCGTTGTTACACTGATTTTTTGCCCATCTCCGAAGGAAAAACAAACAAAATAAATAAATAAGTAAAATCAACAGAAGAGCGACAAGAAAACACTGCGCTATCGTCCTGCAGAATAAGCGTTCGTGAACACGACAGCAGCGTGGCGAAGCAAGCCCTAGCACTGCCATTTCATCCCCAAAACATCCGTATTTCTGAGGAGAGTCTGGGGTCCAATACCGCTCACTGCTCTGGGCAGGCGAAGAGATTTTCGTTCCCTCCTTTTGTAAACGAGTGGCATTTTTATGAGGCAGAGGCGAAGCAAAGACGTTCTCTCATCCCGGCTTCTTTAGTTCTCTTTCATTTCGTGCTATTATTTTCTTCCTTTCTCTCTTTCTCTCTTTCTTTCTTATTACTCTCCCCCTTCTCTTCTTGTCCCGCCCCCCCAAAAAAAAAATATTAAAAAAAAATTCCCAACCCCAAAACCTAACACTTTTATTCCCGTTCCGGAGGTCTAAATATCGAGAGTGTGATCCTGTGCCCGATTCTCTAAGTTGATGCCTTCGAATAACTTTGCATTCTCAAAAATAGTTTTCAAGTTTTGTTGTCAGAACGCGAATGTGGGATCCCCAAGTGTCCCTAAACCAAGAAACAGACCGGAGATGTGCTTTTCTAACCGGAGTTTTCGCTTTTCCCAGAGGAAGAACCTTGATATAGCTGGGGATGGGTGCGTGCATTAATAAAACAAAAATCGCAATTCTCTTCAGAAAAGTAGCAGATTAGTTGAGGTGGTAAACACAACAGTATTGATACCTGCACGTGCTGCCTTTAAGGGGAAAAAAATAAATTAAAAATTGCACTTCCAGTTACAGAGACCATCATTCCGAAATAAATACTTAAACACGGAAATAAAGGGCTGTAAAAGATCTCAGTGTTTAGGGGGGAGGGAGACACAGAAAATGATTCCCACGCGAAAATGGTTTATAATCAAAGCGGGTCGTTGGGATATTATTCCATCACAGAATATTATTGGAAGCTGCAGCTGAAAGCTGCCTGGATAACATACAGTCTGATATTTACGTATTTGTTAAAAAATAATAATATTTGGACTTGTCAACCCACTGGCGATCGAACTGAAGTTTCAGGTTAACTGTCTTGTTAAGTGCATTTGGTTTAAATATCTGCTGTTTAAGTTATGAAGGGTATGCTGTTCCAAAACCTTTATTCTCGGACGGATTTTTATGATGTCCCTTGCTAATTTGCATTATGTCAACTTGTAACGGTGGGGAACCTAATACCGGGAACGGGATACAAAACCACTATTAGCACTGACACGCAGGGAATATGCTGCGCTTTTCCACAGCGAAGATCTGCTGTCGATTAGGAATGTTACAACTTCAAGAGACTCGTAAAAAGTGAAGGCATCTGCTCCCAAAGCCAGCCACGTTTGTAGGATTTAGACGTGACAGTGAAACCCAATTCGTTTCGAGAGAAATCTGTGGGGTGACTGGGGAGACCGGAGCCCCCATCCCTACTTCCCACCTGTAACACTTTACCACAACCACCCCCGTCCCCGTCTCGCCCCTCCTATCTGCAAGGTGAAGGCCCCCCCGGGCTCTCCCTCCCCCCCCCCACTGCGAAGCCG
>JAOXNO010000024.1:109726412-109752552 GCA_028565335.1 Limnodromus scolopaceus
ATAGAAATTTTTGTAGGTAAGGAATTACTGACGACCAAGCTTTTCCACTCCCTCCCCGCCTCCCCTGCCCTCCATACACACCCCTTGTTTGCAAAGTGGTGTGAAGTCGGTTGTGTAAATGATTCCACTTTAACTTCCAGCCCCTTTAGATCACTAATAATGCCGAGTTGGTGCTGCTCACACTGCTGCAGTGAGAGCCAGCATTTCCATTATAATTTCCTATTTTCAGGAGTTTTTACAGTGGTCATAAAAATTCAATCCAGGCTCAAACTTGGCATCCCAGGGCTCCTCCCAGGAGTCATTTCTTTTTGTTGTATTTGAAAGAGGAAACCATTTATCTGTTTTTACATTACAAGAGAGCAACAAAAGGAAGCGAAAGCAGGGTTTGAAGAACATTTTTGTATTTTATATTGCTTGCTTTTCCTCAGCTTTACAGTATCTGCCATAGAAGTTAAAGGAGTACAGTACACAATAATTAATAACACATGAAAAACCATCAGGTTATAGAGAAGCCAGAGTCTGCAATCAGAACTGGTCATATAAAATACCCTTTATCATTTTGAACTCCTTTGTTTTTCTAAACTGATAATTTGCTAGCGATACATCCAAAATGTGGTTTGATGCTGGGGGTCACTTTGGTTTCCAATGAATTGATCACTTTTGAAATCTGAGAAAGTTTATATATGTGCTCATATTTAAGAAGAATTTCCTAAAAGTACAGATGTTTTCACTGCAGATTTGAGGGGTCTATCCTCCAGCCCCCTTTGTGCAAGTATATGTATAACAGTCAAATAATCTTTGGATTTAGGTGTCCCTAAGTATTCATTTATATGATGGATTGTAATGGCTATATGGTTCCCTTGAAACCATTATATTCTATCAGGTCAAAACCAGCTTCTTAAAAAAGTTCATTTAATACAAGGGTGGCTGGAATGATTTGTGTACATTGCATTTGCTCACATAGAATTCCCATATCTTCTGGAAACTGAGTAAGGATTTAATGACCCACAGGAACAGAAGGTTTTGGTGACATGAGCTCAGAACGGGCCTATGAGACAAAGACCAGTGTGAATTGGGACGCTCAAGTGGAATGCCAGCAAAGCCTGGACATCACATCATTTTGCTGTGTGTTATGCCTATGCCACATGTTTTACACAGAAGTCCTTCCTCTACTGCTATAAAATATGCGTTTCTACTAGCCTAGAAACTTAGTGGGGGTATCCTCCAACTCATCCAGCTCAGGTTTGGCTACAAAAAAGGATCACAAAGAATGAGATCTCACAGAGCTGAAGGAATTATTTCTGGGTGGTAAAAAAAAAGGTACGTATGGAATTAGAGGTACGTATATATACATATGTATATGTACATGTAGAAAAATATACTTGTATGTATATATAGACATAGGGAGAGATTAAGACAGACAGCTTTACAGTATGCACAATAGAATTAGGACTACAAATATATTGATCCAAGGAATGTCAGCCACCTTTATCTTTTGAAATTTTTGGAATAACATGTATTTGATAAGGCTTGTATTTACTATAGCTAACAGTTAAAAGGAAGACTCCATAACTTTTAGGGAATGAGGGCAACATTTACTTGCCATGATCTGTCAAAGGCAGGACTGGAATCGGGATTCCACAAGATTTTTCTTCCCTTGAGAGGTTTCATCACAGTGACATTGGGCAAGCAACCTCCAGTGGTTCCAGCACTTCTGAAAGCAAAGGAAACTCATTCTCTGACTTTGCGTATACCCGTAACTCGGTCCAGATATGTTACTCTTCCAATTAAAACGTTGCACTTATTTTCTGAGTGTTGACTCCCAGATTCTTCAGAGAGGGGAGGTGAAGCCAACCCGCACTGAGATCTGATTCACATTTACGAGAAACCTTTCTCATTTTTTGATTGACCCTATGCTGGCACACACACAGAGGCCGTGGTCCCTATTTTAAGCATCTCAGTTCATTGCCTGAACCTAAGTGGGGTGAGTCTTCTCTGTTTCCGCATTTTTATCAGGCTTTATCTTCAGAAGTTTACAAAGTACATATCTGCAGTAGTTGATAGATGGTACATGACAAGAATCTTGTTACGCCTGAAAAATAAAACCGTTTTTGTGCAAGAAGTGGTTGGAAAAGCTTTTCCTAGGACTTATCACAGCAACACTTCATGGCAGCCACTCAGCATCTCCTTTGGACTTAGCAGGACTGGAGACAGTAATGCAAACAGAGATCCACGTTTTATATCCTAATTATTTGGGATCTCATTCTGCCTTTTTTTCACTGCGTAGATCCCGGGATAAGTAATGAAACAAGGCTCAAAGATAATTCAGTTGCCAATACTTGTATCTCCTCACCCTGTTAGACTGGGCACTGGAGCCCAAAGGCACGTTCAGTGCATGTGCAGTAGCATGAGGGGAGATTTGACCAGCATTTGTGCCACGGGACTCCTACTCTCTTCCCAGTGCTGTGGCCATTGAGGCATTTCATCTTCATATCTTTGCTGCACCAACTGCTGTGCCGGTTCAGAACAGAAAGCAGAGTGAAGAGGCGCTGAAGACTGTGAAGATCCTGTGCAAAACCCACTCTGCAGCCTTGGACGGGCTCCTGGGGCAGCTCTGCTGGGTCAGGTCTGTTGACTCAGTCCACAGCTCAGAAACGTGGGTGGTATTTTAAATATCCTGTGCCTGGGCCTTGGAAAGCCTTCAGGGGAGGTCAGAGCCTGGCCCAGTAGTTAATGGGGGTCAACTCTAAAAACAGGTTTGGGACATTCGCTATTTCAGTGAATACTTGGGACTGCCACTATTTCAGCTCCTGCGGAGCGACAGGGGAATCCACTACAGGACTAAAGGCTCGTGCGCTGGGGTCACCTTCCCTGCTGCACACAAATGTGTTGTCAATAGCTGGTGACCCCAGCACTGCTTCCCGTTCAGTTGGCTGCAGCTAACTGACCAGCGCTGCTGGCAGAGGCAATGGCCAACCCTCCACAGGGGACAAGGACATTTTTAATTCGGTGACATCAGTCCCCAGTCCTTTAAATCACACCCACGCCCCCTCTCTTCTATAATATGATGATTGCCAGCGGCAAGTTGACCTCTGGCCATATACACTGCTGATGTGACCGTATGACTTTGAAACAGTTGTGGAGTTCCAGTTTTCTCCCACATAAATCTATATGAGTTTTTATGATTGACTTCAGTGACAGGAATATCTCACAACTGCAGTACTCTATCAATGTAGAGTCAATTTCGTGGCTTGTACTCAGTGGAAAGGTGTTATTTTAACACAAAGTATTATTGTTATTAATATAGAACTAGTCTCTGGCTAAAGTACATAGAAATACTGGTCTGGCAAGGATTTTATTATTATTTTATTATTTAGAACATCCCTAAAATGAGGTTTATTGAGGATAATATATAAGAAATCAGAATTTTAGTTGTATAATCACTCACAATGCCTTTCCTGTTTGTAGCAGTTTCTAAATATATACCAGCACTCACTGTAGAAAAAACAACATGCCTTTTGTTTTTCGCCTTTTTTTTTTTTCTTTTTTTTTTAGTGTTAGCTTTCAAAAAAGATATAAATTCCCACTGAAACTACATGGAAATAAAGCTGAGGGATCAACTAAAAGTCACAAAAGCAAAGGAAGTTAAGAATCAAGTCAGAAAGACAATTTTCTATCATACCCAGCTACGCTGAAATGTTAGAGATAAAGGTCATCTAACAGGGGGGGCTTTGTGCCGTCAGGTGATCCTAAGTACTAAATATGCTGTAATACCTCAGCCCAAGGGGAAGGTTAAATATTGACAGAGTTTCAACCCTAACCGAGAACTTCCTGCTATTTGTGGTTTGGGGTCAGAACCCTTAAGGTTATTTTGAGATAGGCTTTTGTATGTAAAACTGCAGGAATAATAGAGTCAGGGCATTATTGAACAGAAGGGACCATAAAAATCTGTGCTTGAAAGTGCAATCCTGAAGAAAACTCGCCACCTGCTGGCCAAAACCCTCCTAGTGCTGCGCTTTTCTAACCAGCATTTGTTAAAGTCATTATTTATCAGTTCACAGCGGCTGAAATCGTCCACAGTTCATGCTCTCTCCAGTTAAAGCGTAGATTTTGGGAGGTTTTGCCTTAAAGGAAAAAAACTATTTTCATCTGAAAATTTTTGTGTGACACTGTTTTGCACTGATGTTTGCGAATAATACTAATCAAATATTTCAACATGAATGATAGTCTCTCAAGGCTTCAATGTTTTTGCACGGGTGAGTTTTATTAAATGCTCTTGTAAAATGTATATATCCTCTTTCTTTCCCTTATGATTGTACCAGGAATCTTTGTGGTTTCCTTTGTGATATTTGTGTTGCCACAGAATCTTTTATTTGCTGTTACTACTTTTATTTACTGTTACTAAATAGTAACTGGAGATTTTGACATCTCATTAGAAATAGTTCTCATTCCTATAATGGGAAAAGGAACACCTCTCAGTGCTAAAGCTCACCATCTTATGACTTTTACCTTTTTTCATGTAGATGTTTCGGTAAGCAACGCTAGACTATTTAGTAGGCATAACTTAGTGTTTGCACTACAGTCAGTTAAGCCAGATGAAAGATCCGAATCTGCCTTGGGTAGACCATTACACAATAACCCAAAACACAATGTGTACATTCTTCAGAGCTAGTATTGGGTTTACATTTTCTTGGTGAGGATTGTGAATGCACAAGCCACAGAAAAAGCTGTCACAACGAGCAGGTTCTGGACTCAGCAATGGAGAAGGCAATGAAAGCTGGGTTCACCAAGGTTCAGTGATCAAGTGTTCCATGAAAGGGGACAGCACTCAGAGTAAGGCTAGCATGTAACAAGGTCTGTCCATTCAGAATCCATCTGTCAATTCAGCCAACAAAGTAGAGAAGGAAAGGAAATCATGGATTGTTCTCCAAAATGGAAGAGAGTAGTAGAGAAACGTGAGAGACTCCTTACTTCCAATTTGCATTACATGTGAATTTCAATTGAATGCTCTACATCACAAAACTGAAGTTAAAAAAAATCCTTGTAGGAAGCAGGAATAGTCGAAGAATTAAAAAAAAGGATGTATATATCATAAAATGTAAGCATAATACTGAGAAGCCACAACAGAACTATTGGCTAGAAGAGCCAAAAGTATTAAAAGATGTTCCTGTGAGTTCATTTAGAAAACAATGGAAAAGTAGTCCAACAAAAAGACGAACTACAAAATAACAATTTCTGCTCAGTTTGTGGTAATAAGGATGATCAGAGAACACCAGCAGAACAGACAAATGCAATTGAAGCAACAGAGGAGAGGATGTCACCAGTGTAATGGTGAATGTGAGCACTAAAGCCATGTTTCTCTACCCGAGAAAGGGGCTATGAATGAAGAGGTGTTGGGATGAGGTCTACAGCTTCTACCAAACTCATCTATAGCTTTGTTCAAATTGCTTGATCAGTTCTCTGCTCTGGTGTACTCATCTGTAGAAGGCAGGTAAAAACTGCCAGGGATTATGTGAAGAAAAATATTAAATATCACATTTCACGGGGCGGGGGGGGGATAGCTGGCAGCAGTCTGCGTTTTCTTCAACTTGGCCTTGTCTCAGCTACCGTTATATTCTGTCCATGTTTAATCACAATGCAATTTGGGGAGCATTTGTCTGGAGCTGTCAGTTTGCCAAAATTACTGCCTAAAATTATATGCATTTTCACAAAACCTTGCTCAGATAAAGCAGCAGTAAGCTGCTAAACTGCTGGCGTCTCTTTTGGGGCAGATTTAGGGTAGGACCAGAGACACTGACTTCTGACTTCAAGCATAAATGAATGAAGGAAAAGAGCTGAGGAAAGGCAGAGATTTCATGTCAAACTGAATATAGTAATCTGTCTTTTGGGCAGTGGTGCCCAGAGAACAGGGGCTGCTGGCGGTGCTAGCTGGCTATGATTTTAATGTCCCTCCACATTTGATCCAGCAGAGCCCTGATTTTAAGAGTATCAGGGTTCAGATGAGAAGATAGGGCGCAGAAACCAGCTATTGTGGCACAAACTAGTTGTCCTATACCGACAAGTTGCTCTGTAGCAATTACTTACACAAATGCTTTAACTTACTGTATAGAAAAAAATTAACTTTGATTTCTAACTCTCAAGCTTTTACTTGCAGGATACCCATATACATCATGAAGCACAAGTAGAGAAATATGCTGAAGCAGAGCTACAGAAGAGCAGAAACAGCAGCTACTGTAAGCTCATATCCTGGAGGTAACCCATCCATATCTTCATTCCATCTACATTCAAATGTTAGAGAAAGAAAACTAAGAATAAAAAGTGCTAGGGCATTTGTGGTTGGTCAAGAAAGCTTTAGATAAATTCTGACAGATTAAGACGGAAGATCTGAGTAAGGATATCTCACATCTCAGCTGAGTATATCCAAAATTAGGCCGGTGACTCTCCTAAATTACTTCCCCTTCTCTTTCTGACTCTCGTGGAAAACAATTCCTAACTTAACCAGCTGAAGACATTACATATGTCCAAGAGCTAGGAGTTGAGCCTCAAAACTGAACCTTACCTCTTCACTAGCAGCTGTTCTCTGGTCAGACATCAGGACTCCCGCCTAGTTACTGCTCTGTGATCATTCCCATCCCCTCCCAAAGATGGGCAAAACTGAAATCAGGTAATGTTGTCTTTCTCACCTGTGGATAGTCATCCAAGAGAGAGGTCTATACTTGCATTTCTTGATCTTTGGAAGTTGCAGAGGCTGCCTTTTGAACCATGACTCTTAACATAATCCTTAGGGAAAGAAAATAACTTAAAAGTACAACTGAGACCTATAGTTATGGGTATGAACTAAGGCTAGAAAGTGAACTCGAATGATTTTTCTGAGTGAAGGCAGTTTGGTCCTCTGCTCTCTGGTCATCTGGTTTTCTATTGTCTTGTCATTAATTTCTTATGCATCATTGTAAAGCTACTAAGAATTATTTTGGGGTTTTGTTTGTTTATTTATCCCTATTAGAAAGCCATTTCAGACTCTTAACATCCCACATCATACATCTCATGGGCAATTTATTAAACCCATGTGTTCTTGTGCTAATTTAAACTATTTCTCTTCCTTGGTATTCCTTTCCCTTGGCTTTTGTATTCTAAGGTAAACAAACCCTGTTCATGTTCAGCTTCCTGTTGATGAACCTTCTGTGTACCTGTTTCATTTTGAATTCCTACCTGGGCAAATAATACAGATGAGGTCTTAGTGGTGGCTTCTACAGCAATTAAGTGCCAAAGGTACTTGGTACCCAAGACAGGGCATGCAGTGTTTTCATGTGCAGTCACACTCAGCCATACAAATAGGCTCGAGTAACATACACCACCTGAAATACAGTCCCATTTGGAGTAAGACTGTGCTCCTTACAAACCAGAAAGTTGTAGATTCAGTGTTTTTTTCCAATTCAGTTGACCTAAACAATGTTCTTGGTTACAAATCTGCTTTCTGAACAGATACTGTCAGTGGACACCTCAGTACTTGAAGCCTTGCTGTGTACAGGCCAGCTGAGTCTCTTTAGTCTTAACATAGATCTTTTTGAGGCTCTCTCATCTCTTTCTGCTTGGCTCAAGGGAGAGAGTCTGCTGAGGAAAGAGAGTATGGAAAAGGTTATGATTTTCAAAGATGAGATGCTTATTGTAGCCGACTGTACCCAAGCTCCATTTCTTCCACTGAAATCCAGACAGTCCTATCCACTGCACTGGGACTGGTCATGTTTCCTTCTGGGGGCCATTAGCCTCTTCCAGTAATGTCTACCTTGAACAGCATAAGGTTAATTCAAACCAAGAGGACAACTGCACCTGCTTCCTCTCAGCCAACAGGGCAGCTGAGCATCCAGATGTTTGTGGCTGCGGTTGAGTTTAGATATTTTCCATCCACTTTTCACAGGAACTAACAGTATTGCATTCCAGTGACCATACAATCCTGGCTTCCTGTCTTACAGGACTATAGTATCCTTTTCACCTTTTTTGTCATTGTCAAAGATCTTCCCATTATAATTCTCTTTTCTGTAGTGAAGGGGTTTGTATCTGTACTTTTTGGTTCTTACTTGCATTCTTTGGACTTTTAAAGCCAATGTTTAAGTCAATTATTTCTAGAATTAGCTGAACTACTGTATTGCAAAATACAGAGGAGGTGCTGGGGAATAGCTGACTCAGTTTAACTTTTCAAATCAGGTGAAACTCTTAATTGTCACACTTCATGACATTTTACTTATGGATCCTGAATTGAAGCTCTTCCTAACTTGGATTTATTTTAAATGATTTGATGGATGACATATTAAAATTTATGTCTGGCAATGGATGGCTTGCAAGCTGTTTGCAATGGAGACTGCTTTGTATTTTCATGTTTATTAACTTTCTGGTAATATATTCTTGTTCTTCTTTGACTCAATACATTGTGTTAGAGCTGTCAGCATGGTCATGTAAGCTGTAGACACTTCTACAGCACCCCTGCATTCCCCAGATTTCCATGAAAACAGTATTTCACTCTCCAAAACATTCTTACAGAGTAATACAACAAAAATCGAGTAAGAATCTTTAGCTGAATCATTCTTCTCAGATAATTATTTTTGCATCATTTGTACAGCCTGACTTTGACCATCAGGGTGAAGGTTCACCTCAAAGCAACCTTCTGCAACAAGAGTTTTCCTTCAGTCTCTATGACTTTATAAGATTAGTCATAATTGAATTACATTGGAATTGAACTCCATGTGCAATGGACTCTGCAGATACACAGTGAGCTTTTACGACTCTGACCTATGCACAGGACTTAGTATGGTACAAACAAACAGATGATACAGAGAAATTAGGCAAATTATTATTATTGTTTTAAGTTTATATTTGCTTGGTTGTTTTGTGTTGGGTTTTTTTTGAGTTGCCAAGAGAGTGATCACTGAGAATCACTAGCAATTATAGCTGAAATGATTCAATTTTCTGGGGAGGAGGTGCAAAAAGCAACAGGGAAGAGCACCATCTTATTTGGTTTTAGAAATCTGCTGTGAAGAAGTTTGCCTCTGGAGGAGGCTGTCTTGGAATCAGTGGGAAGAAGCAGGCAATTGCAGAATGCTATTCATCTAACTTATTTTATACTCTGTTCCTTTAGCATTGGATGCATGCAAATACACTCCTGCTATATTTGGCACAGAATCATTTTCTCATATTGCTTGTGGCCTTCAGGCTTTTGGGATACTAGGTGGTAAAAAAGATAGCCCTATCCTCCCCTCATTCAATCTATGGTTTCTCTGTTGATGCTTCCAGAAAACCTTGCCAAGTAATACCAGTGGGTAGGCTGTAGCCTTTGCAATGTACTACACTGTCTGGTAAGACTTGGCCTCAACCCAACAAATCTGTTGACTTCATGTTTAGTTAACTGAAGGTGACATTGTGACTCGATGACTTCTGTTAACCATATTTTTCCAAATAACACATGAAAATGCTTGAGCTTTTAAAGTTTTATTAAAGATTAATCATTTGAAGGGGTTTTCTTTTTGGCAAGGATCACAACCAACATTCATTCATCATAAAAACAGAACTAATCAGTATATGGGCAGAACGTGCAGAATTCATTCTTGAAAGGGGTATATGTTGGGGATGGGAAGAAAAATGGCTCTGGCTAACCTTCTTTACCAGATCTCATAGCCAAGAAGAAAAGATGTCCAAGTCCAGTTTTCTTCCTGTGACATCTGTTCATTGATTGTGCAGTTGCTTTTTAAGCAGGTACAGATTTCCTGGAGGGATGTAGTTAGAAGCTTTCTTGATATATTAATCTCTGTCTCCCATCCTCTGCTGTAGAATTAGGTGATTCTCACATTACCAAAGCAGTGGGAACATGACTTTTGCCACCACCACACCACAGGAGAGGAAACAAGGTGTCAGAGGGAGTCTATTCCTGGGTTCATGGCAGGTGGGAGCAGCCTCAATGGATAGATTGGTTGTAGCCATGGTTGAGGTTTGGAGTTTGATCCTTGGGCTACACTGCTTTCTCTAGCAGTCTACATTGACTGTACATATCTCCCAGCATATAAGTCACCATCCTGGTCCCATGCCGACAATATTTCTTACAAAAAAGGACCAAAAGGCGAAACTTCACAGTTCTCAGGGAATGGTCCCAATACATGGATTCATGATCAAACATCATTTGTGGATGCACAGAGGAAAACTTGGGGATTTGTGTGTGTGTATGTGTGCACATGTGTGTATGTGTGTGCACACAAAAGAATAACACACATTGCTTTCTTTTGTTGACAGTCTAATACCATAGGTATTTTCACACAGGGCTGGGAGCAGAAGGTTCAAAATTCTTCAGACTGGGGTGGGACTGAACCAGTGTCACAGCTACAAGCAATATAATAAAAGATGTTTGTCTAGTTCCCATCTATTCTTTAAGAAGAGTGGCTGTGCACTGAGCATAAGTATGCTCAGATTATCTCCCCTTTCAAGTCCTAGACATTATGTCTATAGATCAACAGTGCTTAGGCTGGACTCAACACTCAGATGTCTTGGTCATTGCTCCAAAGTCAAAACATTGATTTTTACATGCTTTTGGGAATTAATAGAGCTGGAATTATTCTCTGAAACCCAGAATCTTTAGTTGGGACTTAAGTGGACACAGTCAGTCTGAGTGTCAGTCTTTACTTGCTGCAGGAACAGGGAGGAAAAGCTTTTCCATCTTCAATTCTAGGACTGTTCAGACTTCTGTTAGTTTTGTTCTTTGTTCCAATCCTTTTGCTCTTTGCACTGACTGACACATTCGCTATCCCACAATAGCTATTTTATTTCTCATCATTTGCTTTCAGTGGGCTATCTTTGGCAGAGGTTTTCTGCTAAGGCAGTGAAGAAACTGTGGACATGTTGAGGAAACTGTCTGTGATGGGAGCAGAGTCAAAGACAATTAAAGGGGGAGTTTGTGCAGAGATTCCATAGCCAAGCTTGGACAGTAAAAGTGTTTACAAGGTGAATTCTCTCCATCAGGCAGGGGAGTAGCTCCCCACACAACCGTGCATGGTCTAGAAAGAAAGTTTTATGTGTATGTTTAAGGCTGTTTGGACAGAAATTAGCATACCCAACAGGGGTGAGGAGTTTGGGGACAAATTGTCATCCTTTTCTCTTGTATCCTGGTTGGACAGGACCTGGAATAGCAGGTGGTCCATACACCTATATTGTATCATGGCTGAGGAGTGTATAAACACAGCATAGCCAAAATCTGTGATCTAAGAAGACAGGTTCAGTGAAAAACTCTTCACCTGCCAGCACTGAAGTTTATAGGTTTCTTTTTCTTGGGTCAGTGGCTTTATTAAGACCTGAAATACTGCAGGGTGAGTATTCCTTAAGGTACTTCCAGCTGCTGGGGATAAGCTTATTTGTAACATACAGATTTTCCAGTAAGAGGGGAAATGCAAAGAGAAACTAGGAGGAAAAAAAGTGATGAATAATCCAGAAAAACAATTAGATGTCTAACTGCTACTTTAGACACTTAAATCCAGCTGTAACTCCAAGGCATCTGCTTGAATGGATCCTGGAAACATCCAGATTTTTTTCAGTAAAATGCGTCCACGCTTGCATACATACAATGTCAGTAAAATGTGTCATCTACACCCATACACAGTTCCCAGTCATGCTTTAACACATATTTTTTGGAGGAGGGTCTGGAGCCCAGATTTTACAAGTTAATATACAGGACACAACCCAAACCAGAACTTTTTATCAAGCAAGCTAGAAAAAGAGCCTCAGCTTGCATTCACCTACTTAGCAAAAGTGCCTCCTCCCTGGAGTGAAATACTTTGATTCAGATTCTTCTTATACATCAGGAAGAGGAGGATACATGGGACTCTTGCACACCAAATGCCTGGTTTAATCTCTGTCCTGCTGGTCATAATACCACTGACAAGGGTTATTCCTTGTGAGAAAGACACAATTTGGGCTAGGCACACAACTTCAGGTGAGTATTCAGTCGTAAAGCCAGAGGTTGACTTAAACCACAGATGGAGTAGGGCAAAGGCCGAAGGCTGGAAATTGATAAAAATCTACTCTATCAACTTTGTCTATGGCAGAGCCCAGCCATCAGGGCTTTTCTTTTCCCTCTGTTTTGAGTCTGATTCCCTTTATCCCCTTCCTCTTCAGAGCAGCCAATTCTTGTCTTTGAAACAACACCTCTCATTTGCAGCAAGTTTCTGAGAAGTCTCAAATTGGTGCTGTGGTTTGGTGGGAGGTTATAACTCCCCAGTACGTTGGTTGGATAAGCCAACTTCTTATTTTTTTTTTTTTTTTTTTTTGTGTGTTTTTTCTTTTTTTTTTTTTTCCACTACTCTAAGCAATTATACACAGAAGGCAGTGTTTTCTTAGTCAGGTAATTATGTATAGGGTCACTGGGCATTTTTTTCTGGGGCTAAGGGTTCCACAAAAAGGCAAATTACTTATGATTAAGGTGGTACAGTGCTTGATATCCAACATTAAGTAGAAGAAATACTACTTAGGAAATGTAAAAAACCTAAATCATAACAAAATCCATCAGTACTGAGACACAGGACCCATGGAGGATCGATGCATTTGCTTACATGATGTATCCTTCATTATCTTAGCTCAGCCACTGAGGAAAACACTTAAAAGCTGTAAGGCTTGAGGAATCTAAAACATGGAACTTCTACATGAATTATACATGAATTTGGGACTGAAGGAAGTCTCGATCATATGCAGTTTCCTTTAAAAGCCAGACTGTGATATCTGAAAAATTTCTTCCAGACACTTGTCTGTCTTCTGAGCTGTTCTCAAAAACCTGTTCACTAGCAGGTTTTTGTGTTGTTTTGGGGTTTGGTTTTTTGTTTTTTTTTTTTAAGGATATGTCTCATATATTAATTCTTCTCCAAGTAAAATCGAATTGAATTAAAGCTGTTTAGACAGGATGGAAAAATTGGACAAAAGCTTAACTTGTGTACTTCCTACACAAACAGCATCCTCAGTGCTGGACCATGCTATTGGTGTTTGTTATTTGCCTTACCTTACTTTTCCAAAGACTTAGATTTCCCTGGTGCTATCTCCTCTTCTGCTAACACAAATAAGGTTCCCTGCCTTCATTTGTTGAAGTAAGTCTTTCTTGGCCTTGAGGCTTTGCCTGTTTAGAAAAACATCTTTTTTTTAAGCAGGGAGGCAGTTATGACTAAACTCACTAGACAAAAACATATATATGAACAAATATAAAGATTTTTCTTGTTTCTCTCACTGTAGGCTCCTTAGCCTCCGAAATGGGAGTTTTTCTCAAAATGCTGAAAGAAGCCACATTCTCTGTTGACTCCTTCTGTGACATTTTTGGCTTTAACCTTTCTGTCTCTTAGTTTCCTCTGCTGTATAACAAAGGTAATAAAGTTTAGGTTTTTTCCTCCCTAAGATTATTCTGAGTTCTACAGCAATTTGCAAAACAATTCTAGTTCCCTCAAGCTACAAATATTTGGCTAAAGGGAATGTGTGATTTTCAGAGGTGCTTGCCCAACAATTTCTACATCTTGGACTCCTGTGAGGTGTGTCATGTTGAGCACCGCAATGTGGACACATATTGACAGGCAAAACTTGTAAAAATTGCTGGTTTTGCAATTCTTGCTGGGTTTTTGAGAAGAAGATATATCCAAATCAGTAAAAAGTAGAAAGAGAAATGTATATTTCCATAATAATGGAAATCTTCCATTCTTCTAAAATAGAAGATTCATTTTTCAATTGACAGATCCTCTGCAAAAAAATTATTTATCCTTACATACACTATGAATTACACCCTTCCCTTCATAATGTATAAATAACATGTGCTGCCAGTAGTGCTCCGACAAAGCTCTCATCGGTAAGATATCGTTTTAACTGAATACACCCTGTGAGGGAGAAATGTTCATTAATAAGCAACAAGTAAGAATTACTCATAGAGGAAATGGTTAAAAGAGGCAGAAGTGCTGTAAGACAGAATCAGAGAATGCACATAATCCCAGCTTGATGCAATTACTCTAACATGAATTTAAAATAAAATTAAAGTTAACAGTTTAAACTGATGTTTGAGGGGTTTTAAAAAGATTTAGTTTCCCTTGGAACCACTATGTTATTTGAGCCACTGTAATCTCAGAGCGCAGTGCTCATAACTTCTCTCAAGCACTGTTACTACTAGATTATGCCCACAGGTTAAGTTACAAATGTCCAAAAACCTTAAAATTATTAAACCTAGATTAAAGTGTTCAGAGAATATGGTGTTATTTTAGTCTCCTGCCATATCCTACATTTACTATAAAACTGTTATATTGGCATTCTAATAAAATGTCATAAAGTAAGTATGTAAGGAGGTGTTTTGGGTTTGTTGCAGTCTGATGGAAGCCAAGTTAACATGGCAACCAAAATGTGTAACAGAAACACTTAAATATTTTTCATAAACTGCAAACCTTGTAAGAGTCTAAGAGCACGTTGACTACTGGGCAGCGCATTACTGAAGATTACTGCCATATATTCTTGATGCTTCATCTTAGATCATTTCTACACAACTCAAAACTTAAATATCTGAAGTGAATAACCTACTTTCTCTCAGTCACAATCCTACCCACTCGATCCCACAGGTTGTCCCTTTGACTCCAGCAGCCACAATTAAAGAGGAAGGAATGATTTATTCCTTGAACCTTCGGAGCAAAGTTATTACACTCTGATTGATATATAGAAAGTTTAGAACCAGAAGGGACCTACGAGATCCTCTGGGTTGTCTTATTTTTCTTAAGCTTCCTCACATATTGAAGAACACCTTATCCTGATGCCTACACAAGGGATATACAACATTAACAGAGTCCATAATGTCTGTAATGCCTCATCTGCTGAATATGCTCCTGTTATTTTTCCTATCTGTAAGGCACTTGTTCTTTGTTCTGGCTCACAGATGTTTCAAAGTTCTCTATTTAACTCAATAAAAAAAAGATTCTCCTTATTAAACCTCAGTTGTTGTTCACAAAAATAGAAGGGTTCAGTGACGTCTGGACTGTAGCTTAAAATTTTACCTCCTGACATATTCACGAGGAGAAATAAGACAGTCCATCTTGGCTAGCAGGTCATCTCAACATTCCCATTTGAGACACCTAAATCAGTACTCTATTCTTGCTATCAAGGAATAAACCAGTTTACTCAGGCTCAGTTCTGAGAGAAAGAAAATTAGTCAATAAAGTTCCTTTTACCTAATGAACTCCAGATGAATCCTTTAAAAATGCTTAGTGGCATTATCTGCGATAGGCCGAGTTTTTTCTCAGTAGCAAAACCTCCACTGAGAGTATGGGTATACTCACATAGAGCACACCAATACAGAGTAGGAAACTATATAGCGGTATGAAGGAAGAGGAAGAGAGGAAGAGAGCTCTGTGAAAGAGAGATGCTAACACTCTCTGGGGAGGTGTCCTTCATTTATTTACCTCAGCTGATTGGAGACGGAAAAGCAGGAAGCTACTCTACTTCAAGAGACAGTGTGGCCATTTACAGACTAATCAAGAGTTCATATAACAAAAAATAAAAGACATACATCTGACACGAGAATCAGACAAAACACTTTGTGTTGGTCAGCAAGGTTTGGGCAGTTTGGAGGAAAAAGTGTGAAAAACATTGCATGAGGGCAGACACCTTAGTGATTCATAACAGAAAATCTTGAGGATTCCTAGTATGTCCAAATAATGATAAGAGTAATAACAATTAATTTTAAAAATAGTTAATTAAAATGTTTGAACAATGCAACTCAGAACTGACCACAATTTTCACTGAAGCCAATATGAATTTAATAAAAGAGTTTCTGTTGGAAAAAGCATTTAGTAAAACATGAAAAAATATTTTAAACTTTTTTTTAGTACATACCCCTCCCTAAAAAAACCCCAACACAAGTACTAAACATTTCATTTTCAGAAAATATTTAGAATTTGAAAAACTTTTATTTTTTTATTAAGGGTACAGATCTTTCAAAGGTAAAAACAGAGTCATCTTTGATTCATATAAGATGGGAGTAATCAGTTATGCATTGTGGCTTGACAGCTTTCATTTTTGACAAGATGAAAAAAGAAACCTTTTAAACCAAAGCACCTGAAAAGCAATTGTTGACACAACCTCAGTTGCAGCTACAGATCTCAGCAGCACAAATGAAACTGAGGAGGTAAATATAGGCAAATGACCTCAAATTGCCCATTAATCACTCCCTAATTTGAGCAGACTTGTTCTCACTATGGTCGTACAGCTCCTACTCCCTTAACTGCCTATCTCTCCAATGACAGCTGAACTTTGCCTGTGCCCAGAAACCTTAAGTGATGCACAGCAAGAAAGATGCATTAGCTGTGTAAATGCAAAGACGAGACTGAAGTATGATGCTTTGTTCAGATCTTTCAAAATCTGAATTAATTAAATTCCAATTATTCACAGCACAGAACAGAAAAAAAGTATTAAACCAGCATCTGCAAGCCAATCGCAGCACCAAAATAGAAGTAGCCATAATAATACTGCTAGAGGAAACACATTATAAAGGCAAGGGAGGGACTTCTTCCTGTCAAATCTACTGTATTTGGTTCCAATCAAGCAATGGTGAGGATCATTTGGAGTCCCATCTGTGCCTCACATAGTCTCACAGAAATGGAATGTGAAATGTGCTGTTAAAGCTTGCAAGTCTTTAACAGAGGACTCAAGTGTGCTAGCACTGATGGGTCTGAGACATCCTTTAGATCATCGATGGCTAAAGTGCACTGCATTTGAATGTCCTGTGTGACTAGCTCGGAGATGTCAGTGTTTCTATTGGTACAGCTAGCAGAACTTGTAAGGCTCCTTATTGTCAAAATATCTCCATTTCATAAACCATGAACCTTTCTGATATAACTGGTAGAACTCACCCTGAGATAAGTGATGATGCTTGTAAGGTGTTTCAGTAAAAGACCTCACCATTCCCAAGTGAGAAACAGTTATGTGTCAAAGTAATTCCAACATTTTTCTAACTAACTCAAACAATAGCATAAGTGGCATAGTGGGAAACAGCAACAGTTCATGACATGTTGACCATAATAGTTGGGGGCACTTAAAAATCTGGCCATGTGGATAGTAGATACAGGTGTAGAAATTGTTTAGAGCCTGCTAAAGCTTTAGTCAGAGTATATGGGATTTTTTCTTCTAAAAAAATTCTGAGGGTTAGTATCTGTTCAACGTTCAGAAGGCAACAAATGCTTCCAGCACTTGGAAAAGTTGAACTGGATCAAAGGATGCTGTTAAAGGTAATTAATTCCACAATCTACTTAATTTCCCCAGAAAACTCTGTTTTTCCCCTAGAATAACTGTGCTGTTCTTGAACCTGAAGACTGAGATCATATAACAGCCTTCATTCCAGTGTGCAAACAACTTTTGATGCAATAATATGGTTTCAGTCATATTTTGAAGTAAAATAAATGTACTTCAGCAAAATGTGCTTATAGAATCATACAGCTCAAAGACATTTCAGGTAGCCATGTAATGCACACCTCTGCCCAAAGTAGAATCGTCTGCACCAATGGTAACCTCTAAGATGTCCAATACTGGAAACTTCACAATCTTCTCTGGTTAAGAAACACCAAGACAGTTATTTTTTTGCTTCCACTGACACAAGACTGTAAACACTATCATATTTGTTGTTTAATGTGTGAAAAGACAGATGCATCCCAGTCTTTTGTGACCTGCATTTTATTGGAAGGATCAATATAGATCATGTTCCAAGTCTGGAACTTTGGATGCAAGATTTTATTGCTGGCTTGGCATCCCCTCTTCAATGTGACTTTGGGTAACCATCTCTGAAATGTTTATTTCCTCAGAAATATTATGAAAGTAGTACCTTCCCATTCACCAGGAAGTATAAGGAGAAACATCTTCAAGGAGATTGACCCATCATTGGCAAATTTCCAGTAAAGTCCCAAGACCTCTTCTGTAAACTCAACCTTCCCGTTGCTCATAAGGCCAGGACAGTGCCAGGAATATCAACCTTTGAGATTTTTTTTTATTTAGGAACATGGTTCTTTGGTCATACAGAAGGCTGTTTTAGGCCAATGACTTCAAGATTCCCAGGCTACTTCCATACTAGTAAACTAAACTCATGAGGGTTTGAATGCAAACATTTCCCATATGACCATGCACATAACTTAATTGCTGACATGGTCCCTGGCCTGGTTCCGGCCATGAACACTTTCTCACACAGTGCCCAGGCTCATTGTGAGGGATTTCACCAGTCAGAAGCTGCTCTCGACACCATGTGTGAGACCAGTAACTTTTGGAAATTCTGACTTACAGATGTGAACTTTACCAGGACATTTAAATGCTGGAGAATGGGCACTGTGCCATTTTATTTACTAGTAGAGATGTAGTCACAGGTCTGATGGCCAGGAATAATCCAACTTGACTCAGACTCGGGGACAGCAGCAAATTAACCAAGGAAAATCTCTGGACTGCTGTAGCACGTTACTCTCTTCCAGCAGTTCTTTATATTCTGTACTATCCTACATCAGGAGAGATGGGTACCTCAGAGAGGGATGCCAAACACACGATGTGAGCCGTAGCTGAGTTAGCAGCTGTTAACATCAGGTTTAACTTAGATTACCAAATCACATTTCAGAAGTTAAGCAATGTGAATAGCAACTGTAGTTAGAGAAGGGGGAAATCAGAACACAGTAATAGGCTTCAGCCCGAGTATTTCTAGCTTTGGTTCAGACCCAGACTGGCATGTTAGTTTTACATTCTTCCAAAAACAGAGACATTTCATAACAGATAAACATATTATAATGGAGATGCACTGCAGAGGGCCTTCCACATCAAGGTTCTGCCATCACCCTTATTATACCTGAGTGATACCAACTCAGATTCTTCCCTTCATATCAACTTTTAAAACACTGCTTCATGGGGAAAGAAAACCAGTCTCTCAGGTAACCAACTCCCAAACCACTTAGGTCTTTATAGGTTAAAACCAACACCTTGAACTCAGCCCAGAAATTTATTGGCAGCCATTGCAGATTTTGGAGACTGGGTTTTTTTTATGTCCTCTCTGCATGATGCTCCACTTAATAAACAGGTGGTTGAATTGTGCACACTAGATTCAGTTGCCAAATGGCCTCAAGATGTAGCCTCACACGGAGTGCATTAGAGTAATCTAACCTTGTGGTAAGAAAAGTATGGATAACTTGAGCAGGGACCACATGTGACAGGAAAGGTTGTGCTCTCCTTGCCAAACACAGCAGGAAGAAAAAAAACTCTCTTGGCTGGTTGCGTCTGCTACCACAGCATCTACAAGCTGCCCAACATCTTCTGTGTGCTCCAGGACCTGAATGCTCAATGGGAAGCTGGACCTAAGTTCTGAAATAAGGCGCTTGGATTCTCCAGTGTTCTGGAGCAGGAGGCTGGAAATTATGTGACAGATTCACTTAAATTGAATAATGGAAGTTTTCATGACTAAATATAAAATGAACAATGTAGCTTGTAATATAGTCCTTGTGTTATTTATTCTGATACTAAATGTAATTTTATGCTGTTCCTACAATTTCCATGTGGAATGTGCTTACTATTTTGAATTCATAAGAGCACTAGTTCATCACTGAAGTGGGAACATGAGATTTGGGAGAACGCGTGTGGGCTGCTGATGACCAGGAGAATGGTGGTGTGAAGCGTGGCATTACAGAACTAACAGGCTATTCCTGCTAAATCATGCAGCAATGAAATATTTAAAAATGTAGACATCTTAATTTTCACTTGAATTGTCCAGAAAAGTTTAAGTGAGGGGATTATGTTGGAAATCAACACTGCATTGGTACATTTCTTCAACATTTTCTCTGCTGCCTGTAAGCTGAAATCAATACTTTAACACAATAACAAAGATGTAGAGTGGTTGGAGAAATTTAAATTTTCCAGCAAACAGCCTTAGGTAAAGAATCATGAGATGTCTAAATCCTAAATTATCATAAAACTGTGAATCTGTTGATTGTCAGTATTAAAGAAGGGTAAAAACCTGAAATAAGTGGAGGACTCACTTCACCTTGCTGAACTCCCATTTCTTGCAAATTCTACTTCATGTCATTCTTTTGTATGTGTCAGCTTCTAATAGTATCTTTCACTGGATTCTGGCCATCTTAAATGCATGAGGATGTAAAAATAAATAGATTTTCATCAAAACACAAATATAAACTGTTTCAAACATTATATTATCATTGCAACATTTTTAGCTTGTGTCAGTTTTTTCCAGGTTGTATCAGTTGTTTTCGAGGATACAAACAGTTGTTCAAAACCTTATTAAGAAACGAGCTTCCTCATTCCCAAAACAGAGGAAATATTTGCTAAAGTATCTACATGTGTAGAAACATACATTTCATTCGCCTATGTGGTTAAAGTATCCTGATGTCTATGCCCTATCATCCTTATGACTGTGCTTTGTATAGTGTATACTCTAGAAAATAGACATACAAAATATAGTCCCTACTCTGTTTTCATCAAAGTACACTGAAAAGGAAGGCTACTGTAAAAAACAATCACATGAAGCCAGAATAAATTACTGATACTGTCAATTAACTGATTTTACCCACAAGGAAATTGAAGAGTAGCTGGTGAGGAGGTCTCTGCCCAAGAAACTATTTATCCAAGGAATATGTATAGGTGGTACTGTTACATCTCCTCCACTCCTCCTGAGAAAGCTCTCCCTATGAAAAAAAGATATTTTTGGACTGCTGAAGGACTGTTCAACTCCTGCACCCGACCTTGGTGTGGATCTGGGCTGACTTTGCCATCAAGAGGGCTAACTGCAGGGTACTCTGATAAACCCAGTTTATTCTTTTATTGCTTTAAGCATTGGAGTGAAAACAGGATTTGCATGTCATTTTTATTATAATTTGGTTTCCTGTTCAGGCTAAAATAGCTTTTGAAACTGCAGTTTATCCACTCGTGAACTAAAACAACGTCTTGTAAAACTGTGCTGGGTTTATGCTAGTTTCCCTTATTTGAAACATATGCAGAAGCTTATGGTTGTGATCTAGGATTAATACTGTTATAGGCTGGGTTAAATCTAGTTGGAACTGCTGGGTGTGACGGTCACTCTTCATTTAAGATAGTAGAAACAGGCTCATTTTTAATGTGATAGCAGTACTCAAACTGCAACAAAGGCACACCCAAGACCACTAAGGAATTTGAACTATCTTGGAGGAAGGCTTTGCTGGATATTTTTTAGAAGGGTATGTGTGTGCATGTATCTGTATGTGAAAGAGAGAGGGAGAAACAATCAAAGTGCAGAAAAGCTCACATTATGAAGCCTTTCATGGTAAAGCTAGGGTGAAAGATCCTTTTCCATTTTTCTCCTATCCTATCTGCTTGCCCCCCTCCAAACAACCCCTCCACTCCTCTGGACTTGATTAGCCATCCCTTTTTGGTATTGAGGCTATTTATGTGGCTGTGTTCTCAAGCATATCTGTATACTAGTTGTTTTAAAGAAAAAAAAAGGTATTTCTTTATGTCTCCCCTCCCCCCCAACCTAAGTAATTTCCCCAGTTGAGAGCATTGTTACAGAAACAGTTGCACCAGCACAAAAGGATTTTGCACCAGGGGCAGAGAGGGAGCAGGGGACTGGATCACCTGCCACAGTCAGGAGAGGTTAGGTTGAAAACCTTAGGCTAAAGGAATTGTAACTAAAATTACAATTTTGGGGTAAAGCCAACCTCAATTTGAAAAGACTAAGGAGTTACATTGGATGACTCGGTCCTTTTAGCTGCCCTGGTAGCCTCCAGAAGCATCCAGGAGAAGAAACCCCTGCATAATGTCTGTTCCTGGAGGCAGCTGAGTCTGGTTTGTTCACACCTTGTGTTATATCCTGTTTCCAGTGCACCTGGCTTCCTTCTGCCTTCTCTTCCCACACTATTACCTTCCAATACATCAGTAACCTTCTCTCTTCCTTTTTCTTCCTTGCCTGCACCACCTTGGGGATAGAAACCTTTGCCCTCCCTTAAGGACCTCTACCTGATGGGTCTCCCTCTCTGAATGAGAAAGTGCAGAAAGGTCCTGGAAACCCTGAGAGGTGGTCTGCAGACAGCTTTGGAGGACTGCTCACTGACTGGTCTCCAAAATTCTCATGTAGATGAGAGTGAGGATTCCTTCCCTGACTTACCTCTGGTATTCAGAAAAGATAGATTCCATAGAGTGTTTACAGGAACTCAGAACTGCATCAAAAATACTGAACTGACAAAAGTATCTTACTCTGATGGCTTTTCATTCAAGTAACAAGGGGTAACATTTACACCTCACAGGTAATTCCAAACATTAGTTCAGCTCTGCTGTTAGTAAGCACTAGGAGGACCTGTGGAGAGTTCCTATTAGGAACAAGGAGAAAACTTGGTGATAGAAGATGTCGCCTTTGCTCTAAGCTGTGTTGTTCACTCTAAATTTGCTACTGGACTGTTCACAGGAACCCTGTGTGCTCACTGTCAGGTGGATTACAGAACAGGTTTGTTTCAGATGATTATACGTTTAGGCATCTGTCACTCTGGGTTTGCATTGTCTGCAAACATTCTGGAGCAAAATGCTGTCCCAAATAAATGTGCATAACTATAACCAACTTCAAAACTGGTCATCCACCCATACTGTGGGAAAAATGATTTGGACTATATCTCAGACAATAACATTAATAGAGTAGAACTATTAGTTTTAGACATTACAGTGTGAGACAAGATGGTATGATTAGCTACATTGACTCCAAAAATGTATAACAAATCTTCCTCAAATTATTTTTACGTCAACTAGAAAAAGCTTATTAGCATAATATAATGCTTTCCAGGGACAGAGAAAACACAAACCAAACCTTGTAAGCAATTTCAGTGATCAATTAACTCACAAAAGACTAAAATTTACACTTTGTTTTAAGGCTGAATTTGATTGTATTCATTTTTCTGTTACCAGTTCTGATAAATTGAAGAGCCTTTACCTGTTCATTAGCTCACACCAAACCTGATTCTTGCCAACAATCTCGTCCACAGATATTGCAGACAGAACGGGGTCCCCAAGTCTTGGGTGTAAAATATCTTTTGCCATCTTATAATTTCATGTCCAAATTCTACCTCCACAATATGCTACAGGACTTAAGGTCCAACTTGGAGCACAGCATCCCATTAGCGGTTCCCATCACCACATCCAGAGACAACGTAGTGTCCTCTGGCTTCTTCCAGCTTCCTCTCCTCATATATAAGAACTGTACTACCCTTTTTGTTTAAGTGCTAAATTGGAAATTTGAACTCAGGTGTTTATCCTTTATAACTCACAAGCCATTTGCAGAGGTACTTCTTCCCTAGTCTGTAAATACGGTTTGCTTATACTGAAAACTATTTCAGTTGCCTGCAGCTGACCACAGAATCCTAATTATTCAATGTAACAAATTTATTCTCTTTGTTATTAAGCATTCCTTCCAATCGAGATCATCTCTAAATATTACATATAACAATTCTGTGTTTTCCTCTAGTTAATCAACATTAAGTAGCAGACGGCCATGAATTAAAGCTTGTCGGACTCCATCATAGACGTCTCACAAATGATTCCTGTTCACAATTCCATATGGCTCCTTAACCAGTGCTTCATTTAATGGAGCAATACTCTGAATCTACAACATATATGTTTCTTGGTCAAAGTAAAAGAAAATGCCAAGCTGGATACCCTACAGAAATCTATAGTATCAACCTTATTATCCCTGAAATGTTTAATTTCATCAAAGATATAAAAGCACAGATATATCATAAAAAAACCAGACAAGATCTGTTTTCATTAACTTTTCATTGTGTTATTCATTATATTGTTCTTTAATTCATTATTAAAGAAATTGCAAATGACCCAGTATATTATTGTGCCAGGGAGTAATGCCAAAGCTGACGTTCTTATAGTCAACTTTTCACAACGTTACCACAATTGTAGCTGCCTTCTACACCTCTACAATTTCTTCAGTGTTTCAGCCAGCTTATGCGCTTACTGTCTTCCCACTTGCAGATGCAGGAATCCTCACCTATTTATTTAACAGCCTCCTGCTTCCCTGTAGGACTGGAAATATTTTCAGCACTGTCCTTTATAAGAAAGTGTCCTCCAGCTCTGTCCTGAATAAAAAGCAGAAATACCCATTGAACACTGCTTCCTTTGTGTCATTAAAAGCAGTTGGAATAATATTTCCAACTACGTAATGACATGGACACTCACAGGTTTTCTTTGGTGCTATTACACTTCTCTGCTTTGGCAAAGTGTTCTTCCTTGCATACTTTTGCTTCTTTCATAATTTTTGCCACGGTTCCTTGTCTAATGCTACGCTTTGCTGTAGATTTTCACCCTATTTCTCTTCCTTCTGGATTAATTTTAATTTTTGTAGTTGCCATCATTTCACCCTCCATTACATTATTTTACTTTATCACCTTAAACATCTTATAATTCTAGGGTTGTGAATCTGGGATAAGTGAGAGAATAACTTATTTAAACATTTCCTGATTATCTCTTCTTTTTTGAACGTTGTTTTCTACAGGTGATTTACATTCCTCATTCTTGTCAACTTTGTGAAATCAGCTCTCCTGAAACACCTCCCAGTAGCCACATCTTAAATGAAAGAAGTCATGAATATTTACTTCAAGGCAATTGTTAAATTTCACCTCTACAGTGGTTTGCTTGGTTTATGGCAAGGTGAGAACTAGGTAATTCCCTTCTGTCAGATGCAAGATTCTTTGAATTGTTACATCTTACTTTCAAAAATGGAGTATTTTGAAGAGACAGTATGAGGTTTCCAACAAAAGTATTAAAGTTCTCCAGGATAATACGGCTTCCTTTTTTTTTCTGGCACACAATAGATTATGAACAAACCAATCATTCAGTTTCCAGTGTGGATTGTGTACTATACACTAACCTTTCTGTAAGGGCATGGACTTAGTAGCATGTAGGATTATTTTTAAATGTGGCATAGAAACAGGTGGGTGGAGACCACCACCTCCTTTTCCCATTTGCTCACTAATCCATTTTAAGTACATTATAACCCTAAAGCTGGGGTTTCTGGACATTTCTCCCTCCTTTTGCTAGAAAGTTTTGTCTGGACAGACTAAGGGAAGAATCATACATTTGTCTGGGATTTCCCTATGACTGGTAGCTCTAACTAGATGGACATCTCCAACTCAACTGCTATATATCCAGAAATACACATGGGGCTGACTAGCTGCCTGGGCCTTTATTTATAGGAAGCATTCAGTTTAATGGCTCCATAGTCACTCTACAACAGTACAGTAGGTCCAGTGCTTCTAGGAAGTATCTGTCCTTCCCCAGCATCCTGTGTTCACATTGCCCTGAAATATCAAAGTGAGAACATTACAAAAGGCAATTTTTGATTGGACCAAAGAATCTTCAGCCCAATAGCCTGCCTCTGGCAGTAGGGGAAGTCTAGGCAACACAAAGTGCTCCTTCCCCAGCAAGCCTCCCCCACTTCCAGCCATTAGAGAATTAGAAACTTCCCAAATTAGAGGTAACGTATTTATGTTTAATAGCCCTTGTGGTAATTTTCTTTGGCTCACCAGTTTTTGAACCCCAATTGACTTTTGGCATGTCTAGCATCCTGTGACAATGAATGAATTCTGCTGTAACATTGTGAGTTGTATGAAAAAAATCTCCTACCTGACACTTTCATCTGATACCTCTATTCATGAAATACAATTGAAAGTAATTCCTCTTCCAGAGCACACATCATTTTATACACCTAAATTTCACATAGAGCATGATTTTATCTCCTCTCTCAACTGAGTTTTTTCTAGGTTTGTTTTTCATCATACGGTTACTGTTCCATGTTTTTGATCACTTCTGTTACTTTTCACAAAATCACAGAATGATACGGGGATGGAAGGGATCTCTGGAGATCATCTAGTCCAAGCCCCCAATTTTCTTTGTATTTTCCTTAGTTTTCCTGTAGATTTTGGTGGATGCAGCACCAGACCTAAATACAGCTCAAGATGTGAATGCACTGCGCATCTATTGAGTGACATATCAAAGATTAATGTTTTATCTTCTGCTGGAGACAAGTTCTGAAGAGAAAGATCTGGTGGTCCTGGTAGACAGCAAAATGACAATGAGCAAGCAGTGTGCTCTTGTGGCCAGGAAG
>JAOXNO010000024.1:109752652-109766664 GCA_028565335.1 Limnodromus scolopaceus
TGCTTCAGCAGGGGAGTTGGACTAGATGATCTCTATGGTCCCTTCCAACTCTAAAAATTCAGTGAAATTCAGTAAATCTTGAGTGTCACAAGTTCATTTTAAATGAATTGTAGTTCAGTATCCCTCTCCTTTTAGTTCTAGACTTGATGTTCTCCTGTCCAGCCTGAAGAACACATCCTCTCCATTTTCTCCTTTCCTCCCATGCGCGCAGGTCCTCTTCGTCCTTGCCATAACCAGCCTTGCTTTTAGCTCTCATAACATCAGAGCTGTGAGAGAGCTAAAAGCATTGGCTGGACTTGGTTGACTCCAGCCAGAGTCATTCACATTAGTTGCCCTTTCTAGGAGCAGGATGCAGAGGCACTCCGGCTGGTTGTGGAGAGAAGTAGCACAAATCCAGCAGAGCTTTTCTCTCTGGGCTTTGTGCCACAGCTCTTTGTAACGGGATCCCCTTTACTCAGGAGAAACCACTACCCAAGAAGCCTAATTCAGTATAGCTGCTCTGATGTGGCTGTTGCCAAAATATGGCAGTCAGCTTTGCATTCAGGTTTTGAAATATCTTACATTAATTCTCACCCCAGTGATCTTGGCTTGCCCATCATGAAGACCACCACAGAGAAATAGTGATTGGTAATTGAAATATGTGCCTGGAAAGCCTTCCATTATTAACCTCATGTGTTCTGGGCAAATTCCAGGTCAGATAATTACATTCCACCCACCATAAACTCTCCCTGTGATTCCGTGTGGATATGTGTTAAGGGACAAAATCAGGCTGCTGATTTAGGTGATTATTTTCTTAAACCTTAACCAAATGGATAAACCAGGTTGGGAAAGCAGTTATGTAGATTATTCACAACTTCCATTACTTGGTATGAGGTTATGCACATCCCATGCAATTCAGATCAAAGACACTTTTAAAACGGTAAAATGAAACCGGTATTATTTTGGTTACTACTAACTGACAAAACAGTTTCATTCATTCTGCAAGAGCAATTGTGTTTCCTCCTCCCTTTCATATTTTTTTCCTGCAGAAAAATATCTCAAACTAGCTCTGTCAGTAACAATTTATCCTGTAACATATAGTGGGTTTCCAGTTCTCAGGGACCTGTGCTGACTCCCAATTGGTGCTTAATGCAATTATCATTTATTCTATTTGGATATTATCATTAAAGAGGTGTATTTTTTTTCATAACAGCTTTGCGTATGTTCCACATTAACATTCCAGTGCTGCCCAGTAAAAATAGTTGGCCATCTGCCCACTTTTTAAAGTAAATTTTTGGTTTACTATTTTTTAAATTTGGACTTCTAATTATAGTTAGCTCTTCATAAATAGTTTCACAGAGCTGGAGAGAGTGTTAAGCGCTGCATTTCTGAACCTTTCGTCCCTAATAAGTAACTGCAATCTGGCTCCGACACACCTCGGCTATCCAAATTCCTCCAAAATCCAATATATTTTTGTAATTTCCCCTTCTTTTTTTCTGGAGACTTAGGTTTTCTCCCTGAACTTTCTAAGAGGAAACATCCCTCTTACCTTTGACCCTGGCAGCAAACCATCATCCTTTCTCTTCTCTTGCCTCCCACCAAACCAACTAGTGTCTTCAGATGGATCTGTGGGCCATCAGCTGGAGAGCTGCAGGTACTATGTCATCAGAGAGCTATTCTTTGATGATGTGGTCAGCCTTTCTACGGTTTCTAGTAAGCCAGTCTTGGCAGGTTCATCTTGCCAATGCGCCAGCTCACACAGCTGTAATTATAATTGAATCCACAAAGTTAGATTTAGTCTTCCAAGTCCATATATCAGCCTTAGTTACTGCAGTTTTCTGCTACTTAAGCATATTTAATTTACAAACTACTGTGCACATTATATTTCCAGTGGCTTTTGAGATGTGTGGAAGGGTGTGTGTTCACATCAGAGATATAAAAACCCAAGTAACCACACACATAAAAGAGGGGGGGAAGTATGAAAAGGCAGACAGTATGGGAGGACATAAATGCGTTATGCTATAAAATTTCAAATGAGCACACCACCACTCTCAAGGGCACAGCTAAAACTGGGTGACAGTCCTTGGGACCATCAAGCCAGATACCTCCATACAACTTCAGCTGATTTGCCAGGATAAAACCTGATCTTTCTAGGAGTGACAAAGGTGTGAAAGCAGCATGTGGTGGTGAATCAGATCTTGAAGCTTTTCTTTGGGGCACAAATGTTTTTCTGTGACTAGCAGGGAACTCTAAAAAACCCCCAGTGGTCCAGAAATTATTTTTTGCCAATGTAACTCCCTTCAAGGTTTACACTGAAGTCCCTATTGAACAAGCATGTTCCTCCTCACTCATAGTCTTCATCAGATCATGAGGGAGCAAGCCTTGCTGCTGGTCTGTAACCTTTTCTTGTATGTCAGCTGTGTGATTTCTCATCAGTTTCTTGTATGATCACTATTATTGCAACATACTGTACCCAAATTGACCCTTTATTGGAAATATTTTTTCCCGTATCCAAAACTCAGTGTCAGTTTATGTCTCTTCATTCCTAAGCTTTTAAAAACACTACTGAAACTTTGCACAGATATAAAGATAGATTTTTACATATTTTTTTTAACTTGTCTGTTGTCCCTGCCATTTCCTTAAAATATGCCTTTTGTCATGATGTGTTCTCCAGAATCCTCCAGAGGAGGGATTTTTCTTTCATAAATGTCTAGAAGTTTTTTATTGTTTTTCAGAGTAACAGAGACAATCAGTCAAAAAACCAGTTGTGAGAGAAAGTTATTTGGGAGGGGAGAGGACAGAGAAAAGAAAAGAAGATGTAGGTATAAATAGCTAGCAAAAATCTTTCACGCACATAATTCAGAATATTTTATTTCAGATATTTTGATATGTTGTCTATTGCAGCTGATGTTCTTCAAACTCCTATCTACTTCTATGTATTGCACACACAGCCTGGATAATATTTCTTACGCTGTCTTATGCCTGAGGACTCTGGTAAGACACCTTGTTATAGTTCTTCATGAAAAATGGAATTTAACTAAGGATTAACTGTAAGCAAGTTTAACAGAGGAAAAGAAGGTATCAAAGGCAATCATATGAGGATTTTGGAATCCCCTTTTTTTCCCCGTTGTTTATGATTTCTTGTTAAAAATATTTTCTGACTACCCCAACTGCTGGTAGCAAGAGTGACAGAAAGCTTCAAAACATTTCGTAAGGAAAGAGGTGAATAGAAAGAGAAGAAGAATATGATTGCACTTTAACAGCAGCTTTACAAATTGTAGAAGTCATAGTAGAAAACAGATGCAACTCCAGTACTAAATTGCTAGTAAAAAAATTAAAAGAATGATCAAAGCAATTAGTATAAAAAGATGAGAAATGGCATTGCAGAACCTACTTCAGTGCTTTCTGGAAAACTGACAACACATTTCAGAAATTTGATCCTTTCTGTTAAAAAAGGTAACAAACCATGAAGATCTTTACTCCTGCCAACATACTCCAGTGAGAGAGGATGGCCAGCATGCTCTGTGTGATAAAAACTAAAATGACAAAAGCATTTTTCTGACTATTAAAATAGAAGATAAATAAACAGCTATAACATGAGACTTGTAACTGGACTCTGAATTAGTAATTTCACAAGGAGTTAGAGTGAGTTTACTTAGAATAATCTACAAGCTTTTGACATTCCATAAATAAAAATATTTTAATCTGAATACTAATTAATACATCAGACAGGACCCACAAAGTTCCATTTAAAGTTATCTGTAAAGTAATTTCATTATAACCTAGCTGCTTGTCAGAAACTGGATTAGAAAGGAAATTGTGGGCACTGATACAGGTAGCTGATAGAGATGGGAGAGGAGGAAAAAAAAAGACACTGAACTGCTTCTCTTTCCTAATTCAGCATCTCAGTATCTTGAAAGCTTTGAGATAGGCTCTAAAGACAGTTGCTGAATTAGTGTGTAATTACAACATAAATTGTATATGAGTCTAATAATACATATAGAAGAAACAAATAAGGTTAGCTCAGGAACTGAGGCACACAGAGGGATGGAGCCTCTGCCCATACATCTGAGAAGAATAATGTGGAGGCATGAAGCTGTTGGGATTTCCTGTCATCCTTTGCTCACACACTCTTAATCTCCTGAACTGTTCGAATTTTGACATAAGCCCGATTCTAGCATGTTCTTTCGATCAGTCTTAAGGACCGTGACACTGCCCAAATTTTAAAACAGTAACCTCAGGCACATTTTCCTCTCACATCACTCCCTGCATATTACACTGCTCCTTGGCACATTCTTCATGCTGCAAATTCACAAATGCCTATGCAGAAAAGTCCCACAGCGGCTGGGGGTCTCCTTCAGTGTGAACCACAGCTCCAAAGTGTTCTCTTGACCACCTCAGTCACATAAAAGAGGCTGGGCTGGAAGTGAGGATCTCAGCCTAAATATCTGGATTATTAAATTCACTCAGAAAATATAGGGTATATGTTTGCAACCACTCAATCTCAACCATCAGCAAAAGACCATCATTTCATTCTACAGTCCAGCAACATCTTGTGAATACCTCTGTTGACTGATCTATTTTTAATAAATATCCATTATCATTTTTGTGTACAATAAGATTCTCCATTGCTATAATCTTTCCATTCTATATAATGCTTTAGCTTTGCAGATGATAGTAAATTTACAGTTTTAGAGCAAATACAGACATTTCATATTGTAAAATATTTTCATCTTTCCTGCTTTAAACTCTCATTCAACTGTGTCAGATACCAAGCTTTTGTTTTGAAGATTTTTCTTTAACATGCGTATGACTTGTTCTAGTTTTGTAACAGATGAAGTGCACTTATAAACCTCAATACCTGCGCAACTGTAATGTCTTAGCAATTTCATAATGAAATTCATATGGAATTTAGCAACCCAAGCCAGATTTGTGTCAGAATCTTTAACATGTTCCAGTTGCATGAAATACTAATTAAAGGCACTCATTGTTAACTGATATAAATAGTCCCCACTTAGCCCATTATAGGTATGGGTTGTAAAACAAACAATTATGTGACAGATGATACATGTTAACACAGAGAAATTCTGTAATGACATTTCTGTAACACTGTAACCTCTTCAACCACCATGTGTTCCACATTACAGGCTAAAGGGGGTGCTGATTGCAAAGGTGACGTACTTTCCAGTTTGTGACTTTTCTTCTAAGAATAGAAATGCCTTAGAGCACCTCCGAATGATTTACATTATGAATTTAGTTCAGGCAATGAAATCATTAATGCAAGCTTGATTTTAGCTGCTACATGTGTTTGCTATTCCATGCGCTAGTGCCAAACACTTGAATGTGCCTACCTACCAAGCAGTACCCTACCTAGAAACACTTGGCAACCCAAGCAAACAATTGTTTCCTCTTTAACATGTCTTTCACCTAATACCTATTTTCTCTTCACTCTGTACTATGAATAAAATGATTTGGACCATCAGGAAACTGACTTCAGAATGTATATATATATATTTTTTTTTTTTTTAAATATGTCATCAAAACACCAGGCTAATCACAGGATAGAAGAAGTCTCCTGGCGTTTGGATAAGATACACAGATTATTCAATTAGTAAAAAATGGTGTCTGCCTTTCCACTAGCCAACATATTCCTGTAACATTAGAAGCAGGTGGCCTCCTTACTCAAAGCACAAACACGCAGAAGTTGCCTAGTGCATTTGCCCTGCCAAAAAATATGTATTTTCGCATCTGTGGATGTACAATCCTGTGTTTAACCCTTGCAAATACAGAGCTCCTAAAACAGCAGAAGGGGTGCAGTCGATGAAGAAAAAGTGACCAAGATCTACAGAGAGTACTACGACTTATTTCAGGTATAACTTTCAAAAAGGACTGCTAAAGATGGGTGCAGGGTAACTGAGCATTTTTTTAAAAGAGCAGTACACTCGTACTCATGTAAATGTTTGTTTAGGACTCAGAAATCTCCAATTTTGACATCTACTCTAAAAAAATTTTGGCTTTGTTAGCAAAACTACTTGTTAGCAGATATCTGTCTCCAAAATGGACTCTCAGAAATGCATATTTCACCAGAACCAAACCCAACTGAGCTATAACATGTACAAGACAAAACTAAAATTTTGCTATATTATAATGATTGATTTGCTGCAGAAAGTGAAAAAGTAAAAGCATGAAAGAATGGATGGTGCAAAACCTATATGTTAAGGACAATATCCTTGTCTTACATCACAGCTAGAAACTGGCCTGGATGGAAATCCTTGAGCTCATCAGACTTGTCCTTGGAGGCACTTTTTATCTAGGTCTGGATCCAAACTTTTTGACTTAGAGCAACTTTCTGATAAAAGTGTGGAAAGTCCTTTGTGACACCTCACCCGCACAGTGGATTGAGAGTTTTCCAAGCCCACTGGGCTGTCCTCTCTGACCTTACAGGCTCCACCCATTCAATTCAAGCAGAGACCTAAAAATAACATCTGATTTCATGTCCTTCAACTCAAAAATAGGATATGTTTAGGCAACGCCTGTGAAAGAACTGAAGCATCAGAATGTAAAGTCTATACATAAAGATATTACCATCCAGAGCTGTCTAAGCACTCTGGAAAGACTGTGAATAACACTAATATACCCATGGGCAATTAAAAAAAAAAAAGGTAACACTGTTAATCTCATTTTAACCCCTGCTTAATCTTGCCAACCTCAAGCAGACCCACCTGAAATTTTACCTAACAGTCAGTGGTCTTATCCCAGAATGCACATTTGTTTCTGGAACATTTGAAGCCATTTGGATAGGACATTTGGATGATATTATTGTCCAAAAATGGGGATGTTCTCACTCTTTGGACTTTTTCCTAACCCTTTTTTTGGTTTTTAGAACACAAAAATGATTTACCCTAGAAATGTCAAACTTGATTCAATGCTTGCTTGGCGAAGAGACATGCCTTTGGAGCCTGTTAGAGGGCTTAGGTGGGTAATTGTAAAGTTATTGTTAGTTTTTTCCACACTGATGGCATACAGTACATGGCCAGCTCATGTTAATAAATACCTGTTGGGTACATGTGTGGCTTATAAAGGTTTGATCCAAAGCCCACAGAAGTCAATGAAAAGACTTCTCTGGCTATGAACGGGCTTGGAGTCAGGCTGTAATGTAATGACAGGATGGAAGAGTGGGAGAATCATGTCTCCAGCAACCCTTAGAGTCTTCATGGGCAGACAGAGCACAGATAAAATGTGAAGCCACCCATTGTCTGTGGACATCATGTAGTATAGGGGCCAAAGGATAGAAACGGGAAACAGAATCTTGAGAAAGAGAAAATTCTAGGGTCACAGTGGGGTTAAAAACATTGTTTGAATGATAACAGCTACAACTGATTAAATGTGCCTCAACTTCTGCATGAATAGGAAAAAAAAAAAGAACAAAAGTACATAATCTATATAAAGTCTTATATTTGCATGATTAATATATAGGTGTTCAATTGCTTTTGAGCAATATATATGCATTTCCCAGGCTGGATCTATCTCATGTGAGTGTGCATGTTGATGTCGGGACTGTCAGATAATTGCAACACCCAGCTGTGGAAGGAAATGAGCCACAGAAGCAGGTCACCCTGCAGTCCAGCTGCATGCCCTGCCCAGCCTCATCCTGCAATAGAGCACCAGAGCCCTTGGGAGCCCCTGTCATCACTTGCCTGAGAACTATTCCCAGGGCCTCCTTCCTTCAGGCCTCTGAGGCATTCCTGTGCATCTCATGGGTCCTGGCAGTATGAAAATTTTAGTAGGCAGCTGGGAGGGTCAGGAAAGTTGCATGCCCACTACTGAAAGCACACATTTGCTCTACTCCCAGCAACTAGGCAAACGTCTGCAGAATCAGGCTGTGAAAAATCTCCACAGCGAAGATCCTTCACATCGTCTCTGGTTTGTGCAAAGCAGGAACACTTTTGCACAGAGCCTATCTGTAAAGTCTATCTCTTTGTGTATCTGCCAAAAAGTACACATCTTGACTCACTGCTTATCATGTAAAAAAACCTCCCACTACATTTGATTTATTTATTTATATACTTATTCTCTCTCCATTTTTGAATAACTCTTTTAAGGTGGCAAGGAACAATGATTTGCCTGAGCAAGTTTTCATTTTGCTGTGGGTGTGTGAAGTCCAGCAGTAGCTGGTTGGTAGTTTGCCACTCAGAGTTGAAAGTTCAACAGCCACCTGTGTCACATCTCTCCCTTTTTGGATCAAAAGGGTGATATAGGAAAGGTGTGTTTGCTTTTTCTTTTTTGGTAGGACTAAAAATGGAAGAGAGCATTGCCTGTGAGAAACTTATTTCCTAGTGTAGTGAAGTAGCCAGCTGGCAGCCAGATGGCATCAAGCCATCAGGAGGTCAAAGGCCATTGGACAACTGTGTGGGATTTGTTTCTCACTCAATGTGTTTGGTTTTAAAATCATTTATTTCTGGAGTAAGTCATAGATATGGAAAGGGTTTTACCTAGGGGACAGTTGTTTCCCCATCCAGTTGAAACCACAAACAGACAGAAAGCTGGTCAATGGCCAAAGTGAAAGGCCAAAGGCAAATTGTCCCATATTTATCCTTTACTGGGTCAAAACTCAAAAGCTGGACACTGATGGCAGTTCATAAATATTTCACTGCTCCAATCAACAGATGAGATAGAAGGACATTGCATGTCAAGAAACTTGTTGACTCTTGCAGAGCAGATAGCCAGCTGGCATGAGCACCGTTACTGCCCTGTCACAGAGCTGAAAGGCCAGAGACAAATGGTGCCAGATTTGTTCCTGGTTTAGCTAAAATAACACAGGAATCGTGTTTATGTTTTGATCTTGCTGTGGTGTTGCCTGTGATCCTCACTGGCCATGTGATCCTGACCTATTAGTAAGAGGAGACTCTGAACTCTCCAGAGAGAAATTCTGTCTGAAGGTTTACAATTCCTATTTCATTCAAGCTTCCCATTCATCTCATATTTTATCCTCTCTTGTGTTTGCAAGTGTTTTGAGAGTCACCAAGAGATGCTTTTAACATAGTGTATGGGATCTGATCCCGCACTCACAGCTCTGGAGAAATGTGGGTCAGGTTCTTTGTAAGTATAGGTGAGCAAAAAGCCACTGAGAACAGTGAAAACAAACCTTTGCGTGTCGTGTAGTTAAGGATTGCATCTTGACCAGCTAAATTTCCATCCTTACACAGGAGCAGTGGGACAGCCTGCTTATTCTGAAATGGTCAATGAATGTCTATGGCACCTCCTTGTACATATCTGGAAGGGTTAACACTTCAAACTTCTGCCCCTTCTTTGGGATGGGAGATAAACGGCCAAAAAAGAATCAACTATATGCTTTCCATAGAACATGCCAATAGACAACCTTCTGGCTCCTGGTCCTCGGGATGGCTCACTGCCCAACATCCCTAGTGATCCAGAAACACAATGTTTTCACAATACCTGAAACAGTACAGTTAAATTTAGATTCTGATCAGCCTGGCAGGCTGCCTACGTAAAAGTAAAGGGTTACGAGCATGCCAGCTGGTCCCCTGTCACCAGCTCTGGCTTCTGGAAGTCAGATCTCCTTCCAGAGAGCACAAATCCTCTGAGGAGATGGATTGAGTAAGGCTGTGGGTTTTTAGTTACCCATGCAAAGGAGCATGGCAAAACAGATTTCCTTGGCCCCACACATGCTTTACAACTCTGTTCCAGGGCAATTCAGACAGTGACAGAAGGAACTTCCAAAGGCACTGTGGTAGTCCAGCTTGGTGTAACCTAAGAAGTCATCCTCTTCAGCTCTCTGCCCCGAGCTCTCTGCCCAGAGGTTTTCTTCCCAGCAGCAGTGGTGGCAACAGAACCGTTAGAGTGTTTGGTTCCCCAGCAACTGCAGTTGACTGTCTGGTATATCAATTTAAGTCACAGTCGAGTTCAGTTTGTGTTAATGAGCATGATGATCTGTGAACTCTTCTAGCAGAGGAGCCGGCTGCGCTGCTGCTGCAGCTGGGGAAGGAGCAGCCACCAGCAGGGCTGGAGGTGTGCAGGTAGGAGAGGGAAAGTATAAATTCACCTCAGCCTGACTTGACAGAGGGGATGCAGCTCCCTCAAGCTTCATCAGGGTCCTGATTGATTCTATTTACTGAGAGCAAATAGAGAGGAAGCAAAAGATAGGCAGGTGTGGGAGTGAGGATTCCTGTTCTTGCTGGCCACAAAGGCTGTGCAGAAGCACAGCTGGGAAGAAACTACTTTACTCAAGAAGGTGAAGGAAAGGAGAGAGAAAGAGGATGTCAGGGAGAAAACTTTAATTCCCTTCTGTCACCTCTTGTTCTCTTGTCTGTTCTCAGCACAGGATACATTATCACCTTTCAGTTTATTTTACCTTAAATTTCTTTTTTTTTTTTTTTTTTCCATCATCAGGAGCTTTGAAATGGACAAAGCACTACATCTTCTTTCAATTCTGACCTGCAAAATCCCTATCTGATCCAGTTTTGTAAGTGTCCTGAGCTGAAAGTAAAGTGGTATCTCCAATTTTTCATACCTTAATGACCTGGAAAATGTGACTTGATTAAGCTCCCGGGCCAAGAAAGTACAAATTTATTGAAGACGGCTGTTAATGAGTCTGCTCCATCTGTAATGTCAGATGAGTTTTGAAGCTCAGACTTTCAATAAATACAAAGATTCCAAATACTGATGCATTAATGCAAACTACAGCCCTAAGTTTCCTCTCGTGTGACAACTGGAGCCAGGTCCTTGTCTAAACGAAGGACAAGAACAACTACAGAGCACAACAAAACTGGGACACTTTTGTTGTGCACACACACAAGTTCTTGAATAACTCAGTCCCTACCCAAAAGTGGGACTCAAACTCTTAAATAGCTCAGTCACTAATGAAATGCAGGACAAGTAAATTGACTCACAGATTGATCTCCCCTCTTCAAAAAAATGTTTGTGTTTCTTGAGTTATTTTGTATTCAATGTTACATTTTTCACCAGAGGAAGGTAGTAAGAGCCTCTTCCTGTGACAGGTACTATGTGTAACTGTGATAAATCAGTAAATATAAGGACTTCTTGAGAAGAGGAAGCAGTACTACTGGAGGCTAAAGCGTCTGGTAGAGATTCAAGTGTTACCACAGGATTTATATTTATGAGTTGCCACAAATTATTCTGAACAAAAAGACTAGACACAATCCCCTCCCTGCTCCCTGAAACTCCATCAGCTTTGGGACTGCACCAAGACATAGACTTGGACTGCAATCCAGGAATAAAAGTTGTGGCTTGGATCTATATGTACCCAAGAGAAAGACTGAACCTTGTGTACCTGTGACTGAATGGTGCATGCATTTTATTCATCTGTGACTTCCTTACACTCTCTACTATCTCTGCCAGCTTCCTCACTCTATCCCCTGGCATGAATGTACAGCACACTCTCATGTCACTTAAATCACCAAAAGCTGATACTATTTCTTTTGATCAAATATGTGCTAAGTCATTTTTATAAATAGGAATATGAACTACTGGTTTATAGATAGAAAACTATACGCTACCTGAACTTTGGTTACTAATCAGTTAAAAATAGATATTTGCTCCTTCTGCATTTACTTAAGTTTTCTCTCTATTAGCTAATGTGTATTGATGGAATCTCATCAGCTTTTTCATGACCATTTTGAGATGTGTTCTTGCCAAAAGTGTTAAACTACAGTCTTGCTCTCCAAACCGATGTACAGCTGAGCTAAAAATGTCATGTGTTGGCTTTAAAACAAAGCAAAAATGAAAATTTAGTTTTGCTGCTGCATTTATTTCAGATCTCAGGATAACTTCCATAAAGGGTATAGGCCAGATTCTTAGCACACTGAGAACTGCATAGGTCCACTGATTCCCATGAAGCTACATTGATTTACAGCAGCTGAGAATCTGGCCTAAAAAGCTTGGGGCTATATATCTATCTTATGTTATGTTAAAGTCCCTTGACCTCTTACTTGATTGCCTTGCTCCAGCGAGTGATGCTAGTGTAGGTAAATTATACCTCTGCTGGCCACTAAGCTTGCTGTTCTAGCAACGTTAATAACCTCAAGGCTTCTAATTTTCTTACCAATGCTTACTAGACCCCCCTGTGCAAGCCTCTGGGGCTGCTCTGACAATAATCCCAATATATTTTGTTTTGAATGAAAATAAACTTTATTGCAACTTGTGCTGGAGGCAGACCCACGAGCCTGGGCTCTAGAATGCCTAGTAGGCAGCTGTGTAATCATTAGCAATACTATAGGGAACAGCACTAGGATCAGTTCAGAAGGGTTCTTCATCCAGCTGGGACTATAATTTACAATGCCACCATCACTACAATAACAAGGTAGCAGAGGGAAAACATTCTGGAAAGGGTGGCAATGAAATTCAGCCACCGCAAGGTGTGGTCTTTGGGGCAAAACCTTTAATTGGTAGAAGGTTGACTAACTGTTCTGTTAACCTCAGACTTTCACCTTTCATTAAATTTAAATCTATAATCAAAATGAGCTTGCAAAAGCATCCAAATAGAAAGGGCTGGCAAGAAATGTCCCATCTTTCCATTCAGAACCAGAAATACTCTGGTGTCCTGTGCCCTTTTTTCATCAGGTTCTTCTTGCCCTTATGCGCCTCCATCCTAGTTACTTGACCACAATGGACTTGCAGCTCTCCTTCCTGCACAACAAAAGAAGCAGTAGAAGCAGTAGCAACCTGTCAGGTTTTGTTTCTGCTTAGCTTCCAGCTCACCCCATGTTTTCCTTTACCTTATTTTTATATAGTACATCTGATTTAGATCTATAAAGTTTTATTGTAGTCATTACAGGCAGATTACACAGGTCACTACTGGTCACTTTTATCAAAAACTAAATTATGGGCTAAGTTTCAACCAAAACCACGATGCTGAAGAGGCACAAATTTTAGTTTGAAATCTCATATGAAATCTTTTGAAAATTGTGAGCCCTTTCACTCCTCTGTCTTCCTGAAAGTCCCTTGAATGTCTTCACAGGATATGGCATTTTAAGGGCAAAGACTGTGGGTTGCTGCTTTTTATCAAAAGTTAAATCAGCATAATTTGCTATTCATATTGTTCGTCTTTTCTTTATCGTTGTTGCTTCTCTTTGTTAAAAAACCTCCTTAAGCTTTTTCTAGCAGGTTGTGATCCTCTCTGAACTCTCTTGTGAGCCCTGGAGCGGTCATGATCCCATAGTGTGAGGAGCACTGCCAACATCCAGGCAAAGCAAAGGAAGAAGAAGTAGGAACAAACACAGATGCAGTCCAGGTTTTAAGATTTCTATAAAATGCACTGAAAAAGTCACCCATCTCTACCACCACCACATATCCTTACTTAGCTGACTAATCGTACCTGTTTTTAAGATGTTTTCATGTACTGACAGCACACAATAGTGAATATCATTGGTTAGAGGCATAGAGAATGACCCTCAGAGCATTGCCACCTCTGACATTGGAGGGTATTCAGCCTCGGTGGTCAGGTTACTAAGAAAAGAGGTCTGGTTATCAGCTCTACTGTCTTGCCAGATCCTTCCCTTCAAAAGCTTACTTCAGCACTTCAGCAGGTGATTACAAAAAATTCTAGAGAGGTCTCTGGTTTGCAGGAGGTGAAGAGTATCTGCTCTGACAGTAAAATTGTCAAGTAGTGTACTGCTGGAATCCTTATGCAATAATTGAGAACCTCAATGAAAGTAATTAATTTTTCTCTAGTGCCAGAAATGTGAGTGGGAAAGGAGCCCATACTAAAAAGAAATCCGTCACTAGACAACATATGATTTCCAGAAGAACATTAGACAAAGTTATATCTAAATAATTTATTTTAATTCAGTAAATCAAAGTTTGTTTTATCATCTGCTCCATCACCTGTTCAAGCTGCTGCATTGAACTGGTTTGCTGGTTTCCTTAGTCTATTAAGTGAGCTCAGTTATATAGAATCATAGAATCATACCAGGAAGCGGTGAAGATGTGCAGGGCGAAAATTAGAACGGCCAAGGCTCAAGCTGAGCTCATCTTGGCCACTACAGTTAAGAATA
>JAOXNO010000024.1:109771770-109784440 GCA_028565335.1 Limnodromus scolopaceus
TTACTGCAACCTAAGAGTTGTTTAAGTTGGCATAACTGGTGTTTTCAGCCTGCTTATGATCTGCTTCTTTGTGATGTCTATAGTCATTGTCATCTTTAAGCTTTTAAGTGATGTTTACAGTTGTTGTCATGTTTTGAGACTCCGAAGAGTTAAATTTGGGGACAACATTCCTTAAATAGTACATATGAATGGTACACACAAGAAGACACAGCTAAGTCCTGGAAACTACTACTAACCATTAGCAAAAGATATGTTTTGTTTAATAACTTCTCACCAGAGCTCTATAATTCCCATACACATCTGACCATTTGAGAAGAAATCTCCCGGAGAAAAATCTGTCAGTTTGGACACTGTTTGTTCACCATACTTTTTTTTTTTTTTTTTTTTTTTTTTATCTGAGGTATAATTTGTTACTATTTTGATACTGAAGTCTAGAATATCTCAGGCTTCTGAACTGCTTTCAGTGAGATGGGTGATCAGAAAGAAACACAAGGTTAAATGACATACTGGTTCATCTGTAAAGGAAAAAGCTAGTTTAGTGTGGGTTACAGCACAGAGATGGATCACTAGAACTGTTAGCACCAGTGACAGTTGAGTTCACTTTCACTGGCAATTACAGCTAAAATGACAAAGGACGTGATTTACTGAAATAAAAGAAAATACAATCATAAGCCATAACTGACTTGAAATTAGGCACAAAACCTATGTATGCATGTAAATTCCTTTGTCCTTATAAACCTATTTCCCTTGAACAAGGAATTATGCTCTCTTTAATTGTCATTATCTGTATTTGTGCTGTTTCTTATGCCTGTGATATTGCAAAACTAAAAACTTCATTCCAAATATACCTTTCTAGTACGACATAAGTTTACTGGCAGGATGGGTAAACTTAGTACTGATACACAGCTTTGCTTAGTGTGGTGCAGAAGTTTCCAGAGTGCTGAAGTGATACATAACAGGAGTCTAGATGGAGGTATTTAATAGAGCTGCAGACAGATCCTTTAACTAAGTACTTGAGTGTAGAAACATCTTGGCTCTTCACCCTCTGCCAGAAACCAGCTATTTTCAAGGTCTGTTCTCCTGCTTGAGGATGTGGGAGCAGGTTCAGAAGGCAAGAAGCCTCTGGGAAATAAATGTTTGCTGAAGTGGAGCATGCTGTAGATGAACCTACCTTAAGTAGATTAGGAGATGGGTTTGGGTGAGTGCAGCTGGTGGTATGTGGTAGGCAGATGAGGAGACTGGCGTAGGGGTACAGCTGGGTTCTCAGTGTGTTAAAGCTCTGCTATTTCAACTGATTGCACAGAATAAGCAGCTGAGAGAAGAATATGGAAATGTGTCTCCTAGTGACCATGTAGGCTATACTGGAAGCTATTGCTCTCTCTTTGAGTGCTTCTTGTCACCAGCGGTGGTGTTCCTGGAATACAGGATTCATCTTACCTAATATTAACATCTGTATGTCAGAATTATGTGAAAGCCCATCATTTAATTTTATGGAGGGCTGGGTCTGTTTTCTTTGGTTTCTTTCTGGGTGGGTCCAGAGATACAAGTTTTGCTTGTGTTTTGGGTCCAAATAAACTCAAAATCTCAAAATGAAACACAGTCAAAACTGCCAAATTTTATCTGGTTCCTTGTCAAAATCATGTGAGAATGCAAAGCATAAATCAGCCAAGGTTCACTCAAAACTGTGCTTAAGGTTCACTCAGAAAGTCTAATATTTTTATTAAACATGAATCACGTGAGTTTTACATAAATTGGAGTAACACAGAACATGTTCCTCATGGTTCCATAAACCTCCTTTTAACACCTCATTCATCATTTTATCTGACAATTGGTCTCACTTGTGTTGTCCAGACTGAACCCAAAATTCCACTGAACATGGTGATAATTTGATTAAATCCAAAGAATCAGCTTCAGAGTTGGATGTGCTGGGCCAGCTGAACAGAGGAGAATCTGTTTGACTGATTCCAAATCCCTTTAGAAGCAGAAGTACTCCATCCCTCTCAGACTGGAATATTTAAGAAAAGCAAACAGATCATCAAAAACCCCCATGTGTACTTTTTTCTTGCTTCCTTACGTGTGTAGTCCCTGGAGTTGCTGTGTCTTAAAAGAGGAGTACCCAGAGGCTATATTTATTTATATTTATCTTAGTTATCTGCTATGATGTAAGACACTTTTTATTGTATGATATATCAAATAGCAATTTCTCTGTCATACACATAGTTTTATTTTTGAACATTTAAGCAGTGACATTCATATCTCCTGATAAGCATCTAGCACACTGTTCCAAACCAGTGTGAACTGGAAAGGAACTACTGCTTGATAAGTTCATCATTTATGCTCTTTCTTGGGTCATAGTGAAGCATAAATAGAGTTGCAGAGTGCAACTTGTTTCATCCTAAACTACATGTATAAAAGATGGGAAATTAATTGTCCTGTGCATATGTCTGTCTCTGTGTGCATTTCCCTTCCCGCTGACTTCACAGGAAGTCATAATGACCAGTTTACACTACTTAATTCATTTGAGATGAACAATATTACATAGATAATAGATACATAGATAGATCTAAATGTCACTATTTACAGATTTCCCTACCAGAAGAACTTCTATTGGTGCCCAAAACTGCTTTTAGCTAGACCTAGAGCTCCAAGGACAATGGTGGTTAAAAGTCTGTTTTAAGACTTTTATTTCTTATGTCCAGCCCATTTATATGTTTTCAGAAATTCACACTGGAATAAAATAACAGAGAGAAAATATTTACAGTTTTGATTAGCCAGTATTGGGGGTGAAATAGTTATTTTCTCTACTGCTGTGTGTAATTTTTCTGTAATAAGAAGTAGCTCACATGCAGAAACACTGGAGTCTCTGAGAACATTTAATATGATGACTGATTATTTAAAATATGCAGTGAAACACTTTGGGTTTAGAAATTCTTATGCCCTGAAGACTATCATGAAGAATGGCTGCATTCCACAGCAAGAACAGTGTTTGGAAAGCTTAGCTCACTTCAGCCTACTCACAATGATGATAAATTGCATGCATTGTACACTGTATGCAGAGTTTTTATGCAGGTGTTTTTGTTTTGGTTTGGTTTTTTACATCAAAAAAACCCGCCCACATTTTTTTCACAACCAAGAACATTTAGATCCATTCCTTTGGTGTTTCAGCCCCTAAAATACAAGCAGTACAACAGCTACATTAGCTTAGCAACAGGGATGAAAAACCTGCAGATTTTCTGATCTGTTCTGTCCCAAAGTACCTTGCTCTGGAATGAAACAGGGAAAACTCCAGAATTACTTTGACCCCAGTGTTCACAATGTTAACCCAGATGGCTCTGCGCTGCCCTTTGCCTCTTCCGCTGAGTGGGAGGAAGGAAGAGAAACTGGGTCACCATGTACTCTTGCTAGTTCAGGTTGGAGCTGCCAGGCTCTCGCATTTGCCATGAATTAAAACAAGGAGCAATTTATCACTGTCCCCTTTTTCAGAGAAAACTGGTTACATTATCACTAGTAAGGTCAAAGACTTCTACGATATTGACCTTGACAGGAGCAGCATAAGGGGTTATAGACATGAGTGAAAGACCATGTACTCCTCTCCTTCCATTTGCTCCTCCAAAGAATAATTCTTTTTTTCAGAGGGATCAATGATAGAGAAGAGCATGGTTGGGTCATCTATGCCACCTCGTCTTCATCCTGAAGCCTGAACCTTTATTTGTTCATCTGTTTAGACATTGGTTTTCCTACTCATCGGTGTAGGCTTCTCAGGGAATCATTTATCCATAATGACTCAGTTATTAGGTTACATCTAAAGTTATACACAGACCAGGGCCAGGGCATGAAGCCAAGTATATCAGGATTGTACCTTGACATGTTTTTCACCCAAGCTGGCTGGTACTGACCCGCACTCTAGCTGGGACATGGTCAGGAATCAATGTGGGTTGGGTATTTTTGTCAGTATGGTGGTTTGGAGGCAAAGGAGTAAAGAGAGTTTAACTATATCAACTGAACACATACATCAGAACTGACAGTGGTCCCTGGCCATTTTATTTACTAGCATAGAAGTAGTCAAAGTGTTTACATGTAATATCCTTTTCCAATAAGAGTGCAAGAATCTGTAAGGATACAAAGAGATACAAGGGTTGTATCGATGCACACAACCTAATATACTTCTCAGAAACTAAAATGTTTCATTGCAAATTTACCGGCATGAACAAATAGGGCTTCCTCAGAAATATGTTGAAATTCTTAAATCCCTGTTTATTTCCTTGCCAGTCAGCAACAAAACTTTAGGGAGCATGGGATGCAATATTTCTGGACATGTAAGATAAGTGTTGCGAAACTGAAGATGCTGCAAAAGATTTCCTAGAACTTTGTTCCATGCTGTGCATTTTGGCTGAAATATTTCACCAAAGAGAAATTCCAATTTCTCTCACAGCTCAGACAACAGGAATAATGCAGTAAAAGAGTTTAGCTTTGTTCTGTTTTTCGTGCCCCAAAATTGCACTGACCTAACTGCATTTTATCTTAGGAATGTAGTCACAAAGCATTTTTTCATATTCATGCCCAACACATCCAAGAGGCTCATCTATTTAATTTTTTATTCTTTTCTCAAACCAAAAGTATGGGAATTGTGCAAAACTATATGCAAAACAGAAAGACTTTGTCACAAGCAATTAAGTTATCGATTATTTTTGTTTTGTCTTGTTTCCTTTTACCTCCACTAAAGCCATTAGCACTTAATAATACCACATAATTCACTGATTCCCCTAGGCAAGGAAAGATTGTAGGCACAAATATGCTGAAGAAGTGTTAAACAAGGGTCTGTAACCTCAGAAATGATGCTCTCAGCAACCAATTTAAAAGATAAAAGTGAATTTTCTCCTCCACCCTTTAGAAAGACTGTTAGTACTTCATTTGAAAGGGATTTCTTGCTTACCTCTTAAAGATGCTTCATTGTCCTGAATCTGGCTATAGGCATTTCTGAGCAGCAGAGAGGTATTAAGTCACAACCTCTGTTCCCACCCTCCCTGTGCTCAACACTTTTAGATTGGGTAGGTTTTTCCTTGGTGTTCTGGTTTCTGAAAATCCTCTCTATGCATCACGAGGTGAAGTCCCTACTGCAAAATCGAGGTTGTGGATTCCACCCACCTCCATAGCACTTGGAAATTTGAAAAGCTGCAAGGTGCAGTGTTATGGATCTACTGCCTTCCTGTAGGAAACGAAAACAAAAACAAAACCCCAAAAAACCCCCAAAACATTAAAACCAACAAAACAAAAATAAACCAAACCACAAACAACAGCAACAAAAATCACCAAAAAAACCAAAACTAAACCAGAATCTCCACAGATTAGGCTTGTTTTGCCTTCTGCATATCTGATATGAAAAAAAAAAAAAGGAAAAAAAGAACCACTACAAAACTTCCTAGTAAAATAAAATTCTGAGTGAACTCAGAAAAACCCAACAGAGTATGCTTGCCTTACCGTAAGGAGTTCATAAATTCTTTTCTGTACAGCACATTTTGTATGATATCAACAACTTTCACAGACATATGCCTGTAGCAATGCTGACCCATCCAGTATGAAGCAAACTCATCTATATTTGCAACATGGCTAAGAACATGGTTAGCTGCCAAGCAGCTGTCACTGAAAAGGTGTCCATAGACTACATGTAGAATAAGGCACTGCTAAGTAAGATTATAACGGTATGGTCCTTTATGAACCCGTGTGACATAAATAATAAAAGTATTTGGAGCGAACAGGCTCTAATTCTGCTTGCTAGGATCAACAAACAATCTTGACTGTTCCTCTTGTAATTTGTAAATGAACCAGAATTAACTTATTTGCAACTACAGTCCCATGACTGAACATTGTCTACTATTTAGTCCTTCAGAGCCCTTTGTGAAGTGGGTTATGGTGGGACATAATATATGTAGTGTTTAAGTCACGGAGTACAACCAAAGAACTGAAGCCAAACTCAACTCAGTCTGAAATAGGATTAAGCCTGCAAAATGCTTTTTAAGAGCAGTATAAATGCTAAATACAAGCGCAGTTTCTTTGTGACTCTGACCTAAAAAATATGCATAGAACCATGCTAATTATTTGGAGATTGGTGGTTTTCTCTTTAGATCACTAATTCTTATACATGCTTCAGCTAAACAAAAAATGATATTTAATAAACCTCAGGAATGATATCAGGAACAAAAACACATCACGCCAACTAACGACAGCCAAAAATCCTTCAAGAAATTAGCAAAGTAAAATAACATGTTGTGCACTATACTGAGGTATTTATTTATTTTGTTAGTTTGATTGGTTAATACAAAAACCTCATAGATAAGGTGATTACAACACAGGAATAGCAGCCAAAGTCCTGGCACAAACCACTGAAATCCTCACCTCACTTTCTTCAAGGTCAGCATCATTCCCAAGCCAAATTTCGTAAAAAAGATATACTCCTTGAAAACAGAGCAGTGAGAAAGGGATCACTGGAGACCTAGAATCTGGCAACTGAATTTCAGGAAATTCTTTTGAAAAAGTGACTAAATTGGAAGCTGAGAGGCCTTCCTGAGCTTTGAAGGGGACCTATGTCATGGAAAGTGTACTCATGACAGAAAAGCATTTTTTTTTCTGTACATCAACCATTTTTTAAAATTCAGAAATTACAAGTGGACCTCAGTCTTTATTTATATTATAAAAAAAAACAAACCACAAAAAAACAACAAACCAAGAATAAACAAAAAAAAATCACAAAAAAGTATTTGCTCTTCAAAACTGAGTAGTGATTAGCTTTGGATTCACATTGCCTAATTTTAACATGGGTCTTTGTTAATGGCAGCTTTGGTGGCTCAGCAAAGGCAAAGTGACACAGGACTTTTAATACGGCTGTGCATGGCATGTCAGAGTCTAATAGCTGAAGATTTGGATTAATCAGAATTGCAAATGAAAATCGAACATGAAAAAAGTCTTCTCTATGGAAGCACAATCCCTGTCCTTCTCCTACCTTGGTTACACTCATGCTTAGTCTGGACACTCAGCAGCCCAGATGGTGTATGTTTTATGCAAAGTATCCCAGATATCATCACTTTTGTACAGAGTTTCACAGCCTGTTTTTCCTCAGACCTTCCTTTAGAAGAGTAGCCACTGAAAGAATCTCCTTGGCATCTCCAAGTGTGTGGAAAACCTGTGTGCAACTAAAGCTATCTCAGCCTAAATGCTACATCTACTCCAGTCCAGTTCAATATCATCAGCTGTACACAGTCCTAGGAAATAGCACACATTCTTCCATGCTGGAGAGTCCTGCCAAAGATTAACAAAGGGCGCACTAATATAACTGTTTGCCACATATAGGTAGTGGTTCATTTTATTAAAAAGGTCAATGAATATAATGTGTAGATTAGGGCTTCAAAATGTGGTAGCAAAAGCCAGCTTTTCCTGGCAGACCAGTGTGTTGCTAACAGAGGTGACACCAGCAAGCACTCTGAAATTCTTCATTCAGGCTTGACTACCTAAAGGAATCACAGAACCAGTTAGGTTGGAAAAGACCTTTTAAGATCATCAAGTCCAACCATGAACCTAACACTGCCAATTCTACCCCTAAACCATGTCCCTAAGCACCACATCCGCATGTCTTTTAAATACCTCCAGGGATGGTGACTCAACCACTTCCCCAGGCAGCCTGTTCCAACGCTTGATAACCCCTTTGGTGAAGAATTTTTTCCTAATATGCAATCTAAATATCCCCTGGTGCAACTTGAGGTTGTTTCTTCTCATCCTAAAGATGAGAGAAAGAAGACACCAGCTTCTCCAGATCTGCCGTTGCACCGAGCTGAGGAGTTGAAGGCATCCATATAGGGCATGGAGAAACGTCCCAGAACCTACAGGAGAGGCATGTGCCTCTCCAGCAGCAACAAGGGGCCAGACAGGACACTGAGGCATTTTGTGTTCCTTCAGAAACCCTTGTTTATGAATATGACTTTTTTTTTCCTCTGCAGTCACGATCTAAGCTATTATCTATATATTTTCAGTTGATCAAGTTAAAACTGTGCATGTATCCTGACTCTGACCATGAATGTGATGATGAAATGTCAAAACTCCTTTCCCCTTTCAACTTGCCCCCACCCCAAACCAAAAGCAGCCTGTACCTCTTTGGAATGATTCAGAAGATATTGACATTGTGACACTAACACACCCTGGAACACATACTATAGTATTAGTTGGATCAACCCATGTAGATTACTTCATCGTAATAGTAAATAGATTGTTTTGTCCTCTTAGAATGCCCTTTATCTAAAATTGTGTAGTCTCGTGACTCTCTTTTCAATTAAGAAAAAAAAATTTGTGCTTTTTTCTGCCTTGTCAGAGGATATCTGGCCACATAAATATTCTTTCCTGACTATCATTACTAAACAATTAAAAGCAGAATTATTTTTGTGTAATTGATTGTCTTCAAGATGTATATAAACTGCCTTAGAAACAGTAAAAAATGTAAAAACCTCACTACAATCAAATGCTTGACAATTTGACAATGAATGAGCATTTACAACAAATAATAGTAGTATTCTATCCAAATAGCAAGGTTAACACTTCTATTAAAGTATAAGAAAAAATGAGAATATATGTTTTTGTCCAACTACTTAGGTAATTCTTATGCTTCATAATACAGAAAATTACCCTGGTTGTGATTTGACCTTGTCATAATTTGATGTCAGAGGCTGATTATCTCTGTACCCTGCAGCTGGAAGGAAATGTTTTCCAGCTCTTAGAAGTCACTCTGTATTCAAGGCAAAGCTGCCTAGTTGCAGTTTTTAATTCTGGAACAGTGGAAGTCAGTGGAGAGATGGAAAGAAATGCTCAGTGACTGAATACTGCTTATATTTCTCACACAATGTGCTATAAGATTTATATGATGCAGTTTAAAACAGTCTGATTTTCCTTATGCTACGTTTTATTACCTCATTCATTTATTCACAGAAGGTTAAATTATATCAAAGAATTGATGACAGATTCTTCAGTCATAAACATAACTCTTATCTGAGAACAAATCATGGCAAACTGGAAGAAATGTGAAAGGATTTCATTTAGTGATATACATTAGTTCTCAAATATCTGACTTCAGACTTTGATTTCAGCAGATGAAATTATGTTAACTCAGTTCAATCACCTTTTCTTCCTTTTCAGGAAATTGTAAGGATTATTGAAAAGTGAAAGGTAATATAGGAGAAATACATAACATTGAAAGTTTCTGTAAAATATGTGATATCTTACAAGTCCTGTGCTAGGAACTGGCTTAATGTTCTATTTTTGGATGCTACTTCTCTTCATTTATTAAAGCTTTAGTGCCCATTCTTACCTCACATGCAGAAATAGAAAGAAAATTTTCCTTATATATAAAGGTAAGAACAGATTGCAGACACTTAATAAATTTTGAATATGAACTTCCTGCTAAAATTAGTTTCAAATGTAAATTTAAGGGATTTTATAAACTACTTTCAAGAGGTAAAGATGAAATAAAAAGCACTATGGACATTAAGTACCATTTTAATTAGTAAGTTGACCTTAACGATCTCAGAGTTGTATATTTCAACACAGTATCAAGGTACACTTGAGAAAAAATACATGGTATGTCAAGGGTATTTTTGTTCTCCTCAATAACATTTAAAATGAAGTATTGCCCACCATTTTTCATATGACTGTTTTTTTTTCTATCCAAGCAATATAGAAAGTGACTGATGGGCTAGAACAAGGAATTCAGGATGTCTCCTTTATATTCACAGGTGCGTAAAAACATCCTGCTCTTCACTTTGCTTTAATCAGGCTTTTGCAGAGCAGGTTATGAGCTTAATAAATGGGGCTTTGTGGTCTGTGTCTGCAACAGATGGGCTCCCAGAAAGAAAAGGAGGGAACAAGCATTTATTCTCTGCACATTTATCCTTCCACTTCTTTCCTTATCTCATTTATGCTGGACCTTGGCAGGCAGAAGGGTGCAGCTTTCTTGTCCATTGGCTGCTCCTCAGAAGACTGAGACAGCACCCTTTGCCCGAACCGTGAGGGCATACCTACAGTCAACAACCCCACGGCAAAGAACTGAATCCTGATCATGCAGGAGTTGTAAAATAGAAGAGATGTCAAGACATTTTTCAAAATTCTCCCAATCAGGTACCAAGACCTATATACCTCTTTCCCATTGATTGCAAATCAGCTGCCTGAATGCCATTTTAAATCCAGACTGTGAATACTACAGTTGAAAAATTGTGCTGCCTTTTGTTGTAATTCATATTCACTGGTCTGTCATATAAAAACTAGCTCCATCTTCACTGCCTACCTCAATCTCTGATTAATTTGAGCTCAATAAAAGCTATGACATAGTCTTCTTTTCCAGAAATTTTTCTTCCTCTACATACAGTACTTTTTTGTGCGTGCATGCATCTGCACCATTTCACCTGAAAATTGGTTAGAATTAATATGTATATATATACAGTAATATAGAATAACATAATCGTGCTCATCATTTGAAATTAATGAATATCCACCAAACCAAAGCTATTTATTTCCAGGGACTGACTACTGGAGTAAGTTCTTCGCTAGTGTCCAATAGGGAATACACCAGCAAGAACTTGGCCATAGTCACCATCTAAAGAACACCAAATGAACATGTGCTACTGAAAGTGAGTAATGATCAAAAAATCAGGCCTAAAACTCCTAATGGATATTAAATACTTTGACCCTGGCATTTAACCAAGAGACAGAATGCCAACTATTAAAATAAAAGCATTACTTTTATATCACATTTATTACACTTTCATATTTTTCTGAGTGCTGTTGCCATCTTTCTGACCTGTCATGATAACTTGTTTCTGGCTCTTCCTCAGTTTCTGTTGATCCAAGGGGCTCATTCAATACCCACTAACAGAGGGGGGAAAATCTTTCCATGACTTCAGTGAACTCTGGATCAGATCTCACATTTTCTTAAACTTCCACATCCTTTGAGACCCCAGTTCTCACATTTTGTGTTAGACAATATTGTCTTCACAAATGGATATTTTTTTACTGTGAAAATCAGTCTTTTCTTCTTGTTGACAAAAGTGATGCCAGCCCCATTATTTATAACACGTTTAGCAAACCCACAGGAGTTAAGCAAATCTGGAACCCTCCAGGAGATTGACTGCCTTGATGAGTGTAGCATAAGTCACCCAGGCTGAGGCCATTCGCTCAAATATTTCCGTGTGTAAATATTAAGTTACAATATACTGTAATGGAATTAACAGTGTGTGCCCCAAGTCAGGTGCAATGAATGAGCTCAGGTTCAGCACCAATAGTTACACACATGCATCACCCTTTGCTTTCAAAGGGACATGGATTATCTCAGATATTTAGAGAAAGTTCTCTGTAATTTCACATCCCCGGGACAGCATTGTCTTCTTTTGCTGTAGTCTAACTCTTACTCCGCAGGTGAAATTGCTCCCAGCCTGTAATTACTTGCCTCCACCTCTGCCACAGAAGGGATGGGACTCATGACCCCACACTGCGACCACTTGCAGAAATGTGTCTGTTACTACTATAATGGCAGAGTCTTTTGAGTTTAAAAACAGATCTACCCTCCGTTAATGGTCCTTTTTTTCAGTTCGGAAGACTATTACCCAAACATGTGGTTGCATTTTGTGGCTTTGGACCCTAGGAGGTGAGACAAAGGAAGGTGAGACAAATTATTCAGTGTGTATGAGGCACCTCAGAAAGTTTTGGTTCACGTGGGTCACTTGTTTTTTGTGGATTGTCTCCAAACAGAACGTGCAGAACTCCTGTGCCATCACTTAATAAACACTAGTGCAGCGAGTCTTTGTGTTTTCCATGTTACTTACCCATCTTATACAGGAGAAAAGATTGGTGATATTTATTCAACCTTCCCCAGTAAATCTCAAATTATTCTTTAATCTGGCCAAAATAGAAAAGGCATTATGCCTTAAATCATAGCCTTTTCTGAATTTTCTACTAAAATACCAATGAATTTCCTAATGCAAAATAATTAACCAACCTTCACAGGAGCCATTTCTCCACTTGAAATCCCCTGATTAAATTATTTTTTTAAATGTACACAGAGGCACTAGACTTCTATGTCTAAAAAACTTTCAAACTTTCATTGTGGAAAGAAATATTTTTCACATTATAAATATGTAAAACAAGCTTCTGAAACTTTTTAATGTATAATTCATCTAATTTGATGTTGCCCTCTAGTAAGTTATAATCATTATTTTCCCTGTGCTCTTTGGTTCAGTCATCATTCATCAAATCTCAGACTAAAAGGAGTTTTTACAGCTGGGTCATAAACCAAATCAATGGAAATGTTGATGCAGCATTAACTATATCAATCCTAACAGGTGTCTTTATAATAACCCTTGTAAAAGAAACACCTCTATGCAGCTCACCAGCAGGCTCCAAAGAGTGTGCTAAAGTAGGGAGCAGGGAATAATGAGTAATTAGGGTTTTCACTAAGCAGAAAGATAGATTCTTTCAATTTATGTCCATTAAAAGTCACACATGTAAGCATTATGGTAATATATATCTCAGCTGCACACTTCCAGTAAACTCATGACGAAATATTAAAAACCAACCCGAAAGAGCAACTGCTAATCTTCCAATTACCTTACTCATTATATGCAACCCCATGAGCTCTGCCACA
>JAOXNO010000024.1:109784540-109842045 GCA_028565335.1 Limnodromus scolopaceus
AAAACCAACCCGAAAGAGCAACTGCTAATCTTCCAATTACCTTACTCATTATATGCAACCCCATGAGCTCTGCCACATATTCACCTGCAGGTGTCCATGTAAGGTATTTTTAGCAAGGAAAATGGTGTCTGCTGGAGTGATCAGTAAGAAAAATATGATAGTGGACTGCTGAATTTATTGTTTAAAACACATTTTAGCAAATATCTTTGCATTTTGTGTTGGGAGCCTGGTTTGAGAATTCCCTGGAGACCCGACCAAAAAAATCTCATGGCAGAGAGCACCACGACCACCCCCGCCTTGGAGGTGCCTCAGGACAACGGTGAGCTGTCTGTCAACAGTAGCTCTTTTAGGGCCCATTCCTGTACACAGAGGCACATTGTTCTATCAAGCTGGGTGAAAGAAAAAGTACCCAAACACTAATTAATTCACGGATGGAACGAAAGGCACCTAAGCCCATTCTTGAGGGACATGTTGTATATTTCTGATGTAAATTCTCAGATAATATGAAACACAGAAGCACAAGCATGCTGTTTCCTAGAGGATATCCTCATCACCTGACTTTACAGGTTGATTTGCTGTTGTGTTTTTTCTCTCTCTATGCCCAAAATTCTCAAATACTGGCAGGCAAACACTGACTTCTCAAGCAGATGTGACATGTATAGCATATGTGTATGACTATACAGCAGCATTTTCTTCAGTTTGTTTTTTAAAGCACAGGTGAGATATGGGGGGCTCAGACCACCTTACAGACAGGAGAGCCAAAACGTGGTCTACTCTTTTCTCCAAGCATGCTTTAGCTAGTATTCTAATATGAAGAAAGAAGTTGGTGTCTTTGCTCCTTTTCAACTCTCTTGTTGGAGACATCTACTCTAGGCAGAGCTGGTTGTTGCAGGCAAAGATGTTGATTTTAGAATTCTTTCTTTCTCAAACATCAGTTCAGTCTTTGTTTCTGCTTTGTCTTGAATAGCTGCATGCCCATATAGTCCACACACTAGAGCATTAAATCACTATACATGAATATTGATACTACCTATACAACCAGCACTGAGGCTGCAGCTCTTGATTCTGAAGACCTTTAGGGACAGTCATAAAGTATTGTGACACTAGTTGCTTTCTATCTTTTTCGTATTGGAGCTCTCTTGTCAATAACGATCTCTCTTTGATTAGCCCTGCCCAGCACAACTCAGTCTATGCCATATGACAGACCCCTTGTCACATCTCTCCCGGTCACTGTGTTTGCCTGCATCTCTGCAGAGCAGCAGCATCCTCTGTATGCTTTGGATAACTGCATGCCTGCATCTGTTAGAAGGGTACGTAAAATCAAAGCCACTTATTTCCTCCAGAGAAAGCTGAAATACGTCCAGTGTTGATTAGTCAAGCTTTTTATTAACTTTTGTATGACTCACAATGGGCTAAAAATTATGATTAATTCCATTTCTAATGACACAATAATCAGTAGCATAAAGGACTGTAAGCAGTGTGGAGAACACCTGCTCCTTGTCAAAACCCAGGAGCCTTTGTACAAGAGAACTTAAGGATGCAGGAACATTTCCTTGCTTCTTAAACTGTTTCTGTCTAGTACATAATACAGCAGTTTATCCAAATCTCCAGAAAATAATTTTGCCTGTAAAATGTTACACAAATGATTCATGAAACACAGAAAACACTACCATACATACAGTATTTTTAAGGCCTCTGCATATTCCTTCAAACACAACACTTAACAGGACTGGGACGGGGCACAATGGCCCTTCCCCAAGGACCACACATGAAATACCTCCCAAAGCTTCCAAGGAGACAACAGCACTTATTCCTTGATGCAGTCTCCTCTGTTGTGCCTCTCAGTGGCAGTATCCAGCTCAGGTCAGTGGGACTCAGAAGCAACATCATACTTGTTTACTTCTGTTGAACCTTCATTCATCCTGGAGGGAAACGGGCGGTAAGGAAGGAACTGCTTACAAAAGGCCACACAGGATAGGAAACTCTTTTTATCTCCCACATTTCACTCCACTGTAAGTGAAAGACAATATTTGTCCCTTATTTGGGAACATTTACAGTTATAATACCTTTAACAACATTATCCCAAGATCTGCTGTGTTTCTGAAGACCATTACGTAGAAGTCCTTCTGTGTAGATTAATACAATATTGCACAATAGGTTTAGAAACTAAACTCATGCAAGTGTTTCAAACAAAATGAATCAAGTCTCCTCATCAGAGACTTATGGAGAGCTGGAGTCTTTGCTGGTGGGATGCCTGGGGTTTGCCTGGAAAGGAAAGAAGAGTGAGGGAGGAGACAAGAAGCACAGCACAATAGGTTGCTGGAGGGTCTGTTGGGACCTATTAAACTAGGATGAAAACATGGACTTGCAGAAGGGCAGAAAGGAATATAACTCCTTCTCCTCCATGAAAAACAGAGAAAGAGCTCTCTCTTCCTAGTTTGGGTATACTCCAACACAAGTCCCCTCTCGGGCCTCATCAGCACAGCTAGAGCTCCCTCTTCTGATTCACCACTCCTCCTCTTTGGGATGTGGACTTTAATATTCACATGACCAAAGCAGGACACACGCTGACCGGCACCCAGCTGGGCTCTCCACTACTGAGCTGGTATTTTCCATGTCCTGTCTGTCAACATCAGACCGTGATTTACAGGGATATAAAATTGAGGGATGCAAAACCTGGAGCTGCATATATGGAAGTTCGATTCAATGGTTTTCTTTAGACATGTTCCAAATATTTGTACAACAGGCTAGAACCAAAGATAGAAGTACCACCTCCAGATGAAACCTACCATTTGGAGGTAGTCACCCACCAAGGCTGTCTCAGGGTAAAAAGTGTTTGCCATGTGGCTCTCTTCTAATCCCTGTGCAACTTGGGGTTTCCTTGCGGACCTCTTGTATCAAAGAGATACAAAGAAATGTGTGTAAAGCTTTTCATTTTTCTTTAATAGTAGCAAGATCCTACACAAATTCCAGAACAGAATAAGTTGGCAGCCTCTCACAGCTAAAAATATTAATTTTTTTTCTTACAGCAAAAAAAAAAATTAAGTACCACTTGACGTTCATATTTTTTATCATCTTGACATTATAAAACCCAAAGGAAAGGCTAGCAATTCCCTTTTAGTGCTGCCAGCATTGATCTGCCTTTGATTTCCACTTTGCTATGCCTAAATGTGCAAGTGCTCTTCAGAGAGGCCAGACAAAAAGATGTGGAACGTGCAGAGACTGTTCTTCACTATTTCTTTGGAGGGTGAAATGAAAATGGGGAGTTTGACATTTCCTAATGAGCCACTCTGTTTTCAAGGCATGTTCATGTAGAATTAACTCAGTCTCTTTAAAATAAAAAAGGTAATGCTATGGGGGAAACATTCTCCACTCTTTAATCCCCTCTAACACAGCATCTGAAATCTAGCCAAGTGTCACATGTGTACAGTGTTCAGTATATACAGAATGTATATGAAGTCAGCAAAATACACAATTGCAGAGTTTCTATTGCGAAAAAAGCGGGCCTGACCTTTTGACAGAGTAAACACTGCTTTCTCACCCAGATACATCAAACCAGCTTTATAATTTATCATGCATTTTGCCTGCCTTTCCTTTTTCTTTTTCTTTTTCTTAATCACTATTTTTAAATTCTTCCTGATCATCCAAAACCGGGGGGAATAATGCTAATGATCATAATCCTTCCCCTGCAGCCCTCCTCCTGCTCCCTCCCTTTCTTTTTTTAGCCTGTTGGCAGCCCTGATCAATGTTGATTCATTGAAGGGAACAGAATCTGCAAACTCTTCAGTAACACTAGACAAGCTGCTACTACAAGCAGCTGCAGTTGCAGTTCGCATCTCACTAGGGGTTTTTCAGAAAACCCACCCACAACACACAAGGGGAATTCTCCCGGACAAGCTGCAGGTGCTATGGATATTTTCATTTAATATTCATTCTTGCAATTCAGCACATTTGTAATCCATGTGGTAAACTGTTACTTACATTTCTCCCTACGGACCACAACCAGATGTCGAAAATAAGAAGTCCGGTGGAGATATCGCTTCTTCTCCTCTTCATTGTGCATTTCAATGGTCTTAAAACAAATCTGCTTTCTCAGGACCAAAAAATGTGCTTTTGTATTTAAAGACGCTTTTGTTGACATTAAGTAATAATAGATATATTCAGAAATTACGGGCCCCATGAAGATTATGAGGTACTGTAATTGGATGAGTATTCTTTGTTGTATTAGAAAAAATGTACACTTTTTTACTCAGCGTCACTTCATATTGTTAACTAAAAGGCCAGAAAAGGTTCACGGTGGAATATTACATGAGTTCATAGACAATCTTCTGTATATATCACAAAATATTCCTGAAGACTTGATTTTCCCAGTGTCAGGAGATGGGAATTCCTGTACCTCTGTATTTATTTATTTGGATGGTTGTAAGCATTTCTATTACACTCTTCACCATAGTGCTTGTGTATTCTGAAAGCATGCCAGAGTTAGTAATTTTTTGATACTGAAAAGAACTAATACTAGAGCTTTGTGCAGAATTGCATTTAAATATACACCAGAAATTGTTTGTGTTTTTCGCTAAAAAAAATCAAACAAAAAAACAAAGACAAAAGAAAAACACAGCATTTTCATCTGATGCAGTTTTACAAACAATCCCCCAGACTGTGCATCGGTGACAATAAAGGATCTGCTGTTCTCTTTGTTTTCCTACGCTCTGCCCATTCCCAGCATCATTGGGTACATTCCAGCAGTATTTGAAATAACATCAAAGCTTTCATTAATAACTCCTCCACAGGAGAAGCAGGGGTGGGAGGAAGATCACCTAAAGCCTCAGGTACAAAACTGTTTATATTTTTAGAATTTTTTAGGGAAAAAATATTATTCTGCAAATGAATATCCACAGCCTCACGGCTTATGCAAGTATCTCTGGATTCATAAATGGTGACATGACAGTAACAGCAGATACAGGTAAGAAAAGAGATGGTTCTTTCCTTGGATGGCTTTAAATTATGAACAGATTTTGATGTTTTTCTCGGTGTTGAACCAACTCTTGTTTTTCATACTGAATATTTTCCTGATCCTGAAGGCCCTAGAAGAAAGCAGAGTTCCATATGGCTAAAGGATATATAATTATATTGAAGGAGATAACTGTTGTCCTAAAAAGCTTTCGGTGGAAGTTCTATCTCATTGAACAAAGACATACTCTTTTCCTGACAGTTTTGTGTCAGAAGAGACCAGCATCTTTATTGAATCTTCTTGAGAAGACAGTTTGAATGAATATAAAAATCTGGTGAATGAGGACACCACTGTGATGCATTTAATTGGTTTATTAGGGCCCCCAAATCTGGTTTCTTTTGCATCTGTCTCTCCAAAGTCAGGAATTCCAGCATAAGCTTAGGTCATGATTAGATTAGTGACCTCATCCCAGTCTCATATTGCAGACATTGGCCATGACCTCTAGTTTCAGGGCACATGGGGTGAAATCCTAGCTATGCTGAAGCCAGAGGGGCCCAGACTGGCTTTCTCCTCACATTCTCGAGTCCTTCAGGCTTTGCAGCTGTGCTGCAAAAGGTGACATGGCTGCAGAATCCAAAGGGTGAGTCGACTGTCCCTTCTACAAAGTAAAAATGTTCATGTAGAAAGGGTTTACTTCTATTTATTATGGGAAAGAAAGAAGGGAAAAAGTTGAAGCACTTTTAAAAGAGCTCTTGAAAATGTTTGGAAGAAAAGGATGCTTGCTTCAGAGAAGACTATGTAAGAACAATGTACCTACTATGGGTTCCATTGGAAAATGGACCTTGGTACCAAGGAAAATCCTAGAATCAAGCAGCTACTAAAGATATAAACGCAATAACAGGAATAGGTATACAGCAAGCACTTGAAATCATATCTTGCCAGGGCTACTGCAACTCCTTCATGAGAATTACATTGATGCACATGTTGAGGTGGGAGAAAGATGAAAAAGCTCAAGGGCCTAGAGCACTGCTTTTTCCATGTGCATTACCATTACTGAAACACCTGAGCTAAATAGCCTATGTTAAGCTGCTGTAAAAAAATTCAATAGCTCTCATTATAGCCCAGAATTTCTCATTTCCTACTTGTGGTGAGATGCCGGTTGCACCCTGGGTTGCTGTCTGGAGCGTGTAATGACAGTGGTTCAGGGCCCATTAAAGGTATTCTCTTTTTACAATGCCAACAAGGTAGTGGCAGTAAAAAGAGAGAGGGGAAAAATCGAATGCATAACAATATTGGTGAATGAGAAGCATATGTGCTGACAGAGGAATGCGTTCTGCGGGGAGCTGCAGAGAGCTAGTTAAATCCGGATGGTCTATGGGGTTCTATGTGACAAGAAATAAGGAAGGTGAGTGGGAGGGTGACAGAAGACACCAGCACGAAGTAAAGTTGATAAAAAGATGGGTGTATTTGCATGTGGCTATTACAACAAGAACATTTTTACAGTATTTTCAAGAGAAAACAAATGTGAAAAGGTAATGGCAAAACAGTTTCTAGACTCTGAACTCCGTGGAGCTACGTAAAGGGATAAGCATTCAAAAGTGCTTAATTTACATTCCATTTTCAAAAATTATGTGTAACAGTTAAGATGTTATCTATTACAATGTTTCAGTGCCTAAATCTGTTCTGAAAATGGAAATTCAATGTCAGGTCACTTAAACTGTTTGAACATTGTATTCTAACACCTTTGCCTTTAATTAAACCAAGCCTGTGAAAATTCCACTAATCATGTAAATACTAATTAGAACAGTGGAATGATGTTAATGAAAATAATAAAGGACTATTTATTTCAACAATATGAGCTATAGTTGTGAAATACAAAATTAATTGCATTCATCCAGTCTTCAGACAGTAAATGGTAATACTTTTTAAATAAATGGTGTTAAAGGCCATATATAGACCATAAGACTGGTCAAGATGATATCTGAAGATGTTGCCTTAGATTGTCTCATTTTTGTGGTGATGAAAAATGAAAACTCAGAGCAACACTGGAAACCAAAAAGTAAGAACTCAAGGTATTGTTGTAGGTACTAAATGTACCTAGACTTTCTGGTTCTGAATACAGACAAATACAGTGAGGAGTAGTCCACAGAATTGGTTTTTGAAAGAAATCTGAAATCTAGACACACTGAATGCCAATATTTTAGATAGCTCAGATAAAATTTTTGTGGAAATCTTATCAGTGACTTCACGATTTGCCTCTAGTCCATGGTTTAAGCTTCTCTTTACCTTTTTTTTTCCCTTTTTCTTTTCTCCTACTGCCTTTACAACATAGCTGCCTCCCAATCCTCATGTTTTTCATTCACGACAGCAGAGCAAGCCCTTTCAAAATGAAACTGCAGATAACACACACTCAGATTTCTCCAGTTCTTTGGTCCATTTTATCCAAAGGATGTTCATACCCTCTTGGTAAAATATTAAAGTGATAACATCTGCTTGGTTGTCCTCATTTTCAGTTACCAGTATAAGCCTTTGGACTGAAAATTCTTTAGGCTATTAAACTTTATTTTAGATTCTTTTGAGTATATGGTCTTCTTGGTGAAGTTTGTAATTGATTCAGACTAATAAGTATACTGTATGCATATTGGAGGAATTGGGGATTCTTCTGTAGAAGAAATTGTAGAAATTCATCAGGTAGACTAAACAAAGCATATATAAAATGCTCCTTTTGATTTTCTGCACACTTTCCTCCTTTCTAAGGTTCTTCTTCAATGCAAAATATACCTTTAAAGATGAAATTTCTGGACTTCTAAGACTAGCAATAGAATTTGTAATTTATTTTTCCATATGCAATGCCACCAACTTCTCCTGTGACAGCACTTGAAAGCAAAAACTTCATGAACTACATTACATTTAAAGACCTTTGCTGCTGTGGGAGTTTTGAACAGAATGGAGTCAATCAGAATTTCTTGAATCCTCATGCTTTTTAGATTTCCCTTGTTTCGTAATTCTAGAAAGTAAGTAATTCCAATTGAACTTAAATATCAGTCCTTTCTTTGCCCATAATGACGAGGGAATCAGACAAATTCACCACAAATTAAGTTTCAATATAGTTTTGGTCTTAGATAAAAAATTATCATTACTCAGTTTAGATCCTATGAAATTCCCAGCACACCTGGGAAAAAAATTAGTTCTTAATTTTCAAGTCTCCGTATTGTCCAGAACATGCATGGGAGTCCAAACCTACTCCAGTGAAATACCTCATGAACAGAGCCTTCAGAAACTGAGTGGATCACAGCTGAGAGAGCTTAATTTCAAAGGTATTGAGAATTTTGCAGCTGAAGCCAAAAGATATGATTCATATCAGATTAAGTATGGACTGCTTCTGCAAATGTAACCCTTAGGGCTACCTAATATTGCTTATGAGGAGATGGGATTCCAAGGAATAAGGTCAGAAACACTTTGTAACTAGGGAAAAAGATTTTAAAGTACCAAGAGAAAACTGACAGTGGGAAAAGGTTTTACAGCTCTCAACAAAAAGTCAAAATACTCGTCTTGGAACTTGTTAGTGTATATTTTTTAACTCGCTTTTGGACAATCTGGGAAAACTTCAGTCTCAAAGCGCTCAAAGACATTCTTCATGATTGTCTGAAGGTGAGGGTGGCCTAGAAAGTGTTTCAATTATCAAAGAAAATATACCAGCACATTTCCCTTCAGCACATGTGGGCTTCAATTCAACAGAGCACTTGATTTGGTCTATGAGTACTAAAAGGCTTCTTAGCAAAGATCTTATTGGAAGAAAGGAAACCCAAGAAAAGCAGCAAGACTATATGTTCGATGCGTTACCCAACTGCTCTTAACTGCTGGCTATCTCTCAGTTTGAAATCAGACTGAGGGTTTTTTTGATATGGCTTCACATTGTCAGAGTAATGTTGGAAACGTTCAAGTCCCACTGAGGATAGCAAAATGTATGGGAACTGCCTTTCCTTCTGCAGCTTCATTTTCCTCTCTGCAAGTAAAGCTTACCATTTGAGGCACAAGGGAATAAAAAGACCTGTTAAACAGTTACTTTCTTTTTGTCTTAGAATAAGAAGGTGGAACAATACTCTGACTAAACAATGGCTCAATTTTCCAGAGGCAAAAGGAAGGCAGTCTGAAGTTAAAAGCAAAATTTGTAAAAGGAAAACTTGAGTGCATTTATGGTAGATATAGCCCCAGGTCCAAATAACATGATTTCACAAGCATTAATAAAAGGCATGAAATTAACTGACATTCTTAAAAACGAAGGAGATTCCTGAGGATTAGGAAGTGGCAAATACAACTCCATTAGTTTAAAAAGGGTCAAGAGATTAAAGACCAAGAAACTAGAGACCAGTGAGTTTAACATCTGTTGAAGGGAAATCTTGGAAACTTTAAACTATGCAGTAGGAAGAACACCTGGGAAAGTGGTTTGGTTAAGTGCAAGCAGTGTGGAATCCAGCAGGTTGTGTTTAACTAACTATAAATGCCAGTAATAAATAGACGTGATCTGCTGGAGTTGCTTTGTAGACAATATCCTTATGATAAGAGAAAGGGAACCTAATGGCTGTGCATAGCAACACTCAGTCATACACTAGAAAGTACAAAACACAATATGAGGCAGTAGGCCAAATGCATGCTGGACAGAAATGCCATTTAAGAATATGAAAGAAAGGTTGGGACCTTTTTAAATTAGAATAGGGTTCCAATTGGAATTACTGAGAGGTCAGTTTGGGTCTTCTCTTATATGTAAAATAGATGTAATAAACTATCAGAGTAAAGCAACTATAAATAGTATTCAATATAAAGTGAATTTTGAGAGTATACTGTTGGGTTTGTTTATGCATTATACCATTTACCTTTACTGATTTTAAAATATGAACTGATTTTGGTGAGGAATTCCAAATACATATAGCCATGCAGACTTGCTTTTATGTCTGCTGTTCATCCATTCTGATTTTCCCCAACAGAAGCTTCTTTAGTACTAGACATTATAATCTTTGGAATGGAAATAATTCCTATCTGTGTCTTTATGTTGAGTACAATGGGGTTTCAGTAAGGACTGGGACCCTTAAATAGGAAGACTACAAAGCAGTCATCAACGATCATTCATGGGATTCTTCTGAGCAGCGTATAAAAGCACTAGAGCTCTCTAGCTTAAAATCCAGGGGTGGCTTTGAGGAAGACTGAAAAGTCAGGGGACTTGGTCTCTCTTCCCAGGACTTTTACAGACACCTTTGTGCCAGTGAGCACGTTCTTCCACTGCCTCTGTTTCAGTTTTCCCTTCTGTTAAACAGAGATAGTAAAACCAGCACATTTTATGAGGTTAAAGTTATTAAAGTTGTGAATTCCTGTGAAAATGTGGGATGGGAAGATATATAGAAGTACAAAGTATTCTTCTTCAGAAGGAAGTATGTGTGGCGTATTAAGTACAGAAGGAGTCCTCGTTTGCTGTGAATCAGAAGCACTTCCTCTACTGTATCAGGTTATAAAACTTTTGACAAGGCTTGGGTCTTGATATGTCTCGAGATACATTTGACCTCTTTCTGCTGGGCCATCATCAAGTTTGTTACTGGAATAATGATGTGTTAGCTAGGACTGGACAAAAGAAAACACACCACAGGTTTAACGCCCTGGGCTGCTTCTCAGGCAGGGACAAGACATCCTAGGGAGGACCTGTGCCACCAGGTGACACGGAATTAAGCTGTCACTGAAAATTCATGAGAGAAACCTTCCTGACTGGGTTGAGTAGCTGGTCCCATTGGCATGCACTAGTTTCTCTGGCAGCTTTTAGGAATGGATCTGTTCCCTGCAGGAGACCATTTCTAGCTGTTCACCAGCTTGCCTCCAGCATCACTCTCCAGCGTGATGACTGGCACATCGGGAAACAGGACTTGACAGAGTTCACAGGCCCAAATCTCCCAACAGAGGGCAAGCCCAGATCTCCCAGCAGAAAATAGATGGAAACTCTTTTCATATACTGCAGTGAAACAGGATGAGGGTTTAAAGGAGCAATTAGACCAATAGGAGAGGAAATCTAGGCCTAAAAAGCTCTTTGAAAAGCGGATTTTCCAAACAGATGCATTATGACTCCTAATGAAGAAAGATGTATCTTTCAGTTGTTATATGAAATGCCTCCCATAGCATCTGTTTTCTGTGTTTATCCTTGAAGGAATACAAATTTTAAGTACTTATCATAACTTTTTAATGCAAGTTCTGTGTCCCAAATTGCAGCTGTGTGCAGTGTTGATTTTATCAATATTTTTCTGTATAATCCCTATGTTTTTCCCTTGTTCCACAGTGCAGAGGGGTTAATAGAGGGAGCACAAACTGTCCAAATTGGTTACTTGCCCCTAAGTATTAATTTACATTCACCACCTATGTACTGTATTTGCTATTTATTGACCTACACAGCTGAAGATTTTTGAGAACAAAATGGTGGTTGTGTGGTTTTTTTTTTATTTTTAAACATTGTGTGTTTACCTCTATTTCATAAATCAATCTCAGCCAAAAATATGATATTTGTTGAAAACAAAAGCCTTGCTTCCATTACTGCAGTGTCCATGTGACCAGACATAAACTAACATAGCTCCATTGACTTCAGCTGGGTGTACTGACTTTTAAAAAATAAAAATTTGGGCTGTGATATATTACATGGGGTAATTTAGTTTCCTGTACTCTGCTCCAGATCCATCCCACCTAGCTTTAAGTAGCTGAGACATCTTCATTGGAAGCATACTCACATCATCTACAGGCTGATAATAGAAAAGTAGCTGCTTTAGCAATATGAAAGACAGATGCATTGCCAGAGATCTCAGCTGCAATTATTTTTTCCCTGGACATGTCAGCATAGGGTGATTAGGTAGCCATCTTGCATAGCTCAAATCAGTGCCCTAAAGTGTGTGATGAATCTGAGCTTTAGACCTTCCCCCCAGGCTCCCTGAGGGCGAGTGGGATTCAGCTATAGGTTTAGAGATTTCAATTTAGATGTCTAAGGAAAAGGATTCAAGGAATGCTCCTTCACATTGAGGCTCCTCAGTTACTGAAAATCTCTCAGGCTTACAGGAGGAAGACAGGGCAAGTTATTTTTCTCAATACACAGAGCAGATTTGTTTTAGCATGACAAGAGCTGGCTGGATCGCCTATGTTCTTCATAGAAAATGAAAAATGTAAATCTAAATTCTATTTAAGAAAACAAGTAATTTTTGCTTGTAAAAGTTCTGTTGTGACATTTCAGAAAAAATAACTAAACACCCTAGTTTTGTAGCCTTCTCCTTTTGACAGGAAGTTCAGGTTCCCTGGCTGAACCACATCTCCTAAGGAGTACAGTGGTATCCAACCTCAGTAAGAGGAGGTGGCACATTTTCAGATCCTGCAGGAAGTACTCCTCTGAGCTGTGACATTGCAGGGCTTGGACCTTACTCCTATTAGGGTACACTAAACTCAGCACTGTGGAAAAAAAACCAAGTAAAATACTGTGATTGTCTCAGACAGGTTTTGGAAGAATTTCTAATCAAAATCAATCAGACAAATCCCAGAACAACACGTACAGACAGGGCACTTTTCACAAATAATAAAACATCTAATCCAAAATTTAGACAATAATTTAAAGTTTTTTATCATCTTCTGGATACAATCTAATAACAACGTAACCAGCTCTCTGCATTTCCAGAAAAAACACCCTACATTTTGTCTAGCTTAATGAAAGACTTCATTTCTGAGGCACCTGAATTTGGTCTGGGTCAGCCACTGCAGTCAAACAGTAACACTGGAGGATGAGGACGATGAGCATCACATTGAGATAAGCTTCTTTCCTCCTTCTGTAGCGTGATTTTTGAAATCAAGTATTTTTAAAATATTTAAAATATTTTTTAAAATATTCTTTATTTTACAAAGGGAAGACAACACAGCAGCAGAACAAATCTAGCAATGTTTTTGCATATTTAAAATACATGGGGTATCTTCCTCATCTGCTGTAAATCAACAAAGCTCCAAATGAAAATCTGGCCTGACATTTAAAGCTAGGGACGAGCAGTGCAAAATACTGGGAAGCAAGAATGGCTGAGCTGGGAAACTGCTGGACTACTTATTAGTTGGTTTTCCCATTCATATGATATGAAAGATAACGCCTACCACCCTCTCCAGAGTGTGGGACTTTGGAGACAGAGACTAAGCAGGACATTGGGTGGGAAACTTTTCACATTTTTACATAAAGCAAGCTGTCAAATGATATCCATGAAGCTGTTTAGCTTCTGGTAGTTCAATAGTTCTTAGGAGCAACCAATGGAAAAAGATCAGAGGTTTAAAGGCTAGACTACTAAATTTCCTGAAGACTTAATGCCAAATATCCAATGAAATAATCACACTAAGCATCAGCTTACTATTCTGCATTTTGTTAAATAGCCAAATAATGAAAATTTGATAAGACATGATGTGTTGGATATTTTTTTTTAAAGGAAAAACCCCTTTAATTTACATTCCAGATGGCAAAATGGGGAAAATTGGGAATGAAATGCTAGAAAAGGGGCAAGACCAGCCAAAGCTTTGCTTGTTTTTCCAAGACTGGGTTAGGTAAAAAAAAAGTGTGGCACAAGTCAGAAATACACCACCAGAATTAATGTTTCTCAGATCTGGCAAGCCAGTAAGCAGACATTCAGAGTATAAATAACAGCCAGACATTTTATTAGTTTTTCTCCAAATTTTTCAGTTTTCAGGAATCATAAACTGAGATTTGTTTTTTAAGTGCTTGCGAAAATAAAATATTGATCCTGAGCATTTTTGAGGGGTGGTTAAGATAATTCCAATTATAATTAAGGCCAAAGTTTGCTCTTCTAAACAACCCCTTATTCCCACTGAAGGACATAAATCAGAGGAGAATTAGGAGAGTTAACATTCATGATGCTGAAGAAAAAAATTGTTTGCAGGAAGGGGAACTAGCTGGCACACTTAAAGATTGGAGAATCATTAGCTGTCTGAACAGAGTCTGTTGTGAGCCATTCCAGACAGCACTTATTCCATGGTATTTCCATATGGTTACAGGGAAAACAGAATTGCATGACAGAAAGACACTTGACCTAAAACACATGACAAACTTAGGAGATGGCAACTACAGTTCACCATGGACAAATAGATATTTTTTTGCATGGAGCAGGAACATAGTGAGAGAGAAGTGACATTGTGAGACAATAAGGGAAAAGACCGTGCCTTAACATGTTGCGTGCCATGTTTAAGAAAATGCAGCCCACCACTGCAAAGCTTTCATGCAAGACTCCAAGTAAGTCCAAACAATTTAGGCCCATGGATTTGGATAAAAGCATCTCTCTCGCAAGCAACAAGCCGAAGTCCGCGGAAGGTAGGCTGGGTATCCAGCAACCTACACACCCACTCTCAATTCATCCTCGAGCACAGGCGATAGTGTGACATAGGCACATAAATTCAGATCATCAGAGCAGAACTATCTCCTTGCTAGCCATAAAAATTCAGGCTGGTAAATATACAATAGCTCCATTCCTGTTTTGACAGTTCTGTGAGTCCAGCAATAAATTCTGAATTGATTTTTATTTGATCCTCTCATTGTCTCGCGATAAATTTGTGCCAGCACCAACTCTCAAAGTACGGATTATATGCTTCCTTTTCACATCAAGAGACATTAAATACCACATATATCACACATTTATAGCAGATGTTCCTAAACAGACAAACCAGGTGCTAAACATATTTTATTCTGATGGGTAATTTTTGAAATTATTGCAATCAATGAGCTAATAATACTGGTGGTAATGATGAAGTCAAGTTATTATTACCCATTACATTTAATCATTGACAGCAAGTTAATTGGACCTAATTGGAGAAATCATCATAAATAACATGGAGCAGATGGTAGACGTTTGTTTTTCCACTTCCAAATCTATATAACAGGGTTATAGATAAAGTTTGGATGAACCAATGTAAAAGGGCAAAGAGGATGTATATCCCCCCATAAAGCTACAGTTCACATTGGCAACGTCGCAAGTTTAACAGGCACAGACAGCTATGACAGGGTTGGGTAGATAAACACAGCTTTTTAGCAGTTAACTGTCTCTTGGCTTTTTTACACACTGGCCGCAATCCTGTGTGCCCTCTCGGTTGCTGCAATGAGATGCGAGGGTGGTGGAGGTAAAAGGGTGCAAATTAAGAAGGAAGCGGGAAAGGGGAAACTGATCTGCTCAAACAGATGTGTTTAAAATCCAAACTTCTGCATCTGACCTTATCACTGGAGACTCCCTTTAGGGAGAAATAGGTGCTTCCTGGGTGTGTGTGTGTGACTGATCTTATCCTGACACAGACTTCTCGGAGAAGCTAGAATGGCGAGCCAAACTGCCTGTTTGTCCCTACCAAGTATAAATGGTGTCAGACGGAAATGTTGACACTCAGATGTCTAAGTGAGAGGATCCCACCCAATTTGTACACAACCTGAGCCAAAGGCTAGGGAACAGAGCAACAAATTATGCTTCTCTTATGGCAGTGTGTCCACACGGGATGAGAAGCAGTGGCTCCAGAAACGTGAGCAATGCTCCTGCTGGCTTTAGCTGCCTGGCACGGGAGTTGTAGGGTTGTGATTTCAGCACGGGCTGGCAGCCCAAGCAGCTTGCACTCACTTTCAGTACTAAATCAAACACTTTTAAGACATGGAAACTCACCCCTATTTAATAGGAGGACTGGTCCTTTGCACGCACAGGGAACTGCACCAATTAACACTCTCCTGGATGATTCCCAGGCATGGCTTCAGAGTGAGCGCAAACCCTTCCCATTAAATAGCTGGAGTCAGCTGCCCAGTCCTGGAGGGTAGGAAAGTTTAGAAATATAGAAGCAACCAGACTATCACAGGTGGTTTTCAGGCCAGAGGACAGGTTCTCCTGCTGTTTCTTTTGTTAGTTCAGATCTAACAGCACTGTCCATAAACTTGTGTGGTTTTTTTTTTCTAAAGTTCATGGCATTCATTGTTATTGTTTCTCTTGATTCTAGACAAAAAAGAAAATGGATATGACATCTTGTGATGCAGCATCCCTTATTATTGAGACATACCAAGAATGTATCCTTTTGTTCCTACTTTGGAAATAAGTCTATTTCAGGTCTTTCTCCTGTTTAATTACTGTTTGCCTGTTGTCTGATTTAAATGGGAAGCCTCTGTCTTACTTTTTTATACAGGATCTAAACTGCAAGCAAATGAGAAATAAAACACGTGGGGGTGTACTGTGGAATGATGATGCCGTAAATTTAGAAATATTATGCTACTTTTTGTATCAGTGTTTCCAGCCATTTCTACATGTTCCTAAGCTGTGTAATAATTATCTTCTCACAGATGCACTTTGTGATCTGTGCACGTATCGCCTTCTCCCTGAGGAAGCCAATAATTTATGCAGAGCCTATTGCCTGTTACGTGCAATTTGTAATCAGCTCCTTTAAAGCTGATTTCCTCTTTTCAAGACCTGACGCAAATAAGTGTATTAGAACTACTAAATCACAAAGGTTGTGCCCTGGTTGCAGCACGCAGGTTTCATACGCTGGCAGGGAACTGTGGAGGGCATGACATTGGCCCCAGGTTCTGATTTGGTTTCCTGGATTGCTAAACCTTGTAGCAGGTGGTTTTAAGAAAAGCTTAGAAGGGTTGGAGTTTACTCCTAATTCCCTAATTCTCTACAGTCAAAAGGTTTATATAATGGTTTAATATTCAACACTAAACCACAGTTAGGAAGTGAGGTATTTTGAGGCCTATTGAACACTGCAGATTTTTTTACTGACTCAGTCCAAGGTTATTTGATAAATTAAACCAAAGGTTTAAAAAAACATAAAAATGGTACTCCAGCCACCCACAAAAATGTATTTTTATATGGTTTAGCTGATACACCATAAAAAAGTTTTTTAAATGTTTTTTTTTAATCTTTCCCACTTTCCTGTAAATGTTTTTAGGTTGTTTGTCTCCCTGTACAATATTGTCATAACATTGTTTGTTTCAATTTATTCAGTGTAAATGTCCTTTAAATATTTTGTATTGAATCTTCATCTTTAACTGCATTCTACACTGTACTTTACTCATTCATCCGTACCCATACATTCATGCTTCAAAAGTTTCCATTCAGAAATAAGTTTTGAGGAAAATCTGAATCTTGATCACTATTTAAATGTGTGCAAACTTACCTCTTTCCAATGCACGCTCAGATTAAATGTAGTCAGTCATTTCAAGACTTTATTCAGCTCTGATACTACGTCATAAAAAATACCTTGCACAAGGACGTGAATGAAGAATAACATTACCATCTCATATCTTCCCTCTGGTTGCTGTCTGCATTTATTTTTTGCCTTTTTGTTTGTTTGTTTGTGGGGTTTTTTTTGGTGCAATTTATTTTAAAATGGAATACTAACATGAAAATACTAAGCTCTAGTTTTAACCACACTTAAGTATTCTGTGTAAACAAAGAATCTATGCTGCTTCAGAACTCTATGGAAAAAAAAAGTGACACTTTGCAAGGGTGATTTATCTTATTTTGTTTCGGTTCCACTAGACTTCCTAGAAATTTAATTGGGAATTTAGTGTGTGGACTCATATTTATGCTTGATACAAGGGAATTTTTTTATCCTTTTTTGTCTTCTGTTACAAACTTCCAAGGCGTGTGAGGTTACATACCTCTTGGAAACAGTGATTTTTCAACAGTCATTGCAGAAGGAATCTTGGTGCCAAAACTAGAGTATATAGCTAACGTTGGGTGATTTACCTAGTTTTAGGGTCTACAATATGATCTTTGAATTTCTTACTCTTTCCCATAACAGAAAGTTAAAGAAGACATTGAAACTATCAGCTCTGGAAACATTTAATCCTAGGTGGAAGTCATTCACCCATCAGGGAAGTTGACAGTCAGGTTACAAGGGGATTCAACTTGCTGATATGAAAGTTAAATATATATTGTTTTCAGTGAAATAGGAACCCTCTCAAACTTCTGATGTTTCCTGACTGAATTACTAAACATAATCAAAATTTTTTTGAGATATTAATATTTGGAAGATGATTTTCCCACTAGATCATAAACCAGAGAACCTGAGGTCCAGCAAGAGCACTCTCCCCACAGTCTATATATAATGCTAAATAATCTTACTGACCAAAAATTCACCAGTCTGCCATGGGTCTATATAACAGTAAAGAAGTGCAGCTGCCTAGATCAAACTGTAGAAATAGGGCTGGCTGGTTCACAGTGATAATTTCCCTTTTGCTCTCTTAAAGCCTCCAGCAATTGTAGCTCAAAGCCCCCTAGCACATCCATGAAAGTCGGTGGGCATTTAGACGTCAAATGCAAGTGTGGTGGGCTGCAGTCTACTTCAGTAGAGAACCCAAAGCTATCCAGGATGAACCTGCTCTCCCTCTGTTTCATGCAGGTTTATGGTCCCCCAGGGGTAATGCTTCCTCACTGAGAAAACACAAATACAAAGCAGCTGATGTGTAAAGCCTCAGTAGATAAACTCTGTCATAACCATGTTCCTCGAGCTACGTTTCAAGTGAATTTCAATAACAGCAATCTATGAACAGAAAAGAGCTGCACCAAACACAGCAAGAAACACTGCCAACTAGCTCAAGCAAAGGTCAGTTACAAAACATAAGGAAACTCTTGCACAGAAAGAAGGCCAAGTAGCTGTTCTGTAGCAATAAACTTTGATCAAAACATATATACAGTGATTAGACAGTCTAAAAAAATAGTTGCTTTCTATCTATCTGTCAGTCTTCTCAGACTTCTGAACTATTTGCTTTCATTACTTGCAAAGTGGGAGGACTTGTGTTAAACTCAAGTAACATTAGCTCAGGTGGAACTTTCAATAGAGTCTCAGCTACACTCACAGACATTTTTACTTTACCCTTTTTAAGAGGAATGAGAAGCGGAAAACTTTAATCACCTGCCAATTTATTATTTTCTTAAGAGAAACTAAAGTTGCGTTAATGGGCCACTGGTTAAAGTGCTATTATTAGTCAATATTAAATAAAGAAATCCAAAGACTGGAAGAGGCTTTGGAAGCAAAAGCAGCTGGGAATCATAGGCTAATAGAAATCAGATACGAAAAAGATCTATTAAGTCATCCAATCAATGCACCAGTTAATATAAAATGGTTCCCAACAGAACAGTTTCTAGTGCTTTGTCCAGTCTGGATTTAAATATCATGAGCCATGGGGTTTCTGACACTTCCCCACATTCCTGTGGATCACTCTGCCAGGAATTTTCCCCCCTGATATTCTGCCTATATTTGCCTTTTCCCGCTATTCAATGTGTGTTGACATTTCTAAAGTAATTCCCTTCCTCTTTTTTATTGTCAATTATTTTTACACGAGTTTCATTAGTTTTAATTAACCAACCTGCTCTGTGCTTTCCATTTCAATGTTCTAAGAAGAAAAATTTTTAAATTACAAGAGTTAAGCACTTCTGAATTTTGGTCTATTGGATCAAAAACTCAGTGGAGATTCTCAAGTATCACAGCTAATCCACAATGGTTTGAAACCACTTAATCTCCAAAGTGATTGGGAAGTTATTTGTTAGCTGGACATGTATTTTGCAAGTGAAAAAGCTTCTATATTTTAGTGGAATCGGCCAAGTCCCCTTCTTTACTCATTTCTTTATTTGGCTCTGGCTTTCTCTGGAAAAATACATTCCTACAGAGCTTAAGCTTTGCTGTTGCTTATTACCATTTTTGCATCAAGATATAACCAATTCTTGGGTGAGTTTTCCTGGGAGAACTAGCATTTTCACCACTTTGCTTGAGGAGTCCTTTAGGAAGCCACCATGGCCATTTCTTGCTCCCTTTTGTTCTTTTTCTCCCATTCTCATCTTCAACTTCCTGTTCTGGAGAAAGGTGTCAGTAGGAGGAGATTTTCACTTCTGAAAAACTCAGAGAACTTGTTGGTCTCAAGGAACCTGTCATACAAATCTAATTGCAAGACCACATCAAAATTTTTAAAAAGACAAAAGGACATAAATTAAAACTTACAACCCTAACATAAATTTGGTTGTTAAGCAGTGCTAAGTACATTGTTATTCTTGCTATTCACAGTACTGAGAGACAGTGGCTGTATCTTCTAGGGCTGAAGGTGGGCCATGTACCCTTTATACTTTACACTTTTGAACAGGGGAGTCCAAACTGGAACACTTCTTATACCAGGTCTAAGTCTTAAAAAATTAATTCTTCAAGCCCGGTACCCATACCTGATGAGGAAAGACTTGGTTCAGCATTTAGTGGGAGAAGACTTCTCAGCTTAATAACAGAAAAAAAAAAAAAAAGGCATAACAAGATCAAGTGACTCAAATACAATGTGTGGTTGTTTGCAAACAATAAGGATAATTAAACACTGGGTAAGGATAATTAAATGCTGGGACAGCTTACTTGATGATATGACAGGCTCTTCACAAGTGTAATCAAATTTGAGTCAGTTTCTACAAATATAATTTAATGCTTAAATAGAAAATATTGACCTGAAGCAAAGGGTAACTTCTGGGTGATTACATGCTTTAGTTTGTGTTATACTATGCTGTGATAATGGCCATGTCTCAGAATCTCTGTATCAATTTTGTATAGTGGAGGTTCATATTTTGTTCTGAATCTGCACTAAGTAATCTGACAAAAGAATGAAAAAGAGAGGAAAAGAAACACATTTCCATTTCACTCTTGTAATTAATCCATGATTATTAAAGGTAGATAAGTCTTGTAACTTTACCCACATACTCTCTAGCTTTACATAGATTTTCTAACAGAAATTCCTGATTAATTAATCTAATTCCATTTGGTGAGCTTGTGGCAGTTGTACAGCTTGCTGTAAGGAGCACGCTTCTTGGTCTGGTGGCAGACTACCATTTCAAATCATCTGCCAGGTTCAAGACACAGGAAAGCTGGGTTCAAAGCTGCATACATCTCAGGATACAACAGTATAATATTTCAACAAAAATCAAGACTAGCACTTTCTAGAAATCCCAAAATAGGAAAAAAAAATCTCCCCTGACTTAGTACTGTATGTTGCTATGTAACAAAATAATTACTTATTTGCATGTCAGGGTGAGAAAATGTACATGATATTTCAGAAAAACTGAATTTTGATCACCACATACAGAATTAATTTAACAGAACTACAGGGCTTCCAAAGTACCCCAGGATCATTTTACAGACTTTTGGGACAGCTTATTGGCTCCTGACAGACTCTTTATGTTTAGGAACACTATGTTTTTAGTCTAAAAGGTGAGGTAGTATCAGGTTAATATTGTATATTTATTAGAAAAGACTGACTTCCTGATACAGCCTTAAATTATTAGTATTGAACTAATGGCATTAGCACAGTTTATTGACCAGGAAAAAGAGTTTTGGTTAAGGAACGAAATGGAGAGTCAGGAAATCCAATTTCATTTCTTGTCTCTGGTACAGCATTTTTTTGCACAGCTTTGACTGATTAAGCATATTTTCATATACCAAAGCACATATTCAGATTGTCTAATTTAGGTGCTGTATAGTATTAAATTGGCAGGGCAGGATATTTTTCTTAGGTATTTAAAAATCTCTTCCAACACCTGAAGAAGGAATTTAGGTATCTAATTTTGTTGGTGTGAGGGCCAAACACCTTCTGTTTAGTGATCGCCCTACTTACATGAAATACCTAAAATATGTCTCATAAAGTCCACTTATGGTGGTACTGGACTTACAACATCATTGCAGAGAAATTCAAACTACTAACAGTTCATTACCACCCCTTTTCTATGCTTTCTTTAAATCAGTCTGTTTTAGGCACTGACATGAAATCTCCAATTTGTAGTTAAGTACACTCTAGTAAGGGAAGAGGTGGAGAAGCATTAGTTTTCAGTGGGCAGAGAAAGAAATTCCCATGAAAAAATGTATTGAAACCAAGTTTCAGTAGCACAAGATAGAATACGAGTAAACCATCCAGTTGGTTTGAATGATGCGTAAGTTGGACGGAAATCTGAAGGCAGATTTCTGGAAGCAGATGCCAGTGTTCTCCAAAAGCATCTCCGTAACAGACATTCTCACTGTGAGCATTTCTTAACGGATGGATTCTACAGGACACCAGATATTTTTCATTCCTTGTCCACAAACACAACGTTCACCAGTCCGTACCTACTATGTGTCTATAAGAAAACAGTTTAATTCACAGTTTAACAAAATTCCTATGAATTCTGAATGCAGGCAGATGACATAGTAACAGACCTTGGGATTTTTTGTATGTCATTTTCCATAGTTTTAAGTAGTAGTAGCTAAGAGAAGTAGTAACAAGTAAGTGTTAGTACTGCAGTTACTATTATTATTTCATTTACATGTAAGTGCCTAAACTTTTCAGACTTGTCTGATCTCCTTTTTTTATTTTATTTATTTAGTCACAGAAGTAAAGAAAATGACTTGTCATCAACACATAAACATTCATGGAACTCTACAAAACTACTCACCCACATGGGTGATGGCAGACAATGACTTTTAGTTGTCCAAAAACATAGGCATCTTGTCTAGGTATGCAGGTTTACTTTAGAGTCAGTGTAGAGACAGACATGTTACCAGAAGAGGACCAATCCTACCATAAAAAAAAATTCCAAAGATAATTGAGTTGACTTTCTCTTTAGAAGTGCGTTTGTTTCCACTGACTATAGAGAAATGCTAGCCAGGACTGAATCTAGATGCCTTACAGCTGAGATTAGATCAGATGAATCCCACCTGGTTGCTGGTTTTGTCTCTTAAGTCTTATGTACTTAGGAACTTAATTATCTTATTAGTTCTAATCACAAAACTATGATTAAAACCAATAAAAGATGAGCATAAGCAATGGATTGAACAGCACAACCCCAAAGGAACCCTTGGCTCTAGGCGACAGTGTGATTGGAAAAATGAATCCTTCTATGTCATCTCCTGCTACAAGGGATATGTGTAATTCACATTTCCTCTTGCCCGAACACTCAACTGCAGCTTGTTAATGCTAATGAGCATGGCAGCAAATGAACTACTTTCACATGATAGAAGTACTTACAAAGTCTCTTGGCTATTGTTTCAAAATGCAAGTAAAGCTTTCCTTTTGATTAAAAGGGCAGTCAAGGTGCCTTCTATCAGCCAGCTTGCCTCTCTTTAACTCTTGCCATCTCATCATTTGACATCTCCACAGTGATTCTCACATCAGTGGAGCTGAATGGGATGAATGTCTGGGTTATGTATGGGAGTTGTTCTACTGCAGAACAATTTAAGTTGGTTTGTTTCAGAATGTGCTTTGCAGATTGCACGTTCCCCTCAGCCTCTCCATTCAGCTGAGAGGATAACAGCCCAGTTGTAACGTGACAAAAGTAATGCATGTCCATAAATCATATGTATTCTTCCTCATCAAACAGGATGCCTTGGACTGTGATAATTTCATCTGGGTTTCTGCGTTTTGCCAATATATTTTTCAGCTGATTTATGGCACTTGCACTGAGTGTATGACCTCCAAGTATCTGGAAAAGCAGCCATGTACTTTCGCCTTTAACTCACAAATGTCAGCCCCTATGCTTTTGAGGGTGTGAGTGATAATTAATGTTCTCTTATGTTGGCTTTCTTAACAAAACTCACACTGGCTAAAATCACAAAACAAATAATATGTCTGTGTTTCCTAGCCTCTGGCTCTAAAACAGTGCTCTTCCACAACTATTAACAATGCCCAAATACCCCATCTTGCTCCTTGGAAAAGGATAAGTGTGACATTTCTCTTGGAAAATGCACTTATCACACAAAGCAACTTTTCTGTTTGGTTCCATAAAGTTACATCTTTTTTTTTAAAAAAAAAAAACAACTTTTTACATACTGATGACTTTCTGTGGAGTCCTTCAACAATCATAACTGTCCCTAGGATCAGGCCCTGTACTTCACAGAGTGCTCTGAAAGCTGTGAATCTCCAGGCACTTGCAGATTTTAATGCGCTGGCCGCATTCAGAATGTACTGGTATGCACAGTGATCAGGACTTCACTGGACATGCAAACCCGCTTTGTCTCATGTCTTGCCATACACCGAAATCCTAGTTACTTCTCTGGCACACATAAGCAAGCTACACAGTAAGCGAAAAGTTTAAATTCCTCTAGTCTGTATCTTTTGCATGTACACGGGCTAAAACATTGCAAATTTTAGCTTTATTCTATGGCACGTAGATGATTTCAGATTATCACCTCCATAATGCCAGCCTTTTCACTGGCACCAGCACTTACAGAGCCTCACAAGCACCAAAAAGTTATCCTCCAGAAATTTCAGAAAGGATTGCCCTGTTCCTTTTATTGTTATAGTTTGACTCCACGTTCATTTTGCAGTGTTTCTGCTAGGTGTGCTTTCATTTAGGTGTTGAAGGAAACTATGAATCTTTTCACACGCCGAGATTTTTCTGGGAGTCTGTATATCTCTTTTGAATCTAGGCACAAGTGTTACATATTTATGATGTGTCTCAAGCGGTCTACCATCTCTGACACAGCAGACACCTTTCTCTGTTACTGCTGTTTAGGCTCTCTAACTGAAAATTGACTGTTAATCAATTAATTTGGGTGCATTTTATTGTTTACTGCTTTTATTTGTAAATATGTTCGGTTCTGTATAAGACAGAAAAGGTGTAGTGGAAGATCTGGAGGAAAATCACCTTATACGTGTTTTTTACTTCTTAGTTTGATTTTTTTATGTGTGTTTCTGCTTCTTTTCTTTCTCTTTTATGAGCTTTGAGTACAGATTTAAATCAAGAGAGAATTGAGGCCACATGTTAAGATGTCATTCACATGCCTTCCTGCTATGCTCTGCGTTAGTATCATCGTTTTCCTTTGGCATTATTTCTATGCAATGATAATGGCAATTCTGTGGCACCAGAATTATCCTGGAAGTGTGATATTTACTGTTATCTTGGCCTTGCCTGAGTGCAGAAATTTATTTGCTATGAAACACGTGTGGTATTTTTGAGGGGGAAATAATTGATCACTGAACAGCCTTGGAAAGATGCCATTGTGGGTAGATGAGATGTATTCTGCCACTGGAATCACCATATTTACTTCTTTCAGTGGAGTGTATTTTTTCTCATCAGTAAATATGCATGCACAGAAAGGACTAGATTAAGATTTTTTGTGTATCTTCTCAGTACAATTATTTGTTCTACCTTTCTCTGTCATTTTGCTAACTGAGCTTATGCTTTTGACTTTGAATATTTCTTAATGAATTCATGCAAAAAATTTTTATCATCTTGATTAATAGAAATGGGCACAAAAGTGGGTGCTCAAGCATAACTTTTTTTTTTTTTTTAATTCTGGCTTCACAGTGTTAAAATCACAATACCAGTCAATGTATTAGAATACTGGTGTTAGTGAAAAGCAGAATAATAAACAAAATATAATTGTTTCAAGCTTGTTTCATTATAGGAGTGTTTTATGGCCAATTAGTTCAGAAAATCAACATGTAACTGCTCATCTCAGATTAGTATTATTTTAAGTGACAGAAGACAAGAAATAAAATATAGTTATATTATTAACACAAAAGATCTGTAACTTCACTGAATTGCATCAATATCTATAGAGATTCAAACCCACCTTCAGGTAGGTCAGGTTGAAAAGATCCTTTAAACTAAAAGAAACAATAAAATTGTTACCTTGACACTGCAGGGAAGTTAAGTCTAAAGTTTTCTGGTTTTACTCCAGAGCTACCTTGAAGGTTATAGAGGACCACAGAAAAGCAACTGAAAGCTCTTGTTGTACTTTAAAAAGTAATATTAATGTCTTTTCCCCTGGCTGATAGAAGTTTTGGCTGACAAAGAAGACTAAAGCAGAGAAGACTGAAAATCAGAATGAGGTAGAGAAGTGACTAGGAGATAACTACACCCACAAAACAAGCAAATGGGAGCACTCAATGAAGCTATTATATAGAAGGTTTAACAAACAGAAATAAACTTTTTGGGTTTTTTTTTTCCACAGGACAAAATTGCTCTGTTCATCTTCACAGGAAATTCTGGATGTCAAAAGCATAGGTTAGCTGAAAAGAGAGGCAAATTTCTGGGTGTCCAGAGGCAGCCTAGTACAAATGATGGGCCAAAGGCAAACTGTTTCATGACATCATGGGATGTCCTAATTGGGAGATGCTGAAGTGTGCAGCTACAGCTTCTCTGAGTGTCCGCTCCTGGTCACCGTCACAGGCAAAACACTGCGCAAGAGGAGAACTGTTTTGAAAACTAATATAGCTCAAACTCAAAAGTCTAAAATGTATAACTGAGATCTGTGTAATGATCACAGGCTGTTTCCATTGGACTGGCTCTTTTGTTAAAACAAGCAAACAAACAAACAAATAATAACCCTCACCCCCTCCAAAAGCACAATATCTTCTGTTTCAGGGAAAACCTCAGACAGCTTGAGGGCACTCATCCTGGCAATGTGAAAGTAGTCTTATTAAGTCTGGCATTGCTTGAGGTTCAGACCTCTTCCCTTAATCAATGGCATCATGATCTGTAGCCATGGGGTACAACACAGCTCAATATCAAATAAGACCCTGTGGTCTGGCGTGACAGGCAATGAAAGGCATTGAGCACTCCTTTCTACTACCTGAAACTCCCTGAGAGTCTAACCAAAAGATGGCTTCACCACTGAGACCTTTATTGGGATGGGTTAGGACTCATGCTTGGGCTGTAATTGTGGGCTGGAGCCAGCAGAGGGATGGGTTTGGCTGGCACATGGGAAGTACACTGTCTAATTTAATGTTACAAGGGAATTAGTACCATATGTATAACATCCATACTCTTGCAAAACATGAAAAGAGAAGGCAGTCAAAACCTCAGATTTAATTCTTCTTCAGCAGTAACATAGCCACTGCTATTAGTTCCTTTTTAAAAGCCATTTAAATGTTTGTGGAACAATTTTCCGTGGTAACAAACTCTATGGTTGTGCTTCATTTCGCATGAGGTCACCACTTTAGGTTTACTATAGGGCTGAAGTGTTTCACCCAGGTTTGAACCTTGACTTACCACAATTATAGTGTTAGAGTTCATCTGACTTCTCCCAAAAGTCTTGGTGGGCTATTTTATTTTTTTCCTGGTGAAATTGTGGAAATGTCATTGTATTGCTACCGCTGGTCTACTGTTCATGTATTTGATTTGGTGGCACTGAAAAGCTCACACTACACATCCAAGCAAAGAACAACCATGAAAATTAACCTTGTGTTACTTAGCCGGAGAAAACATGGTTTAAATGGTTGGTCTTGGCATGTCCCAAAGGACCTGTGAAATGGATTTGGAGCCAGCCTTCTTCATCAGCTAATCTATGTGTGAGAGCTAAATAAAGGAACCTGGGGGAAAGGTGAAAAAAAGAGAGCAGGTAATTAAATATATGAAAAAGGGGAAAATAAAACTTTGATTTATACCATTTTTAATGTTTTTTGGCTGAAACAGAATTCATGGAATATGTAATTGAGTTGACAAATATATCATAAGGCAGAGGTTAAATAAACGACCTCTGATGAAAACTATATAGACTAACTTAACATAATAAAATGTTGCATGGAGCAGAAAATTCTATGACAATTTGGTACACGGGGTATTCCCTCTCTTTCAGTTAGAGGGCATTTATTACCCACTAACTGTGTCTTGATACTCAAGCAAGACAGATGATGTGCTGACAGATATTCAAGATTGTGAACTAATGTTCAGTCTTTTATAGAGAACAAGAGAAGGCGATAGATTATTTTTTTGTGTGTTTCCCTAACAGCTCTCTTCTTTTACTGCTCTCTGGGAATGGAATTGAGCAATGGTTCCTGAAGGGCTGTAGTGGGTATTAGAGATGGGGATACAAGAAACTCCAGTCCACTCTCTCAAATTTTTATTTTAGCCCTGAAATCTCTTCAAAACCCTAATAACACCAGCAGAAGTGCTCTGACCCTGTTCTTTTCCAGTGTTTATACAGACTTTAAAAGCTGTATCAGCCAATTGTCCATCTTCTGTCTCAGTCTAGCACAGGATCAGTGGAAGTTATGTTCCTTCTAAATTTGTGTGATGAGACTCTATTTTAAAGGAAACTCCTAAATTGCACGTGACCAGCTGAACAGTTAGTCACTCTAGAGTCCCTATAGACACCTGTTCCAGTGTCTCACCACCCTCACAGGAAAGAATTTCTTCCCAATATCTAACCTAAATCTACCCTCTTTCAGTTTAAAACCATTACCCCTCATCCTATTGCTTCACTCCCTGATAAAGAGTCCCTCCCCATCTCTCTTGTAGCCCCCCTTCAGGTACTGGAAGGCTGCTATAAGGTCTCCCTGGAGCCTTCTTTTCCCCAGGCTGAACAACCCCAACTCTATCAGCCAGTTCTCATAGGAGAGGTGCTCCAGCCCTCTGATCATCTTTGTGACCCTTCTCTGGACTTGCTCCAACAGATTCATGTCCTTCTTGTGTTGAGGACTCCAAAGGTGAACACAGTGTTCCAGGTAGGGTCTTACCAGAGTGGAGTAGAGGTGCAGAATCACCTCCTCGACCTGCTGTCCACACTTTTTTTGATGCAGCCCAGGATGTGGTTGGCTTTCTGGGCTACGAGTACACATTGCCAGTTCATGTTGAGCTTTTCACCAACCAACACCCCCAAGTCTTTCTCCTCTGGGCTGCTTTCCAGCTGTTCTCCACCCAACCTGTATTTGTGCCTGAATCTAGTAGTAGTAATTAGTACTACTACTAGATTCAATCCAGTACTAGAGTATTTTTTTCCACATATTGCACCAAAATCCTGCAGTTTGAGTACATCTAAGAGACAATCCTGTCTCTCAAACCATGCTCCACCTCCAGGGGATTTTTCCTCCGAGCAGTAATCATTTCTCCCCTTGGGGTGTGAAGCATTCCTGCTGCTACCTCTGAATGGAGGTGCAGCTAAAGCAGTTCTCCAGCAAAGATAGACAGAGATGTTCCACCCTCCTGCATGCTTCCTCTGAACCATGCTGTATATAAACAGCAACAAAGATGCTATTCATCCCATGGTGCTTAACCACTGTAGGATAAATTATCTGTGAGAAACAAGGTAGACTCTCATCTCATGCCTTTGTGATTACACACAATGAAACACACAGCAAACTTTTATGCCAGAAGTTTCCCTCCTTATCTGACTTAGCTTATCTCATCCAACTGACCTTTGCAGGCAACATTTGCAGACTTGCTAATATTGATTGGTCTACTGGCTCTTTCCCGTCCTCAAGCATCCCAGGGCTTTTTTTCCACCTTACGAAGCACAAAAAGGAGAGTAGCCTTGGGAACAAATAATTTGCCTGTATGGGAACAAAGAGAAATCAAAGCCTCATCATTCAGTCTTCAACATCAAACATGTCTGAGAGTGAAAATACAAGCATATCCACCTAGTAGTTTCAGCCCAGGTTGAGATCCTGTAAAATAATGCCTGCTATAGACAACATTAGCTAATTCACTAGTTTCTGTTTTTCTAATAAAAAGCATGTTTGGTATCAGCCTCTGTTGGAAATGGGACTGTGGTCTAGCCATTGATATAAACTGTTATGGGAACTCCAGTTTTGCCACAACTGCAAGAGAAGCAAATCAGCTGAAACCAAGGAAATGACTGATGGCCAAACACAGCCCCAAACAAAAATGAGTTATACAGATTTGAAATTAAAAGGCTTTGGTTTTCACCTAAGTTTTTCCTTTGTTTTCTGATATAAGTTTTTCTCTGTTCTCTGGTCTTAAAGCTGCTGTGGTTTTGATTATAATCTTTCAAAAATGATTGTGCTACAAAGTAAAGTCTTTGCTGTTATGCCTACAATTCTTAAAGGGCCTTTTAAGATCTTGTTTTTTTTTTTTTTTTTTGTAACACAGAAATAAAAAGTAGTACCTGAGTCCTCGTGACATTTTTGAGAGTTATTTTTGTAGTCACCTTTGCTATCAGACATCGTCAGCACTTTCGTGGACACAAATAAGGGCTGACCTTTGAAATGCGACATGCCTCTCAGAGGGTTTGCAATCTGAAGATCATTGCCTATAGACCAAAACCAAAGAAAGTAGAAGCATATGGGCAGCTTGGGCCCCCAGTTCCCTTCTGCAAGATCTAAGCAACTGATACACTACCCATGAAAGAACAGAATGTTTGGACACCTGTACCAGCCAAGTACCCATCCAGGATGTTTCATAATCACTCTTATTTATGGAATCAAAATAGGATGCCAAGTCAGGTGGGAAAATAAGAGATGGCGCTTAAGTCATAGTAGATATTACGCAGCGAGGGGGCAAGGGGAAGCAGTGCTCTTGTTAAGTGGAGAGTAGGGGGTGAGAAGGAGGGGGAAATTGCAGAGGGAGATTAGATCCCACAAATAGCCAGAGAAGTCAGCAGGGAGAGGGATGTGGTAGAAAAAAAAATAGGTTTTTCTGAAAGTCAGGGGTAAAGGAAATAAACTGAACACCATAAAAACAGCTTACAGAATCCCAGCCTCTGAAAGAGGCTCCAGCAGAAAACAGCCAAATAGTGTTAGCCTCCCCAGGCATGGATGGGTGCCACAAGACTGAATGCAAAAGAAAACACTAACCTGGACTTCAGGAAAATGATGAGGTATCCTATCTGCTCCCTGGCTTTCAGGGGATGTTATTCAAAGGTAGGAGAGAGGAAGCACCTGGGCACCTGGTTGACTTAAGCCATGGAATGTCATTTGCACCGGAAAAAGTCACTAGAGAGGCAAACCACCAGAGTAACGAATGACGAGTAAACGAGAAGCTGAAATAAGAGTAGAGCAGACTTGAAATGGTTGATAGGGATGCTTTCAGACTCAGCCGGTCACCTCATATATTCTCCACAAAACTTTCAGTTTCCCCCTTGAGTCCTTCCCATTCAGTCCTCGTTTGACACTCTTACCAATCTACATTTCCTAACAGCTTTTCCAACTCCCATTCCCTTTCCTGATATCCTTGCCAAATCCAGGCAGTATCTTTCACTTCTTCCCTTCCCCGCATCACATACCAGAACATAATTTTCACAACCTGAGGGTGCCAGCTCTGTGCCGTGCATTAAAATGACATTAAGCATTATGCGGATCAACGGAAGCTAGAATATTTTTTTTGATGGGGTGAGGGTGGAGGGATGGGAGAGAAGGAAGAGGCCTTGAGAGTGGGCCTTCTTTAGCAGAACATCCTATAAGAAACATATGATAATGTAATCATCACAGATATTTGACAAATGCTACTCAGTTCATTTTTTCCCTTCCTGATGACATATCCCAGGCTTTACACTGAGCTTCCCAAAGATAGATTGTGCATACAGCAAATATCTAGAGGAATGCAAAAGCAAAAAACCAGAAACACTACATTGGGAAGAGATTCCTTCGCACTGGCTTCTTCAGCAAGATCTGCAAATGAAGTTATTAAGATAGTTAACAGAAGCCAAGGTTATCTGAAAGCAAGCAAATATTTTATCATGAATAGCAGTGTTGTTTAGTTTTAGCATTTAAATCACCATCCACACAGTAGCTATGTTTTGCTCCTTTGGTAGTATTACTTACCCTTCATTTATTTGAATGTGAAAATGAGAGGAAAGCCTTTCAGTCCAAAAAAAGACAGTGAAAATTATAGAAAGAATTTACTGAGAACCACATCATGTTGTTTGTGATTAACATCATATAAGCTGTAGCAAAAAGTGCTTTTAACAAAGAATAGTCTAGCTTTGTCCTAGAAGCTGCAAATTAAAATACATCAGAGTAATTTTAAAGAAGAAAATAGGAATAATTTTTACAACAGATTATGATTATTATTTTAATAATAACAATATCAGAAATAATAATATTAATATGAGCATTCATCAGAAAATAAGGTATAGTTGAAAACATAATTTTCATTTTCTGGGTATTGAAAATATATGTTGTTGGAGGCAATAAGAAAGTCTGGAGAATTTCAAATTTTCTTTAAAAACTAGTGTTTTTTCTTTAAAAAACTGTGTTCTTATGTTATTTTTCTCTGCTTCCTTCTTATTCTAGAATTTTTGTTGAATAGAAGTCAGTATCAAAATTGGAAAAGCACTTTTCCATGTTTTCATACTGTTTATGGACTAGAAGGAATGGAAAACAGTTACAGAAAGGATACTCAACAGAGGACAAGGAAGGAATGACATTTTTCGGAATTTCATCAGGCAAAATAGTCTTTCCTATAGGAAAAATATGTTTCTTAAAAAACCCTTATGCATTTTATCAAAATAATCTTTCTTCTTGTCCAGATTTTCATGTTACTTCTAGTATATTTAAGTTGTCTTGCTTGGCAGCAAAGGAGCTAATAGGACTATGCCCTTTAAAGCTCAGATAACAGCTGATCCATCTTGTTGAGTTAAATGTCTTTGGATGATGCTCAGAGTGAGATCAAGGCTTCATCTTCCCCCAGTTCTCTACCCATGCTGAGGAGGTCACACTTTGATTCCTGGACTTTCATGCAGGAAAGAATTTACAATCTCTCTTTAAGATGTTTTACTTTTCACAGACTTTAATTCTTAGCCCTGCTTAGCAATGTATCAGCTTTATGTTTGGACCCCAAAATGCCAGACAGGAGGAAGGATATTCAGCAAGTCCCTGTGTTTATTTGACATTCCAGAATGAATACATGTTGTGTGGACAAAAGCAGTGTTTTACAAGTTTTCACATCGCATTCTGAAAGGGGTGTTTTCTTTATAATCTATGTATCTTTACATAGGCTGTAGGCCAGGTTAAGCAGTGTGATGCAAAGGCTGGGCAGAGGGCCTCTATTCACAAAGGAACACTTATTTCACTTCATCTTACATGGCTATCTGTATCGTCAAGCTCACGCTGAGGGATGGTTTATACACATCACACAATGTGTGTTGTGCTCCTGCGTCGCCCCTCAACTTTTATCCCGTTTGTGCAAACTAGGAGTGGGGACCAGCAAATCTAACCATCAACAGTGGTGATGGGGTAGAGGACAGCTTTTGAAAGAGAGTCTACAGTTTCAGCTGTTTGACATATCTTGCCATCAACCCATGTTATTGCCAAACATCATTTCTCTAGTTTCACAATGTCATGCCCTGAAAGAGATCCCTTGGAAAGTGGTAGCAGAGCAGACCACTCTGAAGGGATGATATAGTGATGCTAACAGCCATAACATGGCGTAGTGCCATGCTCTCTCTTTGAAATGCGCAGTGAGAAATGGCCTGTATTTCCATGGCAATATATTATCTGCCTGAGAAGCAAATGTTGCAAAACACGGAAAATCAGCCCTGATCCATGAGTAACACAGATACTTTAGCAGAAAGAAGGTTACTGGTAGAGCACTGGCAGAGACTTTTAGCAGAAAAAAGGATTACAGGTAGAGATCACAACATTCTTAATGTACTGTTCAATTAAAGATTCTTTTGTAATCTTTCAGCTTTCTCATTTGCAGTCAGAGAAGGGAAGAAGTTCCTGAGGGCTACCAGGTCATTGGAGGAAGCATGTTCAACACTTGGTTGACCTTTTGGTTCCTTGGGTGAATTTGGGCCAGTAAGTTCAGTATATACAATTGAAATCCAGTACATACAGGTAAAGATGCAAGGGTCTTCAACAGAACTAAAGCAGCTTTGCAGAATTTAGGTCTAATATTTCGATCCAAAACCCACCCACTGAACTGCCAGTTCAGCAAGTACCTAAACTCATAGCATTTTCTCAACTGGTCTGTAGATGTTTAATGCTCTATTTCTTCATGCGCCCCATGCAGCTGGGTTGGTCCACCTCTCCTGTTTACCTCTGACAGGCCAGGAGACTACTGCACTGACAGACAGACCCTCAGGGATATAAACCCTGTGCCCAGAGCATGTCTCATGTACATACTGATTTTCTTGAACTCCGCATAAAACACAATATGGCCACTTTTTCCCAAAAGCAGTTGCAACCAGAGGTTGTTCCTCCACCTTTGAGACGCAGCATCCCACTAGCTTGAGCTGCTGCTCAGGCTGCAGGAGGCACCAGGTCCCCGTGAGGTCCTGGCTAAGCCCAGTGACAGCAGGCACCATCTCACCTGCTCAAATCAAATCATGGGGCAGAAACCAACACCACATCCATGACCCCATAAAAAGAGACAAGACAAAATGGAGCACAATCCAAAGGTTTAGTGGCTAAGACACTGGTGTGGCTGAGGGGTAAAATGAGTTTTGCTCTTTGTTCCTAGATATTTTTTCAATCAAAGAGACATTGAAAAATGTGCGTAATTACACATAATTATACATAATTGTCATTTGGATGTTGGGGCTGAAAGGTAAATTCCCTTTAGTGTCTCCAGTGAGGTAAACACGTTTTCTGTCTCTCTCCCTGTGGTTCTCATTATCCCTTCTGTGTAATGGCATGGCTCACACAGGAAGGGTGGAAGCTGCCTTGGATCCCACCTTACCTATAACATGATCAGGTAAGTGAATCTTAGGAGTATAACACATGTGCTTAAATCACCTTTAACTGAGGAGCGTCTGGTGCCCCATTTTCCACTTTGTTGGCAACTTCTAGATTATCACAACAAATCTGCAGCAGGCTGATCTCTGACCCTGGCTGTTGGCAGTGCCTTAGAAGCATCATGTGAGCTCACCAGCCTCCATGGTGGAATGTTTAGCTACCTGCTTCTAAAAGAAGAGGCAGGATTTTAAAATACACTCTTCAGCATTTTGCGTTGAGTCATTTGATATTTGTACACACGCAGACACTCTGCACAGAACTTCACGGCTCCCTTGTTTGGTATCTAACTGAGCCTGCGAGGACTGCTGCACACCTTGCTCAGGCTGGGAAATTTGGCTGCAGGAGGAATCTGAAAACAATCTGAAACACATCTAAAAATTAATTATGGCTGCAGTCAGGACAGCCATCTCTATCGAGCTGCCAAATGAAGGTATTGAGCAATCATCTCCCAGATAAGCTGTCACCTTCCCATCATGCATTTGAAAATGCTTTGGAAGACACAGATGGAAGTTATTAGTGATATGTTGTTTACCAGTGATCTTTGAAGGTCTACTGCTTTTACTTTTACAGATTACCAGTCATTGACAAAATATTTGATATGTTGTACACAAAATAATACCATTGTCTGCATTCTTGGATCGCAGAAAATATTCTTTCTGCTCTTGTTAGATTCTCACTCATAAGATGCAATTCATAGGTGATGCTGCAATGTTTTAAAATTGCATATATTGGTTATTGTATATTAATGTCTAAAAATGCTTCAAATAAAAGAATGCTAGGGCAATATTTAATTTACATCCAGAGCATTTTTTCCAACAGCATCCATAGATAAAAATTAATTCCTGATTATTTTAGAAAGTGTTGGAAAGGGTAAAGATTTGCCTTTTTTCATAGTGTTACTTGAAGGAAACCAATCTTTGTGCAACTTCCAAGAGTAATGTAACAATGACAAACTACCCGACTCTGTGAGTCTGACACTAACAGTGGATGCATCCACACAACCATGCAAAACAAGGAGATTGAATGACCATGCTATGGCCCATCTCTATTAGTCATGAAAACCGAACCTAATGAGCTCCAAACAGGACTCTTCAAATTGAATTACATAGTATGTTCCCATTCTGCTTCATAAACCACATTTTGGAACACAATTTTCCTGTTTTCTGGTTAATATAGTTCCCAGATTACACACAACTTTACAAAAGAGCATCAATTTTATTAAATTATGACGTAAAATGTTTCTCTGTCAACAAGTGTATTTATTTTTTTAATTTAGGTTTATTACATATACACATATGCACTTTGTGGTTAGGTTTCAGGACAGTTACAGAACAATTTGTTGCTGAACACTTAAAAAGAATTCAGTCAATAGCTAAGGGACGAAGGGCAGAAAGAGACAGCTAATGGGAATTTATAAGCAAAGCAGGCTGTAACGACCTGGAGCCACATGGACCTTCAGCCATTTTGCACTCAGTACCTGAAGCAGTGTCTCTAAAATCATTATCATTGTGATCTGAACTGGATTTATGATGGCAAGAGTAATTCAGATACTGAGCCACAAAGGAATAATAGTGAAATCCTCACACTTGCTCCTTTTGTAGCCAGGGGGATGCCTTAAATTCCAGAATCCCAGATGACAGAAAGTTCTCCTGACAAAGAATACAGTTTTAAGGACAAGTTTCAAGCACCAGTTTCAAACCTTGGCTCCAGTTTACTTGGGCTTATCTGCATGCCTGATGTTTATGCATTAAAAAGCACTTTGCAGTACTGACAATGTAGCAATAGAAATTTTTTTTTATTGTACTGGAAGACAGTTATACCAGAGATGGCTTATATTAAATTCACTGGTTGTTCCCAATTCTTTTTGTTTATTATTGGTTTTTTATTGGGAGTTTCACTAGGAATAGTAAAGCCTGTGGATTTTATTTTATTTTGTTTGTAAACACATCACCTTTATGCAACAATGTGCATGAAGAAACACAGGTCAAAAAAATCTCCTTATTGTGAAAAAATAGAAGAAAAATTTATTGCTACAGACACAGCGCTTGTATTTCTAACTAAAAAAACAAACAATCAAATAAAAATAAAATAAATTACCAAACTTTGGCATTTTTGTAGAGGACAACAATGTAGAATGAATCTAATGCAAGCAGAGACCATCATAACATGCCCATCAACATTAAAGCTTTCATTACCATTTAACGTTGATGTAGTTCTTTTTTTATTGAGTTCACTAGTGAGACCAACAACAAACACTTATAAAATCCTACCTGATACATATGTTAAAAAAAAATGTTATGGATCACTTTGTGATTAGTATTCTGAGTTCTACTAATTAAGAAAGAGTAAAGAGACATTACTGGTGAAAGCTGGGCAGAGGGAATGAATATGTTTATTCATCGCTATAAAGAGAAAAATATCTACCTTAGCTCCATCCAGAGTTTGAGTTCAGTGCTGATTTAAATTAGATTACACATTCTGAACCCTCTGTGTCACAAGAGTTTCACTATTTCTGTCTGAAATTTTAAAAGACCAATTCTGACTAAAATGAAGAAAAAGTCGGGAGATCAGACCATCTGTGGGCTTGCTTTTGTCCAACAGCCTAAAAACTAACCTCTTCCCACAATGAAAGAGCAGGTTTGGATATGTAGATCATACTTTCTACAGCCTCAGCTGGAAAAGATTTCAATCTTTTTCAGTAGATCTTGCTGAGATGTAATTGTCATAATCAGTTTGATTACAGGTGGAAGTACATGTAACTGTTGAAATTATTTTGTCTCTTTAAAGTATTACCATTTATACTTGTAGTACAATTAAGTAAAGACTGGTCACATTCATCTCTGTGTAGCCAAATGATGGAAGCTGTCCTGGGACAGGACAGGATTTTCAGTCTATGACCTATAGACCCTGTGAGGTCCACAAGCTACTTCAAAAGCACCTGTGAAATTTACAAACAAAACGCTCGGGGCTTAAATTCAGTAAGCGAAGAGTCACACCTTTACATGAAATTTTCTAAGTGAGTCCACCAGCCAAAAAAGGATGAAAACCATTGTCTCAAAATATTTCTGTCCACCCTGTGAGGGTTAATGGCATAACAGGAGTTCTGCTAAATGTCACAGTAGTTACTATGCTCTAATCCTGATCCCTAACTTACTGTAGCTGCTGTAAAATATATAGTAATAATTTCCTGAGGCAGGGTAATGTATAAGGAATGTCAGACCAGGCTCTGGACATATTTGCCTTAGCTCTGTTTTATTAAAGTGAAACTTTTATTAAGGCATGTGGTGAATTGAGCAATCTGCATGATTCATGCAGTTATAAACCTATTGCTACACTCACAATAAATCAATGAGCCATTGTCGTATGTTCACTGTTCGGTAGGTTAAATAATAAGGGGAAAAATCAATGTGGAAGTATTATTCGGCCATATGAAAGTATTAAAAATGTACTCTAAATGTATTAAAAGCACCAAATTGTAGTTGAGCTAAGCTTTATTCCATAAACAAGCTTCCTTGTATGCAGGGTATTTATTTACTCGTGGTCTATATAAGAGTCAATATAATTAAGCAAGTTAATTTATGTCTTTCAATGAGTTATTTCTGATTGGAACATGCTCTTATGATTCACACAGTAAAACTATGGGCCAAGGCTCCAGCCTGACCTCTGCATACCCTCAGCTCTACTGCTCAGAGGGAAACATGAGAAGGAACTACTCCTTCAGGACTAGGGCTGTCATAGGAGGATGCTGATTCATCACTCTATTGATGCCAGAGTTGCAAAGGGTCATTTTGGGTTGGGGCTAAAAGAAATGGTTGTGGTTTCTCTGCATATATCCAACATACCTCTGATTTTCTCTCAGCGCTCTCTGAATTCTCATCTCCTTCAGGCACAACAAGCCTGTGCAAGGCATTAAGGGGGCAAGTGGGAGTGAAATAGATGAAAAATTCTCTTTTCCTTTTTCAGAAGAGAAGGAAGGAAATGGATTAAAGACTTTGCCAGTTCCTGGATGGAACCATGCTTGATATTGATTCAAAGGCATCATATAGAAGTGAATACCATCCATAAGTATTCCTGTATTTTAAAGAAAAAGATGAGCACGAAAATGCATTATGCTTTAGAATTTGCACATAAATGACATTGTTTCACAGTGAGAAGCAAAGTATACATTTCAGTCATAAACTTATGTTGCTCCTTCTCTAATATGCCCACTCTCTCAGTGGTTTATTTAGATTATTTGAAAACCTATTCAAATTCAATCAAAATAATTAAAATTATTATTTATTCCCATTTTATTTTCAATGAACACCTCGAACAGAAGCATGTGTCTTTGCTGTTTAAAAATGCAATGCTGAAATGTATTATTTTTTTCTTTAAAATTACAGGTTTAATCAATTCAATGCAAATTCATTTTCTCTACTATTTTTCATGCAAACTGTCCCTGTTACTGTTTCTAAACCGTGGCAAAGGTTGAATAGATTTCTGATCTGACCTCAGGGACAACCACTTACCTTGAAGGAGTGGAAAGATCTGTGTGTCCAAGGGACTAACAGCTGACCACATGACAATCACAGCTCTTCAAAATCATTCCCAAAATATGCTTTAAAATCTACAAGCCATATACTTGATGATCCCCTTAAGGAGAAATAGTCCAGATACAAACAGGAGAATTGAGACTTGTGTCCAATTTTTCATATATTATCATGTCAAACAGCATTCCCAGAGTGTGTTTCTAGTAAAGTAGACTAATCACAGACTCTCCTCAGATGGGTGACTAATTGGGAGTGGTCTGACAACATGTCATTTTTTTCATCTCTCAGGAAAAGCAGAAAGTCAAGTACAACATCCAATGCTATGGATCATCATGTAGATTGTGGGATTCTTCTTGGCAGGACTTTGAATCCACAGATCAATTAATGCATTACTAGCAATCATCTGTCTTTCTTGCTGGTGACTGTAAGAATAAGGATAATATTTTTGATTCATGCAATGCATGTGCTCTCAAAATCCAGTTCCGAAATGGAGTTTAGAGTGGTCAGTTTTATTTAGCAGCTGAGTGGCTCCACATACCAGAGGGAACCCAATATAAGCTTACTGGTTACCTGCAACTTAAAACACTGCTGTAGACATTCCTCATCACTGGTTCCGGTCATAAGCCAAAACACCGTATTTTGGTTCACAACAGTCCCCAGGTCTTAAACTTAGAGGTTAAAAGGAGGTTGAATAAAATCACAAACTTTTTAAGGATTTCCTCCTCGTGGGAAGAGTTCAACAGCTCATGCAATCTCCTTACACTTATCCTAGCCTAAGCTGGCTCTTCACCAGGAAGTTGGGCAGGAACAGCTTGAATGCTAAGAAAGGGAATAATAGAAGGAGGATTGGAACTGCCAGCTCCTCCAGATCTATGCAGGGTCCTGGAGTCCAATCTCTGTGGTGCACTTATTGGCTGTGATACCTTGGATTAGGTAGGCAGAAAACTGGACAACATCCTTTTACCTTCAGTCTCTGTCCAAGTTAGGAGACATTAGTAGACATTTACAAAGTCAGGTTTAAGACTTTTATGTATATGCAGAGTGACACTTGACCACAGAATGAATGTCATTTACACTGATTAAAGCTGTGAAGATTAATCCAACTCAGTTTTCAAGATAGAAAGATGAGCTTGTAAATTCTGTGAATTTTGACAGATTTATGATTTTTTAGCATTTTCTCCACCTCTCAGATAATTCTTGGAGAACAGATTAAAAAATGTCTCTTTTTTCTGTTAAATACATTAATTACTAGGGAGACACAAATCTGAGTCTGCACAGATACTCTAGCTCTGCAGACATGAGAATTGGCATCAATCTCTTCACAGTTAACTAAAATTAGTGATGGACCTGAACCAAAAGCCATTATATCAATATACTCAATTTCTAAAACCATGATTCCACCCACAAACACTTCAAACATTCATATTTTGGGGAAAAGTTTCTCATTTTATTGATTTGCAAGTGATTGATATGCCATAAGCTTTCAATGAGAGTCAGTCTTTTCAATACCTAAACCACCTTTTAAAGTGGAACTTGGGCTCATAATTTATTGGGATGGTTTTGGAAGGTACCATTGGGCCTACTGTCAATTAGACCTTTTAGTTGAGTCTTGGCAAAAATCAGAAGCTGTAAAATTCCACAAAAATGTGCAAGTTTCCTCCTAGGAACTGTGGGAGCAAAGTATGGAAAAGCATTTCTGATAAATGCCCTCACTGGACACTTAACGGATGAAGTAGAAGAAAGACAAAAGGGGGAAATATCTGAAGCAAGAACAGGAACAATTATTAATTATTCCAAGATAGCAGTTTTCATTATTTTATACCTGTGATGTTAGTGTCTCATCGCACAATTGCCTGCTTTTCTCACACTTCCAGTGGAGGCCGATGTAGAAGCACACAGATTAGCTCTGAGCAAGCAGCACTGGAATGAGAAAGAGGGTGGCTGTATTAGCACAATTATTGTATCCACTAAAATAGGGTCTGTCAAGGAGCCACAGTGCACCCTTTTTACTGGTCCTCTTAGGGCGCTGCATTGATTCTCATGTGTTGCTCTGGGGAAGTGGGCTGACATTTGGGAACATCAGTGCATCGTGCCCTGGAGATGTTCCAGCTCTTTCCGTGTTACTTAAGGAATCCCAATACTGCTCCATCACACAGAATGGATATGCTGGAGTTGCTTTCATTTAAAGGCTAAAAGTATTTCTCAGACATGGAAATATAGAGCCTGAAATATTCACACCGTTGCTCAAAATGAGATTACCAGTCAGTTGTCAAAGTATGTGCAGAATTCACCTCCTGACTGCCTGATGAGTGGCTTCTCTGTCAGATCAGAGGAATTGTTATGTATTTGTACTAGCCCTTTATTTGACTGATTAGGAACTATACAAACAGGTTTAATTTCCATACAACAAATGCTAGGCAGATGTCAGTGAGTAAGAGAAAGTCAAAATGTGCAATCATAACTATTGGTGAAACTTTCACCTACACAGGTTTGCAGCTCAAAAACCTGATTGCTTTGGTTCAGAAGAGCTTATGGAAAACTCATCCCCGTTTTTCCCTTTGCAAGGACTTACTCCTTTTAACCTAAAGCACCAGGTTTTATCTAGTTGGGGGTCAAACCACCGCGTTTTCTCTGGCTTGCACCTGAAATCATAACTCAGCATAGGCTTGTTTCATCCATCCAGAGTTGTGAACTCTGACAAACCCTTTAGAGAACCTGATGTGAGTTTCAGATTTGTAATGAAACTCAAGCCTGGGCGGGTTTTGGGTTTCATTACAAAGGTTCTGCACAGCTGCACTAAAAACTCAAACCAGGTTTCATAAAAGTACCTGTTGTATTTAAGCCAGGGAGTCGCACTGGGAACTATATTTAATAAGCAAGAAGTTGTAGGAGTGCTGATGTAACTGTGTAAAAATTGTTTTTAAAATACAGGAGATTTGACATGGAAACCCCTTTTAAAAGCAGTGGAATACTTGATCCAGGACTGTTGTCCTTCTAAACCCAGCATATTACTAGACCCAGTAAAGTGCCACTTCTGAGAAGAAGGACTGCAGATCCTACAAAATTTAGCTCTTGAATATGGTATTATTCTGCAATTCCTAACTCTCACAAAAGAAAAAAAAAACACCTGCAACTATGGTGGCTGGACTGTTTCTTTTGCCACAATCAATTGCAAATCTCCCATGGAGGGGACAATCTCACAGCTTTTGTCTGAGCCATAATAACAACATTGTTTTGAACTGTACAGCTACTCGGTTACATAGGGTAGTTTCTTGCAAAACAATCCAGATACAGTCAAATTACCCCACTTAATTTTGGTAGGAAATAATTTCTACCCTCCACAAACTAGTTGAATGCCTTTCATACTCTGCTCTGTTGCCCATTCCTGCTGAGATGATCCCAGAAGATGCTGCATGATCTTCAGTCCATCTTCGTGCATGAGGTTCTGAGAGCAAAAGCAGAAATTCTTTTTATTCCCTGTTTGCGCCATATTAAACATGGATGCTAGGCTATGGCTGGGACTCTTGTCAAGTGCTCATAAGTTTTCCATAATAATAGTAATAATAACAATGGTAGAAAGTATCAGTTGTAGTAACTCATGAGGCTGTTCTGAGCTTGATAAAATCCAGCAGATCTCCGATTCATCAAGGTGTTAATACATGCTTGCTTTGAACATATGGGTAAGCCAATTCATTTAGACAAAGTTGAGCACATTTAGACTGCTTTACTAGTTGCGGTCCAAGAAAAAAGGTGAAAAAGAGAAAGATGTTATCCTGGAATCTAGAAAGTTAGAGAATGCATATGACAAGACCCAGGCTCTGAACACAATCAGAGTCCATTTCCAAGAGAAGGAAGAAAAAATTGGATTGAATTCCACAGGAGATCCTAAACTGTTAGGAGATTCAAGGACAGGTTAAAATGGTCCAGGAGAATTAAAGTGAAGCTGATGGCAGCAGTAGCATGTTCAGATGAGGGAAAAAGGAATCCTTAAAGAATGTGAGTGAATTAAGAGACAGAAGAAAACAGCATCTTCAAAACACAGAATGTGCAACAAATTTACATTGTTAAGAATCTCAAAAGTAATCTGGACAGCATTTTTTTTTCCAAAAAGAAGAAAAAAAGAGTTACTGAGTCTTCACCAGCGGACACAGGCTTAAATTGCAACCCTTTACACACTTCATATAGTTAAAGACAGGACATTTTGGGGCCACTGAACACTGACACTTTTCTGTGTGGATCAGGACAAAATTCTGACACAACTGTTTCTGCAATTGTGTGACACTGAGAAAATCCAGTGTTTGATGACTCTCTGATGAATACCTACACCTCTGAAGTGCTATGGCGATGTTGTTGTCTAATGTTATTATATTGGGCAATAACATAAAATATGTTGGAATATTGGCTGGGTCAACACCTGCTAAGCATTTTTTTCCCTCTGACACCATCCGTAATTATTAATCCGGATGTGCTTTGTTAACTTTTACATTTATTTTAAAAACAGATTTTTTAAAATGTGATTTTAAATAAGCATCTGACCAAGTCAACTGCCAAAACATCGACATGACACAAGGTTAAATCATGTGATTTACGTATTGTTTGTTTTTTTTAAAGCATGGCAATAGCATTACATTTGCAAGCAATTCTTCTTGCTCACTTCCTACATCCCCATTCCCCAAACTCTTTTTGTCTTTTGTCTTAATAGATTAAAAATTCTTCAGATCTGAGAATTTATACTTTTGAATCACCAAGTGTACCTCAACATGTGATTCCCACTGTCAAATGTTTCCATCTTGGAATAAAAAATAAACAATCCTACACAGAACAAATGAGAAACTGGATGAAAATCCACCTCCATTCACGGATATTTAAATTTATGGCTGTTCAAATGGTTATGACTCATCACATACACAAGTTAAATGTTTAGTGAGCTCTACCTCTGTTACAGAGGAATTCTTGAAACACGTTTCTGCTATAAACTTACTACATTATACCGCAAGCATTTAGAACACAAATATATGCATGTATGTATATGTCTAAGTGCACGCATGTATTTCTGTAGAACATCACATTGGTAGAAGGTCTCAGGCCAGATTCTATGCAGACTCACAGCTTCTACAGCTCAGCACTTGCAGTGTAAGTCAGCACAGACTTTGTGGTCTCTTCCTCCCCTGTCCATCTACAGATGAGTTTAGACTTTATTATGTCAGCTGAAGTTTCTTCTGAATACAAGATTCTCAGCTGACAAGAGTATTGAGCGTCAAGTCATTCTTTAATTTAAGCCACGGCATTAGGTTTTGAGGTGAGATGCTTTGAATTAATGTAAGCAGCTCCTTTAAACACAAAGTGTGGTCTCTGTGTTGAAAGGCAGGAGTTGTACTTGCTAAGACATAGAGTTCTCCCAGCTTTTCACCACTCTTACAGAGAAAAGGCTTTAGCAGAGACACAGGGTTTTTCACTTAGGATCTTATGACTGCCTTCCCCTTTGTACAGGTTAATTAGAAGTGGAGGAGGAGTCAAGCAACACTGATCTCCATCTGTTCTGCAGCTGCCACAGCTGAGGCTAAAGGTGCTGATTTTTTTCCAGTGTCATGCTAAACAGTAGGTGTGTGGGTTGGGAAGCACTATGTTGCTACTAGTATGAGACCCACTGCTCTCTTTAAAAACTTTTAGAAGAAGCCCAAGAGGTTTATTTGGCTCTAGAAGCTAAATAGATTTCTATTTATTCTCTTCTGCATTTTAAATTTGTTCACATTAACCATTTAGTTTACTGCCTTATTAAATAGTTCTACCATTGTCTGGCTGATTTCAGTCCAACTTTGCTGAGAAATTAGAACTGAAACCACTGAAAGCTCAGGTGTATGATAGGGTTAATGTAACCTACCAGGTTTCTGGGTATAAACTGAGCTGCACTACATGATCATAGTCAAGTTTTTACTCCTTTTTCTCTGCTACTGGAATAAGAATTTTACCTCACACTTGGCACAGGCTAAGAGTGGATAAATGTGAGGTTTTATCTCACAACTGTAGACATCTGTACCCGAGCTAGTCACTGAACAGTCTAGTAAATATAGCCAGTGCAAGGCATAAATCATCTCATCCTGTAGTAGACATCTAAAGTAAGTCAGGAAGTCACGAGAGGGAATGGCTTCAAGCTCCAACAGGGTAGGCTAGACTGAACATTAGGAAAGAATTTTTCACAGAAAGAGTGGTCGGGCATTGGGCTGCTCAGGCAGGTGGTTGAGTCGCCATCCCTGGCTGTGTTTAAGAGCCGTTTAGATGTGGTGTTGGGGGATATGGTGTAGGGGAGAACTTTGTAGAGTAGGGTAGACGGTTGGACTCGATGATCCCAAGGGTCTCTTCCAACCTAGGCGATTCTATGATTCTATGATTCTAAGTCAGGTGAATTACTCTAAAACTACCCGTTTCTCTCCAATACAATAAAAGGAGCCTGGAATCATTAGCTCAGATGCAGACATATATACACAGATGCCAAAAGTTAAGAAAATTACTGTTTCCTTCAGCAACTTACTAAGACATAGCAATTTGATTTACTTTGTGAGGTTGAATGCAATCACTGCTCTTGCTATTATTTGCATTACAGTAGCCTCTAGAGGCTAGGATCTCTTTGTGACAAACTCTGTATAGGTAAAATCTGTTTGTCTTAGTCTTCAACTGTGAAGTCATACCCTAAGTCCATATGACAAGAAGTAAATCAAAGCAAATGGTGAACCATGAATAGTAAGGGGAGGGTCGAGATGGGGACTGTCTGTACAAATTCAACATATACAAGTGTATGGAACCGGATGGGATGCAACCCAGGGTGCTAAAAGAATTGCTTTGCATTATTGCAAAGCCACTGTCTACCATTTTTAAAACACTGTAGACATCAGAGGAAGTCACAGATGACTAGAAAAGGGCAAATATTATGACTATCTACAAAATCAGCAAAAAGGAAGATCTAGGAAACTACAGACCCTTTAATTTCACTTCAGTCTCCGAGAAAGTTATGGAATAAGTCTTCATGATAGGTATTCCTAGACACATGAAGGATGTAAAGGACATGACTGAGGAAAAAAAACAGCACAAATTTGGCAAGAATAATTCATACTTGACCAATCTTGTTGCCTTCCATGACAAAAAAATTTGTTCATCTATCTTGATTTTAGCAAGGTATATGACATGTTCTCCTACAATATCCTTGTTGACAAACTGGTAAGGTATGTACAGTACAGATAAGCCATAAGACAGGTGGAAAACTGCTAAAAATGCTGACCTTAATGGGTGGTAGGTAATGACTCAGTGTTGAACTGGCAGCCAGTCACAAGCAGAGTTCCTCAGAAGTCAACAATAGATCTAGTCCTATTCGGTATCTATATTAAAACTGTGGATAACAGAGCTGAAGGCTCCCTTATCATGTTTGCAGTTGATGAGGGAGAGAGGTGGAAGTACAAGAAGGAGGACCCACCACACAGAGAGATCTTAGCTGGTTGAAAGTTTGTGACAAGGACAGCTTGAGGTCTAAAAAAGATAAAAGTCCTACACTTGGGGTAGAATAACCCCAACCAGCAGTATAGAGAAAGGGGTTTGAATTGCTGGGAAATAGCTCTGCTGAGAAGGTCATGGGGTTCCTGGTGGGCAGCAGGCTATACCTAAGCCAGCAGTGGGCCCTGGCAGCAGTGAAGCTAGCTGGCAAGGGAACAACCTGCAGATCAAGGAGTGTGCTTATGAACTATGTTCAACTCTTGTTAGGCCACATTTCAAATACTATATGCAGTTTTGGTCCCTGCAGTGTAAGAGTAACTGAAAAATTGTATAGGCTCCAGTGGAGGTTTACCAAGATGATTCGAGGACTGGAGAATTTGACATATGACAAAAGGGTGAAGGAACTGTGGTCGTTCAGCCTAAAGAAGAGGAATCTTAAGGAGGACCTAATCACAACCTTCTAATACCTAAAAAACAGTTTTAGAGAAGATGAATGTACATCCAAGGATGCATAGTGACAGGACATAGGAAGCACAAGAAAGTTGGTTTAGGGGAAATTCTATCTGGATATAGGGAAAAAATCATCATGAGGACAATAAAACTTTAGATTAGGTTGCACAAAAAAAAATAGTGGAGTATCCTTCTCTGAAAACATTGAACACTTGTCTTCGTAGTGCTCTGGATAATCTAAGGCCCTGCTTTTGGCAGAAGTTTGGACTGGATGTTCTCCAAAAGTCTCCTCTCACCTCAATTTTTCTAGATAATTTTATAATACTAGAGCGGGCTATCTTCTTTACCCCTATTAACTGAGCCTATAAAATTATAATCTAACCCTAATATTTTTTTTCTTGCACTTAGCCTGGGGAGAGTGCCATGGCTGGGGCTCTTTTGGCTGCAATCTCCCTAGACTACAATGGGAGTGCAAATTTCCAATGTACATACAGATATCTGCATAGAGATATCTCAGTGAGTGTCTGTGAAAGAAATACTGGGACCAAAGGGACTGAAGAGGGCAGAAATCTCTTAGAACAACATGTTATTGGAGAACGTTCCTATTCCCTGATGGCTGTTCTGTTTCACCAGCTGTTGTTACCTTCCCCAGAGAGGTATGGAGGTCTCTGCTCTATCGTTCATGCCAGGTCTAGATCAATTCTGTATTTTGCCTTATAATGGAGGAAGTGAAAATCCCCACCGGATTCTGGGATTGCATGGAAACCATAAAAACTCATAAAAAAAAGAAAAAGGTAATAATCAATTGGGGAATACTAATCAGTAAATCACTCCCCTTCTAAACAGGTCAAAAAATGAGACAAGATACCAGTAGGAATGGAAACAAAAGGAAACAATAATTCAGAAAGGTATGATAAGCACTGGATAAATACTTCATGTTATGAGGAGTGCTAGTGACGTAGTTAAATAATTTTGCAGTGACATATGCCTCCATGGTCAAACAGATTGCCATTCAGGATTTACAGTGGTTTGAATGGGAGCTACAGCCATAGCTCTAAGGTGCTAGGTTACTTCTAAATCAAGGTGCAATGTTACAAGAGGTACCACTTTTCACACAGGACACAAAGTGCAAGGTTCAGAGTTTGACTATTCATCATTAAAGCTTGAATGACACTTTTCATAAGAAGAAAGGTGTCAAACGTAAAGTTCAAGCCAAATTCCAAAATTTGAAATATGGGTGATTTTAAATGGCCTGTAACTCAGGTGTGGTTTGGTGGCTTTTCATCAAACTCCACAGAAGAATTCTCCTTTGCCCTCGGAGTAAAATCGGCAATTACCGGGCCAAGGGTTGGTTGTGCTTATTTTTCTTAAAGTGAAAGTTATAAGGTGGTAAAAATAAAGCCTTGCAATGGAAGCTGATGACCACCGTAATTATGGAAAGCCCATTATTTCTTAATAATATGTTCATAAAGCTGTTTATGTCCTTTAGGGCAAAAGAAACTGACTAAAAGTAAGTTGTTATTAATTACATTAAGTGGAAAAAATATACACAATATAAAGGCCTTGTAACCCTGGGTGGAGCACTAAAAATTATTTGGCTTCACATATAAGCTAGCACTTCCCAGTTAGAAGGTCAGATGCGTGCTTTAGCTCTGAAGGCTGGCAGTCTTTTTAGATTAGAATTGAACAAATGTTTCCTTCTATATTATTTTTTATAACAGAGGGAGGACACTCCGCCTTTCAGAAATTTTTGAACATCAGGAGTGTGTCTGAAGTCCGTTCTCAGTGCTAAAAAAAAAAGATGTTTTGCTCCACATGGCCTACAAAGGCCAAATAAATTTACAAGTACCTTGCGACTAGTGGATTATCCAGAAGAATAGTCTTTAAATCCCATATGAGATTCAGGCATCAGCATAGCATATCTAAAAATAAAATAGCAACTGTGCAATATCTCCTCTCCCATGAACAGTCTACAAAAATACAATGCCCAAATATAAAATGCGGCACATTCTGACTATACTGCAGGGAAAGGAAACAGATGAAGAATGGGCATCTTTTCCTAAGATTTGATAAATCGTTTGATCATAAAAAAGTCTAGGCCTTTAATGCAAATTTTATTCTTCAACCTTGTGCATGACTGTAATGGTTTCTTTGCAACATCATAACTAGACGAAAGTAGCTACTTTTGTATGATTTTTCATTAGATGTGCTGCACTACACATGAAAGTATTTTCCATTGTGAACTTTATTTTAGAGAATACCTAGGCTGAAGTGCATGAATATAATGGGTCTGTACTGAGACCTGGACAAGTATAAGTTAATAGACTTACAGAAATGTTGGTGGGAAGGGACCTCTGGTTGGACCATTCAGTCCAGCCTCCTGCAGGACAATTCCCATCACTGGTTCAGATCAGTTGCAGCTCTGTTTAGTTGAGTATTGAAAATCGCTTAAGGATGGAAATCCCAACAGTGTTTCTGATTGCCTAAGCTGAACCTCTATTTTTCTAGTCTAGGTGAGACCCAAGAGACCATCCTTTCACCAAAGCCAGCACGCAGGGCCCCAGGATGAGCTCATAGCATCCACAACCCAGCACCTATGGAAAATGATCAGTTTGACAGGGTGACAGTTTCAGAGGGAGCAGGCAAATTTCCTCTTGGTAATGAGAAACAGGGAGAAAGGGAGAGAAAGAGAAAGGGGCTTACTCACTCCCCTGCTACTTTCTGTGATGAGATTTTTGACACCACAGAGAAACACTCTTCAGCTGCTATTTCTCAAACTACATAATGCTTTCACCGCCCTTTATCAAGCAATATCTCTCCACCCTCTGTGTATTTTTTTAAATGATCAATAACCAAGGTGTTCATGATTTAAAGGTGAATTTACAGTAACTGCTGACTGCTTTAGTGCTAGAAAGTTGGTCTCTTGTTTTTACTATGCAATTGGTAGAAGCACTACATGTTCTTGGCAGGAAAAATAGCTAGAAACCTCAGGAATGCGTGATTTCTAATTTCAACAGAGTGGTAGTTGATTAGAAGTATTAGCATAGCTTAACTTTATCCACTATCCAAACTTAATATTATCCTTTGTTTAATACACTGATAGAAAAAGAGCACTCTCCTTTGTATGACTCTATTGTTTTCATTCTCTGAGGCCCGAGTCGGTGTTGACATAAGCAGACTCAAGTCCACAAAATGAATGAAGTTAAACCTCATTTTGCCAGCAACAAAAGTTAGCCTCTGGAGTAATGCTTATTATGGTTTGTTTGTATCAATTAATCAACACAAGGTTAACTTTCAATCAGCACGTGGAAAGAACGCAACACAATTAGCTAAAAAAGAGTACAAAATCCCTTGGTTTAGCATGAAGTGGGATATTTCTATAACCACGCAATACAAGCACAGGAAGAACTAACCAGTCACTCTGAACAAAGAATCCCCCGAACTACAACTGCTGCAGCAGGGCTCAGCTCAGGGGTTATCTAGCCATACGTCCGAGCTGCTGTGCTTCTTATAGCTGGGCTGGTATCTTATATGGCACCACAGTATTCCCTGTGGACAGGTTACACCATTTAGTGCAAGCAGACATGTTGCAAGCACAGTGCTCCGTTGTGTACAGTAGCTATGGCCAAAGTGTTAGGTACACTAAAGGAGTGCAGCTTCACACACTAAAATTAGGATGGCTTCCCTAAAAATGGAAATAAAACTCTAGTTTTCAGAAGCTGTCCATAAGACATTAGAAAATGGCATGCAAAAAACTACCAGAGATACTATAGATTCACCAATCAAAAATTTCACTGTGATGTCTGTCTTTCACCCTATCTAGCTGCTAAATGAAGTGAAATCATTGCATCTCTGGCTAAGTGCAGTGCTCAATACATGGGAGACTTTGTTTTACTGACAATTTTAAGAAATAGTTCATAAAAGACAACATGAAATCAATATATTCCTTGAAAAGTGTTGTCATGCGTTGCACAATTATGGTGTGCACAATGAAGAAAGTTATTTCTCACCTGTATGGGCAAGAATGAACACTGAGTTGGTCTAATTGATTAAAGAAATAAAAAGGTATGTTTGGCTCTATCTGTGTCTGAGCTGTATCATAAGAACTTTACTGACCCCAAAAGGCTGGGATTTCTGGGTTTTATTTTATTCAAGCATTGAGCTTTCTACAGACCAAGCTGAAGTACCCCAGTGCAGTAAGGCGTAGATTGAACACCACATGAGCCTGAAGGAAGGTGAAAAAAGCATTTAGAGGCTAAAGTGAATTTCATTTTAGAAAAAGAGCTCTTGGGCCAATGAGAAAGGGCCAAGAGAGTGCCAGTGAGAGTTCTGGATTTTGAAGGAAGAGTCAGAACCAAAGCTGACCTTTAGGCAACTGGACAGTGTTGAACAGACAGGTCTCCTGACTCCTCCTTGCCTGTTCTTAAGAAAGAACATAAGAGATAGTGGACTTTACAGACCGTTATGTAAAAGTTGTCACTCCTTGAGTGATTTAGTCTTATTCTTTTGAGAAAGTAGCTTCACCACTTGTATACTAAGTGCTAATCAAAAGTTTTCTTCTTTCAAGTGTTCTGCAGCTGCATGTGTCATCATGATGTGATGGGTGAAGTATCTGAATGCAATTATGACCTAAATTCCAGCCTCCCCTTCAAAGAGAACAATCTGCATTATAAATAAGGTAGGAAGATAATGCATTAAGGCTTTATAGCACATGAGCTGAGGGAAGCAGTCTCCTAACTCTATGCATCTAAATTAGTGTGAATACTGCTCTCTCTCCTATTCATTCCCAGGCTTGCAATTTGAGGATCCTCAAAAAAACTGAAAGTCTAGTTCAAATGAGAGCAGCAGAACATTCCCTAAATGACTGGTCAGGGAAAAGGGCCAGAGATTACAGTGCTTTTGTTACCAAGTCAGCTGTGGAAACCAGTGAGAAAAAAGAAGAGGATTTCACTTTTTCCGTGTGTGTGTATCTGTGTGTATGTGTGAAGGGAGAGAGAAACAAAAAAGGTGAAAGACCAAAAGACCTGCCTGAGAAATAGTACTCTTGTGCAGACTAAATGAGGGTTCCTAAAATGACATGTGAGGTTGAGCCACTAGTACTCTGATCAAGGATGTGTTCTTTATGAGCTCCTAGTAAAACTGCTGAAGTATTTGCTCTAATATCTGAGATATATCACATTTCTAAAGAAAATGTGTGATGCTGTCCTGAGTTCTAATCAGCTACCAGCAGAAAGCAGTCTTCTCAGAAGAGTGTAATGCAGCCAGTTTTGTCCAGCAAACTGAATACTCAGACAGGTATTGCTGCATTAAGGAAGAGCAGGGACATTAGACAAGCAAACAGAATGAGTAGCAAAGGATTTTAAGTGAAAGCCACCAACCAAAAAAATGATGGAGAAAGAGAGTTCATCATTTAGCAATTTGCAGGCCTTTTAGTGGTACTGGATCACCAAAGGACATCTGTGTAACATTTTCATCAGTCTGACAAGAGAGCCAACATCAACATTTGTCCACAGGAACCAAACTAAATATTTAAAGGTGAACTGCAAAGCTAAAATAAAAGTTGAGTTAATCATGGAAATATGCAGTGAATGACCCTACTTACAAGGTTGTTGGAGACAATTTATCACAGAAACAAGTTGAGACTCCTATTTATCAAGTCTTTTTCTGCTTTTCTGAATTTTCCTATAGATTGCCTGGTTTTGAAAGGATGCTAAAGAAAATATTCTGTGAGGACAGCACAAGTCCATGTTATCACAGATATATGATGTTAAAGAATAACATACTGCGTGATCTTCAGTGAATTAAGAAAACCTGGAGGACACCCTTAAATAAAAATAAAAGTTCGGTAATGTCATTCTAGCTATCCTGATTTAACTCCAGGTTGCAGTCTAATAGATGGGCCCACATACCTCCACACTCATTCCTTGCTTTGCCGCTTTGAGTTTTGAGCGAACAAGTTTACTGCACCTTCACTGAGGTAGATTTAAACAGAGAATCTATTTAAGAAAAATGAAAAGTTCTTCCAGGAGGTATGTGATTTTGACTTGGGGTTATGAAAAGGCTGAGAAATAGGAACAAATAGATTATTTGTTCCCGGCAATTACAAAGAAAATGTAAAATTATTTGTTAGAGGTATCAAAGTGTTTTCAAAATGAGATTTCATACTCTGTTAAAAAAGATGCCTGGAATCTTATTCTTGGATTTTCTTGGCACTTTTTGGACTTACATTATTCTTAGAGCCATAAAGTTCCCCATAAACCTATTTTTCCTTTATTCCAGCAGCAGTGTCCAATCTGTGGCACACAAATCAACTGCCACATAGTAAGCACACAGTCCAGCTCATATTCCCTCTGCTGCTTCCTTCAGAAGAATAGAAACATGCAGAAATAGAGACAGACTGAACACACTGATTCAGAAACTCTGGAGTCCAAGAAAGTATGGGGCCATTCCAAAGTATAAAAGCCCTGAACACTTAATCCAAAGCACAGAGAAACCAGTGGGAGTCTGGCCACTGTATTCAACAGGCTTTGGAGTGTACACATGCAGACAAGGAGAGTTCACCTGCACAGTCAGCTGTAGGAAACTGTGAACCAACGTCAGCATCTTTTGAAAGTGTCTTCCCACTGCCAACTGCTACTTTGGAGCCATGCAGGATCAGTAGAGGGGTGCCGAGCATGGGTTAGCCTACCCCGCCATGGGAGTTACTGCATCAGGCATTGCACAACTTGGTAGCAGCTCTGCAACTTCTGCATCAGTTTCTCATCTCTTTTGCTTGGGCCCTGGTGAGAGAAGATGGACATGTCACCCAAAAGGCTCTCCATGCACCCAAAAAGCTCTCCACGCACGGTGGACAACTGCACCAGAATTCTACTGTGTGGAAGAACCAGAGTCCTATTCAACCTTACAGGTGAGCCCCTGTGAGTTTCTGGCCAGCCAACTGCAATTTGATCCAGTTTGGGTGCTTATTTCCACATCTAGTGTCTCTTTCCATACCATGCTAATACAGCATTAGGACACTTTTTGCTCACTAAACTTGACAGCAAGCAGAAGCACCCTTGACATTAACAGAGACCCTGAGCTTGGGGCAAGCTCAATCAGGCTGATTCAAGAAGCTCAATCAGAATTTCTGTGAAAATATTAAAACATTAACAAATAGTTGATAATCAATGGTTAATCAGAAAAAGACTGGAAATTGAATGTTTTATGTCTGATTGGAAAACCAAGGAGAAGGTGGTGGCTTCCTCTCAGATTTACTTACCATTTTTCATCTATTTATTATTTGGAATTGATACTTAAAATAATAATACAAAGTCATCCTTTGGGATTAAATAGAGGTTTACATCAGACATAAAATCTCACAAAGTAGTTTTGTTATTAAAAAATCTGTTAAGTTCTAAAAACATGGGCCTGTTCCAGAACCCAGAGAAACCAATGGGAGCTTGGCCACTGATTTCAACAGGCGTTGGAACAAACTCACTGTTAGCTAAGCACACAGCTATCAGTGTGGCACTGAGCCTGGCTTAACACACTCTGCCTCTCATCAGGACTCTGTGTTCCATGGCATGTCTCAAGAAAGTCTCACAGCTACTCATTAACCAAGCATGCTCAAAAATATATAGATGGAGATATTTGAAGATGGTTGAGAGCATTGTCATGAGAACTTTTAAAGAACTGGACAACATGCCTCTCGCCAGGCACAAGGACTTAGCTGTGATGAGCATAATAAGGAGACAAAAAGTAAGAAGTTATTTTTCTGCAATCTGTAAAAAAGGAAAGTTGATAGCAGCAGGCAAGGGAATAGTATTTTAGCAGATAAAGTGCCTTCCAACAGCTGGAAACTGGAGCAATACAACTCAGGCATGAAATTACAGCACAGATTACTAACTAAGGGAACAACACACTAAGAGTTGTAGTGGATTCTACATCACTGGAAATGTGTTCATCAGATCAGCCTTTTTAGTGAAACATATACTCAGACATCCAGGGAATTCCTATGGCTTTTGCTAAGTAGGAAGTCAAGTTAGTTCCAACGCATTAATGTTCCAATGCATTACAATTTGCAGTTCTTTGAAAAATACAGTTTCATGAAAGACAGCATCACTCGCAATTATTCATGCGCCATTCCTTGCCCTCAGACCTGTCTGACTACACTTTAAATCAGCCAGCACAGAACTAAAGTGAATTCCACCCTAGATCCTCTCCAGTTGTTGGCTTGATCAATGGTCATGAAGGAAAGGAAACATGAGAGAACCAGCTGACAAACAGCTTGTTGACAAGGCTACATGTAACCAGAACAACAGCAGGACAGTCATCTAGGGAAAAGTTGACACCTGCTGTAGCAGAAATTAAGAGTTTACAGATGTTGCAGTTAGGGTAGTCAGTTGCTAATCCATACTCTCGTAATTCAAGCCTCAAAAATTCTCCAAACTATTGTAATAAGGAAGAATCCAAGCAGTTAGGAAACCGAGGCAAACAGGGCAGAGCAGCTGTTTTAATTAGTGCTTTGCTTAACCTGAGAACCGTACCCCTACTCACTGGGATCATTAAAACTAAGTTTTACATGGGTAATTGTATTTTATTTTCATCTTCTGCAGCATCACTGCTAGAAATAAGATTTTGTGGAGAAAAGTTAGCAATACCGCACCAAATCTTGGTCATAAAAAAGAAAATAAATTAATTCCAAGTGGCATACCTGTCTAACACTGGGATAAGGAGTTTTCTGGGCTTGTCTTTATGTTGCTGTCATCTGCTAATTTTTTCCTGCTGGACAATGAAATTCAAACCACAGCTGTCCATTGCTATCTTCATTCCTGCAGAGTGTTCTACCTAGTTTTATGAAACATAATTTATGAAGCACAAACAAAACATGTGTGAGCATATTCATGTGCACATGCCTAATGATGGCATGTTGGTGTCAAGGAGCACGCAGTGAATAGCAGGTGATTACAGGAATAACTCTCAAGCTCAACATAGGATTAAAATGCTGTTCTCTAAATCCTTCAAGCTCAATTCTGCTCTATTATACAATACTATAAAATGTATCAGCTGTTCTTAATTAATACTTAATGATGTTGTGATTAAATGGATGAAGAGGGCACCTAACCAGTGGTCTGTAAGTCCTCATGTCTTGGCATAGTTTTGTGGTGGCAGATGATAGTTATGTCAATACAGACACTGCACAGAGGTGGTCAGGGGTAGGCATCTACCCTCTGTTGTGCATTCTTAAGTGTCAACAACGAGATGGGTAAAAATGCAATACGGAATAAACATTAAAAGGCGTTTGGGTAGAAAAAATATTTTTGAACACTTTTTCCATTCTTTGACAGCTAGAAAATCCCTTACCCGATTTGAGGAAGAAAACAACTTTCTCAAAGCTGGAAAGTTCTAATATTTTGGAACACTGTTTTGTTTATGTTTGAGAAAGTTGTGGAACAGCAACAGGCAATGAAAGCATATATTGGCACAATTAAGTCTGGTAACTCAAGAAGCCAGATATTGTTTTCAGTTCTACACACATTTTAGTCACAATTTGCCAACCCACTTGAATAGGCTATTTTGGAAACCAGTGGTGACAACATGTGGATAAAGTTCTGTTCTGCTACTTACCAAATAAAGGAGGCTTTGGCTGGAAAAATAATGATTTGTGAAATGAAATTAAAAGAGGCAAGATGAAGCTCTGGAGAAATGTTCAAGAAGCAAAAGACTACATATAGAAATGGCTCTAAAGAGACACTTTATCCAAATTATAGTGCAGTTACTTTAGAGGGGTTAGAAAGATCCTCACATGTTAGCGTCATTAAGGCATCATGTTTAAAGAATAATAAATAAATATGTGCATATATAAATGGAAGAGGCTTTCTCCTCCTGAAGTCTTCCCTGTATACTCTGCAGTTTCCAATGCCTCCCTCTTTCTGGAAAATATAGACCTCAGAAAACTTGTCTATGCCGAACAATTGAAAAGTAATATAATTCTTGCTTGAGGGGGCCTTATCAAGAGAGCAGACAGTATCAGGAAAGGGAATGATGTGTTATCAACTAAAATGCCAATAAACTACGTTCAAGAATTCCTGTAAACGAATACATTTTTTTTCCTCATATCACAGGTTTTTTTTAAGAAGCACGATGAGAGAAGAATTAGGTTACATCCAACATAGCTCTAAATCGAGTCATTTGCAACACAAAGAGGCTGCTTACAATCGGTTCTGTACTTGATTCCACTTAGAGTGCACAACTGACCATATCTTTGTGCTGTGTCTCATTTAGACTCAGTTCCCATAAAAGAGGCACAAGACCTCTGCACCTGTACCTATTCTTGACATTTATGGTGAAATCTACTTCTCAGAAAAGACGCAGAAAAGTCACTCTTTAAAGTCTAAGAAATGACACTAGGATTCTTTGTATAGTCTTGTTCAGATTCTTTGATTCTCTAGTCATTTTTCCTTATTTTATATTTCTGTAGTCGTTTCTTTTAAGAGATATGAATCTTTGCAGATCTTTGAGAAAGTTGTGGAACAGCAACAGGCAATGCAAGCATACAAGCATAAGCATACATTGGCACATTGGCACAATGACTATCTTTGCAGAAGTCATTGCAGGGCCACTCTCCATCATCTTTGAGAGGTCCTGGAGAACAGGTGAGGTGCCCAAGGACTGGAG
>JAOXNO010000024.1:109842145-109884924 GCA_028565335.1 Limnodromus scolopaceus
AGTATAAGAAGTTCCACCTAAACATGAGGAGGAACTTCTTTACTGTGAGAGTGGTAGAGCACTGGAACAGGCTGCCTGGAGAGGTGGTGGAGTCTCCTTCTCTGGAGACATTCAAACCCCACCTGGACAAGTTCCTGTGCAACGTGCTCTAGGTAGACCCACTCTGGCAGAGGGATTGGACTAGATGATCGCCAGAAGTCCCTTCCAACCCCATATGATTCTATGATTCTATGATATTGTTTTTTTAATATGTGTGGTTTATGCAGTAGCTAGCACAGTAGGCTACCAAATCTCCATTGGATTCCTACAAGCTTTATTAAAGAACAGCCAGTCAAATATAGCAAATTTAATATTTTAAGCTAAATGCAAGCTCTGAGTTTGACGAGACTCCAAAAGGTAAATTTCATGCTTCGTCCGTAATTTGAGTTTGGTGTTATTTGTATTGCTGAACACCAAGATAAAAGCCTAACAGCCTGTCTGATAGATGGCTTAAACCCTGGTGCTATTACTCATGGAACAGCCTAAAAGCTGATAAGAGTTAGAACTAAACACATTAGCCCGTTATGAAATGTGCTTTCTTTAAGTGCTGTAGAGTAGGTTTCAGAGTTATTTCTGTACTACTTAGAGTTGTCATATAGTGTGTACAGTGCCAGATAAAATTTTGGCACTACAGGCATGCAAAAGATGATTTTACCAAAATATCAAAGGGGCAGGTCATTAAATATCTGTAGCAAAGAAACCTTGTTCAAAGAGAAACTACAATGCCTTTCCCCAAGATGCATGCCTATACATATGAAATCGTGAACTGTACATGACAGATCTGAGAGCGTATGTGGAATTGTCAAAGGTTTTCTGTATTGGTCTAAGTCTGCTCACTGTAAAGTCAACTCAGGTCTTACCCTTGGCTTTCCTGTTAGCAGAGGTAGGCCAGGAACCACAGAGAGCTTTAGAATATCCCATCTTGCATATCAAATGCTAAACAATTCAATAACAGTGCTCTTGGGTTAAGGTGAAGGTGCTACCCTGTACAATCATTTTAGTGTATGTAGGATCTGGAAATGCAGTGCGGTACATTTCTGTGACTGCTAAAGCTATAACATCTGGAATGCCATCCTGGAAGTTTTCCAGGTGATTTCCATGAGGAACACTTTGTAAAAGTTGTTACCCTTCTAAGCAGAATATGTTCCCAGGCCTACATAGCAGCAGAGATTGGATTATAAAGTGCTAAATGTTTTTTACAACTGTATCGGCAACAATAATGTATGGATAACTATTCAAGGGAAATTATTTTTACAGACAATTTCAATGGATTTGTTCCAGTCCTCAATTAGATTCGTATTTCTGGATTCAGAAAGGTAAGATAACATCTTATACTCATCCCATTGTGAAATCAGGATATCCAATCTAGGACAAATCTCTTCAGACCTCCTATTTCCCATTATTTTCATATAATGTTTTCAAAACCTAGGGCATGAGAAAAATCGCATGGGACAGAGCGTAAAGAAGCTGAATCTTTAGGAAATTTACAAAGCTGATGTTGGTCATTATGACATGGCCCAGACAGCCAGGTAGTTTGAGCATTTATCAGGGTAGGCAGGTACATGATTATGAAAGCAGATGATAAAAGGTATTTTTGGATACTGCATGGGTTTAGGAGCTGCCTCAAGTGCTCACAAGGTGAAATAATGAGGTGTCTTTTTGGTATATTAGGAGTTCATGTTGAGAGACACCAGTGGGTCTCTGTTGACTTCAAACCTGCAAACACATCACATACGTACTTTGAGCTAGAGGAAAAGAATATTAAACATGACTGGTTTAATTAGATTAGAGAAGGAGAAGAAGAGTGCTAGGGGAGAAAAAGCAAATTGGAAGCTATTTGAAGGATTTGGGGTGAGTCTAGCACAGACCATATTGTTAGTAAGGAATGACAAGTTTGGGACTGATGTGTGAGGAGACATTATGGGGAATAACAGAAAAAATGGCTGAGGAGGCTAAGGTAAATCAAGCAGTGATAATTTTTGCACAATTGAGTACATAAAAACAAGTTTAAAAATGCTGTTCAGCATGGGGTGCTAAAGGAAATATGGGGAAATATGGATAGAGTCAGAAGACTATCTCAAAGACATAGAGGCAGCCTCACTGCCCCTATTCTCATTGTTATATGTACATTAAGAACAATGTTTATGCAATTATTCCAGAAGTTCACAGCACCAAAACCAATGGGAATCTCACAGCAAACCAACAGGTTCAGCTGAGTTTCCCCATGATTTATGCCTCTAAAACTATGTATCCAAATTTGTCTTCTGGGTAATACCCTGCACACTTCTCTCTCTTTCTTTTCTTTTCCTTTTCTTTTCTTTTCTTTTCTTTTCTTTTCTTTTCTTTTCTTTTCTTTTCTTTTCTTTTCTTTTCTTTCCCTTTTTTTTTTTTTCTTCAGAAAAGCACACTCATTAATGAGATATTATTCACACATTTGCCATGTGCAAGGTGTGATCACAAGAATAAGATTTGGGGAAATAACTATTTGTCTTCTTGGAAACTTTTAACATTTTATTGTTTAAACTTATTTATGATTGAAAAACTGCAGTCATCAACTGCATTTACAAATCAGAAAGAATTGTTCCTGCTCAATACTTCATGTTGCATGTTAATGAAATAATTTGATATAGAAGAACAATTAACGTCTCTTTTCAAATAGAAATGTATTCTGTATTTTTCTTTGCTTTTCAGTAAGAACACTGTTAGACTATGGTATGTTAATGAACTAAGATTTTCTGACTGCAAATTTTACCCCATCTAAATTGGACTTCTGATTGTGTAGTTATTAAACTTTATGCCATTTAAGATGTCTTTTTAAATTCCCTGATCACCAAGCAAATAAAAGTTTTGAATTCTCTTAATGTTATCTTCTCTGTCCTAGCAGCATCAAAACTATGCTAAATTTGTACAGATATTAGGCGCATTGTTTAAAGATTTTTCAGCTCAATGCCTTCAAATCTAAATTATATTTGACACTGCAATTGTAGAAGTTTAATGACTTTTGCATGTAAATAGTGCCATTTAGCCAGGAAACTACTTAATTGTTTCTGAAAAAAGACTGCAAGTTCAGCTTAGAGACTGTTAAACCAAAGTTTGTGTCTTTTGAATTTGAAAGGCTCAGATATGCAAGTCATTTCTGTGAGCCTGCTTGTAAGCCTTCTGATTAAGGAAAGTGGAAGAAAGAAACTTAATTTTGTAAAAAAATACTATAATTTTTTTTTTCCTGTTGAAATAAGAAACCAGGTCACCTTAAAAAGGGCAAAAGTTAGCTGAACACACAAAAGACATGATTTCACAACAAATACAACTTTCTTGTACAGAATCATTTGTTACAGACAAGCCAAACCACTGAGAATAATCAGTAAGAAACATTTTAGACCATTGCCAGGAGTGCAAAATTTTTCCTGCCAAGGAACAATACCCACAACCTCCTCTGAATTCACGGGACCAAACATACTCTAAAGGATACCCAGGTCTGAATAATGGCATCGCAATTGTGCCCTTTTCCTCCCATGGCCATACAGGTAATTAATGTAGAATTCAGCATTTGAAAACTTCATTAGATGAATCCCTTTGTGCCACAACAAGACCATGGCAGAATTTATCTCAAGGCTTATTTCTGAACCATGAGTTCCCTGTTTTTAAAGACAAGAGTAGGTTTGCAGCCACCATCGCTCCTTTCTTCAGTACTCTTTTTCAGGTCTTTTCTTCTGAAAGGGTTGTAACTTGGAGAAGCTTTCCCCCATGTTCGTACACAGAGGCTCACAGTGCCATATCAGTCTGCTCATCAGACAAAGGGAAAGAAATGGGATGAAGTTAAAGAAAGAAAATATTTCAAGATTAGCCCTCCCAGTGTAAATCAGCGTGTGGACCTTCACTGGGTCACATGAAAACCTCACGCTCACATTTAATTTGCCCATCCTGAAGTATTTTTCCTCCTAATGCCAAATACCATAATGCTCTCTGTCAGTGATGTGAAATTATTGTATAAGCTACATATCGGGTACACTATTGTTAATGAAATGCACACAAGATGATGAACAACTTCCTTTTCCTGCTGGAGCCCAGCTGCAACCAGGCCCTGTATCCTTGATGCTGTAAATCAGGCCTTTGTACTCCGGGAGGATTCAATCAGCTGCAGGTGTGGGCCCGCCAAGGCCCGCCTGGGATTAGGTAGCAGTATTTGATATGAGATCCCAAACAGCACCAGCAATCTACACACCACATGTGGCCAGTCTTTGGAGAAAGCAAAGGAAAAACGCTGATGAAATGTGGCACAGGACCATGGAATGCAATTTCAAACTTCCACATCTGCAGGAAAGAGAGAAAGAAAGTTCCTAATTTCACAGTGATGATGTCATTGAGAATACACAATAGTGAAAATGATGTGCCAAGGCTTTCATAAATTTAACCACTTAGGATGCTGCTAACCGAGGGCTGAGATCTGCGTGTGATATTCATGGCCATAAAAAGGAAATAAAGTTCCGCGGAGGGACAAGTTGGTCCACGGGTCTGTCAAAGGGTTCCTGTCGGTGTGTTGGTGTGTTCGTGTTGTGACCGTGGCTTCACAGACTGAGCATTATCACAGTGCAGATGCAAAACCAAACCTTTGCTGAAGCTTGTTCACTAAACGTTATCACTAAAGAGAGGTGATTTGATCAAACTTATTCGAGCCTGAAAAGGTAAAGCACTTGCCTTCAACAAGAAACAACAAAAACGGTTGTTCAATTCACTCCCAGAGGTTAAAAGTTGTGAAGAGTTTATTTTTAACATATATCGTTGATATCTAAGGGATAAAGAAATGTTAAAACAGGTCTGGTTTTGTTATTACCGTAAAGATAAAATATATTGAAAAGAGCATGTCCTTGATTTTTTTTCATAAAAAAATCTGTTTTCCATTAGCTTATCTTGATAGGTGAAGTTAATCATTATTTTCAACCATATATGATTTAGATATTATGTCATTAATTCATGTACAATCCATCTGAATAATGATTGTGGTTTTCTGCTTTACAAATTCATCTACTTCACTGAGAAACCAAGAGAGTCAAATTCCATGCAACATCTGGTTTCCATTTTATGTAATTGCTATTTTCAGAGTTATAATCATGTGTTATTGTAAGGACCACAGTGTCAATCACACTGCTAATGGGGAAAATTCAATGCCTAAATACCTGAGAGAACAAGAAGCTGACTTAAACAGGTGCATTTAGACACTTGGTTTTAAGTATAATTCTAGTCTACCAATTTAAATAAATCATTTTAAGAAGAAACTATATTCTTTCCGTAACTTCTACTGAACCAAAGTTTAATACAAGCTTTCTACACTGTGAGCCTGGTTTTGCTCCCACTAGTTCAAAAACAGTAGGATTTGATCCCATGCAAGTTCCAGTACCATTAACCCAGTTCAGCTCTAAATCCAGTTTACTTAGCCAATGTCAGTAAACAAAGTTAGCCCCCCTTTTGCAAATATGAGTGGAGAGGAGAAAATTTAGCACATTTTAAAGAATACCAGGTACACATCTGCCTTACTTATCACATCCATAAAAAGGTGCAGAAAATAGACAACATAGGAAAAACATGGCAATCCATGTTTTCAGGTAAACTACTGTACCAAAAATGCAGTGTAAATATATTCTTATGGACTTATTTAAAGTGTGATTATAAGCAGAGCGACAAGCATTCATCAACTTTCAGAGCAGTTACAGCTCTAAGTACAGATCATGACAGAAAAAGCTCTCTGATCAATCTTTCCTCTTTTTTATAGTTTTGTTTATACACATTTTCAGGCAGAGCTGACTAGTTCCTTAAAGTGAAAGTATGAAAATAATACACATTTTAATAATTTTATTTTACTATGGGTAATAATACATATATAGAAAATTATATATTTACATGTATAGTAATTGTCTATATTTTGGGGGCAAGAGAGTATACTTTGAATAATTGGAGGTGGCGTGCAAAAACACATTCATTTTTATCTTAGTACTCACTATATCAACTAGCAGGTGCTCACTTACTCATTACCTTTGGGTACCAACACTCAGTAAATACATAAAGTATATCTAATCTCTGCTTTTGAAAACAGAGATTATCATACTCCAAGGTAAGGAGAAGAGTGACAAGTCTTGCAATTCCAGGAGTAGAGGGATTCTGTGAAAATTGCCCTTAGCAGGAGCAATAAAAGCTTTTTTTTTTTTGTTAAGGAAAGGAAGTTGCTCTCCTTTGATTTGGTGAATATAGCTTTCAAAAAGCATCAGTTTAAACCAATTAGATGGGGCAAAAAAAAAGCCCCAATAAGCAAACAAACAAAAAAACCTTGTCTTCACTGGCTGCAGGATGATGGCTTAAAGGGAAAAGCGTGGAGGCATTTACACATATGTACACTCTTGCCATTAATACCTTCTCATATTCCATCCCACCTCTGCTCCTCGTAACCTGCAGGTACACAGTGGAGTGAACACAGGACAGGAATGGACTGTGTTTAAGAGAATTGAGACTGGGAATGACTTTCCTGACCTAGCCCTGAAAGCTAATCTCTGCTCGCTCCTCTGGTGAACGTTTGAAGCTTGGGCTGAAACCAGCTGCCAAGTTGGAAGCCGTGCCTGTTATTGCCATGAGAGCCACAGCGGGCACACCCTGGCTCTGCTTCCCCGGGGCTTCAGCATTAAATGCTCCGCAGTCGCATCCCCACAAGTAGTTTTGCATGTACTCACAACCTCAGCTCTGCAGGGTGTGGTTGGATCCTTTTCCAGCTTGGACAAGTGCCTTTGTGCACTGCAAGGGAAGAGCTGCATTTACCCATCTGGTGATTTTATGGCCACGTTAATTGACCCAAAGTAAATTTCTGCATTTGCTGGTATGCACACATCAGTCAGCCACTATTATGAGGGATGCCTATGGTGATTAAAAAAATATAAACATGACTATGACACTTGGAAAACCCTGAGCTGCCATGTCATCTGAATTGCAGGCAATAGCTCATTCCTAACAGGAACTGTAAGTAAAGGCAATATATTTTTTCACTTTCCCCAGAAAACAATGACTGAGGTGAAGGTTCATCAGTACCGCTTGCAGGGAATGCAAAAACATGAAAAGAGATACACTGAATTAGTCCAGAATGTGGTGGAGCACACCGCAACGTATTCTAGGTTTCTTTCACATCTGAGTTAAGAAAGTCATATGGTCCCTAGTCAGCACCGGGTACCCTCATAATTTTCATAAGGGGTCCCTCAAGTGAGGGATTGTGTTTGTTTCTCTTTTTATTTTTTAAATCACTTTTCAGCTCAGGATTGAGTACAAACCTTTGATTTCCCATTTTAAAAAGGACATATCAAGCCTGAAGAAACTCATGAAAACTTCAAAGCTAACACCCCTGATGGCAGAAGGTAAATCAAAAGAACTCCAGATTTATGATTTTTTTTTTAATCTTATGATTTTGAGAGGATGCAGCTCATGATTTGTAATGCACAGGGTCAGCAGAAACACAGGCATACTCTGCATTGCAAGGCTCTGTGTAAAGCACAAGGCACACACTACACCAGAGGTAACTCCTAGCTTCTTAGGGTTGACAGCAAAATTCCAGAGTCTAATTTCACAGCTATTATTGCCTGACTAACCGTAATGTAGAATTTGTGGGTATAAGTCTTGGTATATTGAATTATTAGTTTTGTTAATAACTGTGTTTGCAAAACATTGCCTTAAAGTAAGAAAATCAATAGCATTCTTCTCGTATGCAAGTAAATGTTTACTGGATTTTTCTCCTTTATAAGGATTATATTCCTCTGTTAAAGCAATAAACAAGGGTAGTTATATTCTTCCTGACTTTAATTCCTGTTATCATGCAAATCAGCTTTAAATTCCCAAGTCTGAAATTTCACCAACATGAAATTTTTCAGCATTTATTAAAGTAGAGGGAACAAAAAGCTGTACCCAAAGAAATCTTCGCACCCAAATACAGCAGAGAAAAATTCCTGTGCAACTCATGAAGCAGAACACAATAAATTAGACATTTTCGATCTCAGACACAGAGGCATGGAGAAGTTGAATGTATTATACTTTTCACAGAAATTTAAATAATAATTGATCCAACAAAAATAATTTTGTTAGCATCTTCTAGAAGTAAAATTTGCTGCAAGACACATAACATAAATTATTCATATGAAATTATTTTTACTACATTAGACTCAACTAAAATTTAGACAATAAACAGTAAGAGAATTTCTTGTCTGTGCAAACATCTTAGTTTGTGTTTTGAGTTTGCAATTGTGTTGCTTCCCAGTTATTGGCAATGAAGAGTCTGTCTTAGTCCATTTCTTGGAACTCATCACTGAGGTATTGCACAAAGACCACAGCAGAAGCCTAATTTTCATAAATAATCATTCAAACAATAGAGTTCCAGAACAGTATTTTGTAACTGCTTTCAGATAGTCAGACACTGTTGATTTTAGACTTTTAGCTCAGGTGATACTCAGAGCACTCATGCTTTGTGTTTGGTTCACTAGACAGTCAGGAGGAGAGGATAATCTAATCAGGATACTCAAGCTTGATGTCAAGACAGATGACAATGAAAATGTCCCAGATGTCCATGAGCTGTTGTAATCATGTACTTGATAGCTCCCTGCTTTGTCCATACCAAAGGAGTACCCTAATTTTCTTTTTTAACTTCTACATGTCCAACTATAAACTAGATGAACTAAATGAACAGTTAGTGAAAGACATTAAAACACAACAAGAGAAAGGTCTTGTATGGTTAAATTAGTTGAATAAGTACAAGTCTTGAAAGTTTTGAGAGACACCTCGATATACATCCTTCAGAAATTCAGGGTGAGATTCAGTTGTCTAAACATAGGTAAAACATATGTACTTAGCACCATTTTAGATGGCCTATGGTGTTCTACCCCCTCCATGAGCTTCTCCAGATATGTGTGGGTCTGTTGCACATCCTGTGTTATAGGTAAAACAGCTTGCGTGGCTAGTTTGGATATACCAGAGCATTTCAGATGACAGCAGATGTATATGTGTAAGCAGCTCAATTTTGTCCACAAGATTCAAGTCACACAGCAAGGAATATTATGTAGGCTACTAAAACCCAGTGGGCGAATACAGTCAGAGAGGCGCAGGCCCAGGTGACTGTAGTGGTCATTTAGGATTGTTGGTGTAACAGCTGAATCCCACCTTTAATCCCACCCCACTTCCACCCTCTAGAACCTAGGTAGGTATAGCCACAGATTATCCCTAGCCAGAAAAATGGCTGATCCCAATGTCCAGCTTTTAGTATGGACTCCTCATTGAAGAAGGCTTTTCATAAGACATCACATAGAGTCTTATCTTACTTGCCTTACTCGACTCACATTCTTAAAATGGGGGCTCTTTGTGCAACTCAGCTGCCGTAACTCAAGTACTGAATGCCATCAGAGACACTCTGACACATCCACACAAGGCTTGCAAGGTCTGACATGGGACCTTCTGCATCAGCAGTAGGAGGCCAGGCAGGATTGCACACTGTGGTTGAAAGGACACAAGGTGCCTACTGGTAGGCAACAAAATCAAGTCATCTATGGCTAAGCCCCAGCTATGAAGATTCACAGTGTAATTTCTAACCCTCCTCAACACTCTGATGATGCCTTAGAAGGATTGGTTTTATTCGTTTGCAGGGCCAAAGAAACATTATGGCAAATAAAATAATAAATGATAAGAGAAAAAGTGATCCAAGAAAAAAATAGTCTAAATATGAGAATCATGTTCCTAATGCTGAGGTCTACCAGCCAGTGGAACATTGTTCCAAGGGAACTCATGATAGAATCGTTGATTAGCTACTTAAGGCAAGGCAAAACAGTACTCTTAAGAACAAATATTTCTGTAGGGAATGATTCTGTATGTGCAGGGAAGTCAGCATGATGACCTCTTAGTTCTAGTCCATAGAAATTTTCTTTTAGTGTGTGATACCAGGTAATGAATGTACAGACTCAGTGTAAAAATTAGCTGGCTTAGGAGGATTTAAAAAGTAAACATGTGGAACACAGTTTGAAATATTCATGTTTTCCTCTCATAGAAAGCCAATGTAAATATTATTCCACATGTTATCAAGTAATTCCAAAGCTAAATGTACTCACCCTAAGAATGGTCATGATCAAAATCTAACAAAGTCCTTTTGAAAGAGCTCAGTGTATCTAAATTAAAGGTAGCCCAAAGACAGACATGATTCCATTTCAGCTCCTGGGGAAAGAACTGAGGACCACTTGCTCTTGCTAGTTCAGTGAACCAGGTCCACTTCTAGCCCAGTCTGAGCTCCAAGCAATCCATATGCAAGGCAAGGAACAATCTATCTATGCCTTTGCCCCTCCAGAAGGCCTGACTCATGAGGTTCAAGCAGAACTTAGTTCACGAACATGGACAGTCTTCTGTGCAGAGCACAACAATCATGGTGACTTTCATCCAGACTGATGAGGCAACAGTTTGCAAAATAGGGATCGTGTACTGAGCAGGTGGAAAATTTGAGCTTGGTATCTTTTTCATTCATCCTTAGGGACTTCTGCTGTCCCCATGACTATTGCACTCTGTGCACTCTGTGCAGTGGCTGAACAGAAAAGAGGAATGGCATGAGTTCCCTTCATCTACGGAGTCACCCTGATTAATCACTGCTGATGGGGATGAGCATCTCAGAGACAGGCAGCTATGCATTTAAAACCCTGCCACACTGAGCACAAGTCTTCACTTCTGAGCTATTATTCAAACTGAGATAATAAAGTTCCTCAGTGAAGTTCTCTCTGCTCCGTGTTGAAGAAGGTGAAGATGCCTAATCAGAATCCAGGATTTAGAAGGTGCAGTTTGAAAGAAAATGCTAACTCCAGATCCCTGTATTTGGTCTATCTTATTGATGGTTTTAGACAGCTCCTACTTAACTTTCAGGAGTAAGGAATGACTCATTGGAGGTCATTGCATCCCTACAGGGACTGTGCAAGAAAACTGTGTATCTGCATTCCCTTCATGTGTCCAGATAGACATTTATAGATATTGCACTGCCAGAAACAGATGCCAAGAGAGGGAATTCTGAACCTGACCCAATGGGAAACAGTAATGATACGCCTGTCATAAACTAATCATAACATCACAAATGGGGCAAACAATATTTTAGCGATTTGATTTCTTTTTGGCTGTATCTCCAGTTTTGGTTTTCAGTGAATTATTGTCTTCTTTAGATGACTGAATTAGAAAATATTCCCAAGAGAGACAAAAGCAAAGGGGTTTTATTGTTCCTATCTGCACCCCATCGATGGGTGCTACTCCGCTTTAGTCAGCAGTTACGTTCCTTTATCCCAGCGATGAATTTCTTCCAAAGCCTTAACTGTAAATAATTACCTCCTGATAGGCAGATCCCATCTTTTAGACAGTTAAGCTTCTTTAATCGGTACGTTCTTAAAAATACTCTCTCAGGTTTCCTTCACAATCTATTTCTGGAACAACATTATTGGTAGCGAAAAATCTTTGCTACCAGTTACAATACTTTCATCAGCCCCATAAAAGGAAGAGAAGCTGGTTCAGCAGAAATCATTTATGGATAAAACTTCTGGATACACGCACAGCTTCTGCAGGATGCCGAAAGCCCATTTCTTTTAGTCAATCCAAGATTCAGAAGTAGAGGAGTATGTGACTTCAGCACTGCCAACTCTCATAATTTGCATCCTGAGTCTCATGACAGTTTGCTGTTTCTTTTCCATTAAGCTTCAGCTCCTGTGGTCATACGATTAAGCAAGAATCTCAGCTTTCCTCCTATAAAATAAATAGATTCCAGTCTCTAGACCAGAACTGCAAGCTAGAAAGAATGAACCAAAAGAAACCAGGAGTTTCCCAGTTCTATTTAGTCATGTGATTTTTGAGTCATGTTTTGACTGTTTGATGACCAGTACAATCTCTGAATGTCAGTGGCTGGCAGTCTTGAGGCTCTCTCACCTCACTGCAAAAAGGGAATGAAGGCTTTTACTTGGAGGGTTGCTTTACAGCATGACAAAATCCAGGGAGGATAATTGAAATGCTGGACCAGTTGTTAAATGTGTATTATCTAAAGGCCACCTGCCTGGCAGATCAAGGCAATGAGTCCCTACAGAACTATTAAGGGTGCTGCTTTTTGCACTTCCCTGACTTCAGTATGGTTTTACTTAACACATACACCTGCATAATTGAAATCAATCCAACCATAAGTGATACTCATGAACAAAAAAACAATACGCAAAACAAAACAGAAAAAATGAGAGTTAACAGGACCGGCACTAGACCAGTAAAAATAGCTGATGAACCTTGCCAGCTGTTGAAAAACTGTCTGTGGGATCAGTTCCTTTGTTCTTCTCTAATAATAGTTTTGGTTTATGTTTCTTTTTTCCCCCCCTTCTTTTCTTTTACTTTTACTGTTTTCATTTTGCTTTGATGTTGAAAACAGCCACAGCTGCAATACAAAAATTATTGTTCCTACTCTCATACACAAGTTCATGCACTCAAAGGCAACTTTCTTTATGCATACACATTACACGTACAAATACATACTCACGTGTAAATATATACATGCCCCAACACACGCAGACTATACATTGTTTATTAATATAACCTGATGTCAAATGACTACAAACAAAAAGGGATTGTTTTGTCTAGCAAAAAGGAAAAATTATAAACTTGAAGATCCTTTTATTTACAAACTTCTAATAGCACATAAGAAATTCTTCAACTCTGTGAAACTCTGTGAAACTTTGGAAGTCCTCTCCAAATGTTTCAGAATCCTATACAATATTAATCATTTGTTTTTTCATTTATTTAAATGTTATATTTGCTACAGATGCCCTGAGCATCCTAGACAACCTTGTAACTTACAGAGTGTCACAAATATGACACCAGCCCAGATCAGCAGCAATGTGAAGATAACAGAAATCATCCTTCCCAGATGCACATTGCCAAGAGACAGAACCTCTCCCATCCAGCTTAGTCTAATATAGTTCCTCATATGCAGAGGAGATAAGATAGACCCTCCAGAGTGCTCTGAAGTCTACTGCTCTGAGCATATTGAAAACATGAATTTGTAGAATAACTTCCAAGAGCCAGAACTCTTCTAAAAGTTATTCATCTCATTTCTTAAGTTAGTCTCACAAACCTCCTGTGATGTTAGCAGATATAATTATTCCTTTTTTGATGGGAGGAAAGAGAAGAACTGGGAATGTAAATGGCTTATTCAAGGTGACACAGGAAGTCTGTGAAGAGCTGCAAATTGAACCCAGGTCTTCCAACTCCCAGTTCAGTCTTTATATCAATCACAAAACCTTCCTTCCTCCACTGAATATTTAAAAACAAAAACATTTATAACTTGACAAACAGTTTCTTTCTTCGTGCATCAAATTAGATGCCTGAAGTGGATTTATTCCTTTCAAATTTGACTCAATTTACTACATAGTGCAAATTATCACAATATTTCTTAAATTACTAAAATGATAACAATGACTTCTGGAATACAACTTAGAAAAAATAGCAGAAAAATATATCACACCAGCTCAGGTTGTAGAATCACTTTATCAGATGGGTCAGGCATTAAGCCAAGCAAATAAACGGAAGGTCATTGATGCAACTCCTTTGACAGCATTGTAATATAACTACACAAGAGAGCAGGAGCAGGGGTCAAGATTTTTTAGTTCTGTTTCTAATTATCATCATTATTATACATCATTAACATTTCCCAACTGCATTTCCCAACTAATATAAAAAATACAGATCCTACTTTCCATGGTTTACATCTGAAGAGATGAGATTATAACCTACCACAGACATGTTGAATATGCTTTGGTGAATCACAGCTATTTTCTAACTCACTTTTCTTCATTGTAAATGGATTATATTAACTACTACTTCCCTAGCAGCTCAGTTGCAAGGCCTAAATAACAGGGTGGGGAGGTGATTTTGTCTTTATAATTTATGATAGAGTCACAGGGATCATTTGCAAGATGAGACACCACAGGAATGAACACCAAAACTAGAGCTAAATCTCTAACAAAATATCGCCGTCACAAAAATGTAACCATCTCTGAAATAGACATATCTGTGCATGTATTAAAGGTTATATGTATAAATATACAGATAAAAAATCAGAAAGATTAGTAACTGTGTTGAAATGCATACTCGCATGCACATACGTATGTGTTGAAAATACTGCTGTCTCCTGGAAATGTCCCAAGAACAGCTTCAAGTGCTAGAAATTGTTACCATTAGTTCACCTTACCAGGAAGATAAAAAGAAATTGTTCGAAGCATCTGAATAAAGAAATATAGTTTATGGAGGTGACAGGTACACAGCTAGCAGCGACAACATCTTATTTGAAGTTTTTAACTATTTCGGTATTTCTCTTCTAAATTACTCCCAGTTCTTTTTACAGTGCCAGCAGCCAGAGTGAACTCTCCTTTCTTTCATCCTGTCTGCTTCCTTTGGACACTTCCCATCCCTGCTAAAAACATTCCGCAATGTTCAGTGGTGCGGTAGATCTACAACAGGAAACAGCTGGTATTGACAGCTGGCAGACACAGGGCGAGGTGGGGCTGGGGTCCTAGCACTGAAGCTCCTATGACCCAGCATGTTCTCTGGCTTCAGGTTATTACGTGGTGAACTCCACCTAAAAACAGTAGCATGGTCGTCAGGGGAGGCAGCACCCTGCTGTGAAACATTGCTGACCTCTGACAGGTGGTATGAACCATGTGATAAAAGGAGAAAAATAGGATCTAATTTCTAGCCAAGGGTCTCTTTCACAACTGTAGATAGCTGGTGATAAGGTTTATCAGTGTGCTCTGCAGACACTGTGTTCATAATTTGTTATACAGCAGGAAGCAATCATTACAATTTTGAGGGGGGGCATGTGGAGACTAATTCGTATCTGGAGCCATTGCCAGCTCAACAACAACAGCTCCAGCTTCCTCTTGAATTTTAGTTTTCCTGGAAAAAAATATCTCATATTGTCTACCACTCTTCTTGCCCCAGGGAAGAAGACCTAATGGGGGAAAGCCAGCTGCCCTTCTTCTCCCCTGAGGGCTGAGTGCTGTTTACAGGAGGAGGGAGAGGACAGGAAAAGCCCAACTTCTCAGGGAGAAAATTCTTCATCCCTAAACTTCTGGCTCTTGAATGTCCCTCCACCAGCCCTCCGTTGGCTAAACAGGAGAAACAATGGAGGAATCCTAAGATGGACACCCTTATTTTGAATGGAGAGATGGGTGCAGCCAGCAAAGATGTCTATTTTCTTGATCTCCAAGACAGTAAAAAGTGCTATTGGGAAAACAGGGGAAAAACTAAGGATATATGTCTTCGGAGGGGAAAAGGGGCTGTGTGAAATGAAGAGATAAATAGGTGGTGACAGAAGTGATGAGACTAGAAATGGTAGGAGAGCTCTAGGAACGGAGCACTGAATCATCTTTTCCTATGCATCTGTGGGAGCTGGGGCTCTAGGATCACCCTCTAGACGATCAGGTGCTCTGGGGCTGAAAAGAGACGGGAAGAATTCCAAAGCTTAAAGACAGATTAAACAATTCATTGTAGTCATTTTTAGATAAATCAGATGAAATATACTCATACTTTGGGAATTAATTCTATAGTTTTGCAAATCAGGCTCGTGATTTTTGATCCTCTGGAATTGTCAACACTGTATGCAGTGCATAACCACAAATGTGATACAGCTTTTTGTATGGGAGCAAGGAAGAACAATAAAATGTCTCCTGTAGCATTTACAACACTTATAAAATGACTTTGTTTTCCTCTCCTAGAAACCAAGTTCATGAAGAGGGATGGTCCATCAACAATCATTTACAAGGAAACCCACTGGAAGATTAAGCAACAAAGTTAAGAGGTTTTCAGTTCTTGCCAATCAGATAAAATTTACTTGTCCCATTTATTTTGCTTCTTCTATTATCTTTTTAGGCTGGAATATATAGTTCAACTGCCCAGGTCTAAGATGAAGACATACCTAATTGGCTTTTATGTGCTACCTACCTTCATGCAACAATGTCCTCCCACACTGTGTGGTTCTCCTACACATTGGTTGGCCTTTCTCCTGTCTACGCCATACACAGTGGTGTAGGCTGGTACTCACTTATGAGCTAGGACCAGAGCAGACAATTCTTGAAAGGAAACTTTGTAGAAAGGCAAAAAGTACCTTCATTTTTGTTCCACTCTTCATGCTGTCAATTGTCTTGTGGCTGCTGCACTCTAATCTATTCAATCAGAAAATTCTGTTTCTTTTGTTAGAGTAGAATTAAGCAAATGATTTGATAATGTTGTAATTAAAGGTGCATCACTCTTCTGCATTTCAAATGCTGCCTGAGTACTAGAACTCATTGTATTGTTTTTATTTTATCTTACTCTTTTATAGTACTGACCCTTTTACCTTTGGTCCTGCTGTCTGTCACTCTGCCATCCTAGTAAGTCAAGCAAGCTACAGGCACTATCATAGAGAATACTTTTTATTTCAGAATGAGTGAAGCAGGGGGCAGGAGTTGAACAAACATGAACTATCAGATTCCTATTAGTGTCAAAATTTAATAATTTTAGTTGAAGCAGGATGTATGAAGATCTTATCGTTATAACCAGGCTTGATCCCAAATGCATGGTCACTGTGGGGCAAGTGTGCCAACTCCATGCCAGAATGGTTTTGAATGGTTTTTGCTTCAGTGCCTTGCGTCCACTGTTTTCCGTTCAATAGTACCCTGTGTTGGGTGGAAGGAAAAGGAGTGAGATCTGTGAGATCACTAGGTCCGGAGTATACACCAGTGTATACCCTTATCTGGTATGCAATCCATATCTACAAAATTATCTTGTCAAGGTCAGTCCTCTGAGTTTTTCCATAAATACAGCCATGAAGTACTTCTCTGAGACAGCGTGTGGGGCTTTTGCACTATGGCTTCCATAAAGAGCAGTTCAAACAGGTGAGCAGAAGAGTAGCACAATAAAAAAAGAAATCCTAAAAGATTTTCCAACTAGCCAGAAGGCACTGTGTGGCGATTTGCTCTGAGGCATTGGCTAATATCACCAAGTGACCTTTCACTAGTTGTTTGACCTCTTTGTGCCTCAGCAAGTTCATCTGGAAATAAAAGCAAGACTTCACTGGAAACCAGACATTGAGTGTAAACTGTGGTTTCCTAGATAAATAAATTACAAAAGAAAGTTTTATAGGAGTCACACGGCCAGTGTCTAGCACTTTGAACAGACAATGGGTAACAAAAACCGTATGTGGGAATGCTGTGTGGCAACACTGCTGTACTACAGATTCCCCATCTAAATTTGCAAATGATCTGAACAGCTCTTATTTCTGAGCCTTTGAAATGACAGCGAGCCAAGATAGGATCCCCTTGGGGCAGTACCCTATCACAGCAGCATTACTACCAGTTGCACTAAGATATTTCACAGTTAAGTAAAACGTGATGGCAGAAGTGGGGAAAAATATATCTCTTCATACAATAAACAAGCATGAATCTAATCAGCTTTACTTTTCTTCATATAGCAGTAGTTCCAAGTGATAAGCATTTCCTCAAATGAATTATCCCATTGAACTCAATGGGATTTTCCTCACATCGTGTGATATGGAAAACTAAAGGATGGCCCCACATTGGCCAGTGACTGAGATTTTGAGCATTTTCTTCCAAATTTGGTCGTGTAAGTAATCATTTAAGTTTGGGTGAATAGAAAGTGTTGCCCAAGTAGTTGGGGAAATCATATCAGGAAGGCTGACTCCTCCAGGTCCCAGCTGAGCAACTTATCTCACAGATCTAAACTACAGCCAATTCTTTTCAACTTCTATATCAGCAGACTTTCTGGAAGCCGAACATCTCTGATGAGATCTGCTTTAGCGCTTAGTCTCAGATCACTTGCTACCATAAGGGCATTCCCAATTTTGATATGCTTAGTCATGTTTCATTATTGACCAAAATTGATGTTTGGAGATGAATTCTTGAAAATAATTTGTGTGCATTTTTTCAAACTCAAAAAGCTTGTGGAACCCAGGAGATGAATGCTGCGATGGAGGAAACATGCTGCGTTCAGGCTATCTTGACTTCATTCCTAGTAGGAGTGTGATATCTCGTAAAACTGGCTGCCAAAATTAAGACCTATAGCAATCCAGTGGGATTTAATAGCTAAGTATTCTTTTCTACCTGGGCATTTTGCACCCTTTCTTTTCAGGACTCTATCCTTGACCTCTACTACAAATCATCAACATACTAGACTCCATTCTGAGCCCAGTTGTTTCACATTTGGTTGATTGATAAGAAACACCAAGAGATGACTACGCATCACATCAGGGAGCCTACAACCCATATGCCTGCCTGGTCAGGTGCTGTCTCACAGTCACCATGAAGACACTTCAGTCAGAATAGTAGCACATGTTGATAGCTCACCTGGCCTCTCACTGTAGCACGACCGCTTTCAGCCCCTGCAACTCACACCAAATCCTGCCAGCCTCTTATTTCATCTTCCTCACATCAGGACTTTTCAGTGTGATCTCCCTGACAGAATGTGACTGTCAGCTGCGGTGAGCCACTTTCTCGCTGGGGAATCTTATTGTTTGGCAACCAGCATTTAATTGCTTCAGAATTGTACTGAATTGTTTCCACTCTGGTCAAAGCTAGAGAGCGTTGCCAGCAGACACAGATGGGGTTGTCAAGAAAATCTGAAGTGCTGATATGGCCACGTGCAGACTATGACTCACAGTAGAGGACTATCCTCTGTAGATCAGCTGAGTCTAAGCTGACAGTTCTGCCACCAAGAACGCTGTGACTTGGCTTGTACAAACACTAGTAATATTTATGTGACCTACATGATTAAGAATCAGACAAAAGACCTCTAGACCATTATTCTTCGAGCTCATTATATATGTCACTAATTCAAAGGGACTTTAACTGTTGAATTGGCCAATACAAGGGCAATGTATAACAAAGCTCATTGTTACTTCAGATTAAAGTAGATTTTTATGTTATACACTCAACATAAAGAACTTTTGAGGAAAGCCTTGTCAGTTACTTGCATAGGCTGAGCTCAAGAAGATGCTGGAATAACACCAGAAGAAATTATGCTTGATTTTGTCAGGAGCTTGTCAGAAGGAGACACTGCAGTATAGGTAGCACCCCCTGTGGTCTGTTCCTATAATCCCACTTTGCCTTCTTCCATTTTACACTCACCTCAATTCATTTGCTGTCTGGAGAGCAGACAGCACAGGCAGTTCTTGCTGTGAGTGGTCCTTGCCCTGGCTGCACATGTGGCTGAGGAAAAAGGAGTTTCTTAATATACACACAGTTCTTGACCTAATTGCTTTCAAAAGAGATGATCACAATGCAGCTCTCGGAGCGTGTGTGAGTGAGTTGCATTCCAGATTGCTGGCTATCTATTGTTTTCCTCCTTGCTGTGTGAAAAGAGCAATTCTGTATATAAAAAGTCTGTTGGGAGAAACGTGTTTTTTTTCCCCAACAGTGAGCAGATGGCCCACAGATTTTGTGCATCATTTGTAGATGATTTCAAAGTCTATTTATCTATTCCAAAGAGATTACTGGAATCTACATCTGCATTTTCATGTAATTGTTTCCATGTCACATGAATGAGGCATAAGAGGCTTACAAAGGAAAGATGATCACCTATAACATAGCTGGCTGACATCTGCAAGAATTTGGGGAACCTATTTACTAAACTTTTCCTTACTACACCTCTTTCCTTAGTCCCTATTACTCTTTAATAAACTTTTCAGTGGAGAGCTAGAAGTCAGTGTTACTGAAAAATCTTCAAGATGATAAATCACTAACTCACAGAAATTAGGACAGCAGGTACCTCAAAAGATCATCTATTCCAGTCCCTGGAGGCAAAGCAAGATCAGTTCTTCCCAAAACAACCTTTTGTTTGTTTGCTTAGTTCTAGAAAACCTCAAAACAAAATGTGGAAATTTTACCTGCTATTTAAAGAAAAAAAAAAAGAAGGAAGAACTGTGAAGTATTACGAACTTCCAGAGATTCAATCTCAGATGCAAATCAAGACTTTTCTAGGATGTAAAAGAACAGGAAACTTCCATATTATCACAACCATAATAATTGTAATGACAATTACAATCTGGCTCTTTCTTCAGTGCAAATTAGGCTACTTGTCAGTGTGTGGAGACAGTTTTCAGTTCTTGAGAAGAAGGAGTGAGAGACAGGATCTTTTCAGAGGTGACTTCATAGATAGGCCACAGGCAGCTGAGTAAGTGAATGCAGAATAATTCTGGACATCCACACAGTATCAGACAGATTCTGGGGTGGCCTCAACACAAGGCTGCTTTGAAGAAAGTATAGGGACCAGGCTCTGATTCTGTGATTACAAGACAGATACATATGGGTCTGAGCTCAACAGATTTTCTAAGGAAAGACTTGAATGAAGTGAGAATGGAGACCTGCTGGGTAGACCAGGTCAAGAGAGATCTTTCAGGAAGTTATCTATCTTAAATATATTTTTCAGCCATACTGAAGTGCAAGCCATAAAGATCTCAACTCAGTCAGTTTATTAAAGATCGAAAGGTGACTGGATAATTCAGTACAGGAGCTCACAAATGGAAAAGATATCTTGTGAAGGAGAAAGAAGGGAAGTACTCTCCATCTTGTTGATGAAGTCATGGTGCAATTTGATAGGGGGAAGATCATGCCAGATTTGTGTGCGTTAACCAAATTAAATTTTAAACAACAGTATTATTTAATCCTGCATGTTAAAGGATGTACTAATCCAAATTGGTTGTTTAGACACAACATAGTGCTTGGGAGAAACCATTTCACCAGTTTTGGAAAAGCACTGAGATCCTCAATAATACTTAATTCTATTTAGTGATTTACTTCTAAACATTAGTTTTATATCAGTATGTAGAGCAAAGATTTGAGGGAAGTTTTCTGAAGGGCAAAAAGAGGTAAGGAGTTTACATAAAGACTAGTTGCTATGAATGGGGACATGGATATAGTTATCTTGGTCACACCTTTCCAAAATGATGCTTCTTAAATCCAAACCTTAGGTAAGATTAATATTAGTTCTATGTATTCCGGTATTAGCCAAAATCTGCTATCATCCATTACAGACAGGAATTCCTGTCTTGGGAACACAGCCATAGTTAAGAATAGATATCATAGCCTGCTTATTAAGGGATAAATAAGGTCATTGGGAGTTCTGTTGAGGATTTCACTTGAATGACAGGAAGGATACTGTGGTCTCAATATAATCCAAGACACTGGAAAGACAGAGTCTTAAAAAGCTAGCACAGGATACAAAGGGCTCTTCATTATTAAGAAAAAATAAAAGCAGTGCAGTAAACCTACAGCAACAAATTTTGGTATTTTCTTGGGTTTTCCTGGGCTCTGAGTGCTATGAGTATGAATAGGAAGGGAGGAGAGAATGACAGAGAAATTAAGGGGATGTTCTTCCCTGTCCTCCTAGCAGAAAAGTAGACAGTGATTTACACAGGCTGAGTTCTGTATCTTTCAGTCCTCTGTAAAGTTTAAGGAACTGTAAAAATAATTGCTAATATTTTCAGTATTTTTCCTATCTTTCCATAAGGACCGTGCAACTTCACTGGATCCACACATGAACAGGTACAGCTTCTTTACCTCAGTGCCCTCAATTCTCATGTTACCTCTCCTGAGAGATGAAATACTTTAGTTTAAACTAACACGCTGCACTCAATGTGTAACAATCAGAGAGCAAGGCAATGAACCTTGGGTATACATGAGTTTAGAAGAAGCAGTGTTCTCTTCTGTACTTAAAGCTCTGTTAAATCTCTCTGAAATTGTGGTGTACAAAGGTAAAGTCTATTTCAAATTCAGTTTGGACATTTACTCTTAATTTGAGTATTTTTTTGGTGTTTTAGTGTGTTCTTCAGACTAGATTTCTATGCCCATTAAATTTTCTTATTCTGTGATTATGCAAACAAAGAGCATGGGTCAGGGCTAAGAAGAAAAAAAGAAATTAAAAAGGAGCTGGGATAGGGCTTATCTTGCAGAGAGAAAGATGTATTATTCATAATGTAATAATAATAATAAATATATTTATCCATCTTTACATCTGTGCATGTATTTATTATTACAAGAATTATACACTAATCATAAATATTCATAGTGATATATGTTTAGCAGGTATTTTGCAAACACTGCATCTTTCCCTCTTGGGCATGTATTCTCTTTTGCACAAAGAGGCCCAGGTTCCTGACCAAGGCTGTTACACTCTGCTGTCATACAGATGAATCACTGTGGTCTGTCACCAACTCAGAGGCCAGAGGCTCTGGAATGTCCTGAAATTGTCCAAATGGAATTTGTTTAGGCTGTTTTAGTTGAAGAAATGTTTATGAATGTTAAGCATTCAGACCTCTAAAGCTACTGAACCAATCTATTTAAAACTTGGCTTGAACTTGAACACTCAATGGGACATACATAAGTCAGGCTATAAGTACAAATTTTATTGTCATAGCAGCTGTGAAGAGCATATTGTTTCATACTTATAACTAAAGAAAATAATTTTTGACCAAATGTCCCCAAAACATTTGCTTAGGGGTTTAGGCCAAAGCTGAAGATTTAATTTTAGTAATAATTAATTTGTTAGAAATAACAAGGAAGAAGGATTCTGTACCCGAACGAGAACAGACAAGAAAATAAGACTGGATAACATGTACAAAAAACCTCCTAGAACACTGACATAGACATTATAAAGTACTACAATGAACTCTCTTGCACTTTCTGGACAATGTAATGAATGGTCTATTATGGTTTGGGTTTTTTTTTTTTTCCCTTTCCAGCTTCAGTAGTATTTTCTTATAGATCTGTTGTAAGAGCCAGTGTTTCTGCAGAAAGTCCTTGGGTTTATGTCCCTCGGTGCTTCAATATAGTACCCTACAGTCAGCAACGGGTTTTCGCTTGACTATGGACTTATAAAACCATGATTTCACCTGATCCTGGTCTCTCCCAAAGAAATGAAGTCATTATTTTCATCACTAGTATGCATTTTTCCTTTTATTATTGCCATATTTTGAAGCACATCTAACAAATGGGCTCAAGATACACAGATCTTAAGCAAAGTATGTTCCAGGCAGGGGCAGGAGCAAAGGGGATGCCTGTGGGAGCCCGGGGGGTGGTTGGCATGGGAGGGAAAATGATGGACTTCCACCTAGTGGCAAAAGGCACTTCAGGGAAAACATGATGAATTTGACCCTCTTGGGAATTTAATTCAAGAAGAAGAGTATAAGGTCATGCAGAATTTTCACTGTGTGTTTTGAAAATCCTTATTTCAACATTTTTAAGTATCCTGTCATGGTAAAACTGTTTAGGGTTTAGATATATTAATTATGCTGTAATTGGCATAGAATGGGAAAAAAGTGGACATGATATTTGTGCAATTTTTTTGCAATATTCCTTCCTGTCCTGCTTCTCAGCAATGTCCCAAATGCATTTTCAAAACACACATTGTGCCTGCATTCTCTTCTTCAGACATTTTATACCACAATTTCCTTGACTATAAACTGTTTATGTTAGTATTACATGACGCCAAGCCTTTCTGATGAGTTCTACACAGAGATCAGTCGTTATGACGCCCCATGAACAGACCCAGGATACTGATAATGGTCAAATCACATCTGCAGTTATGCCTTTCAGAAGAATATTCTGGTTTGATCTTTACTCATTAATCAAGCAAAACTCCCACTGATCAGCATCTGAACAAAAAGCAGTAGATTGATTCTTTCCTTTGCAGAAAGGTCTACTTTTTAGAAGTAGTACTACAAGACTGGACAACATCCGGTACAAGTTCTTCTTCCTGAGATTTAAAAATTCTCTTCACCTTTGGTTTTGGGCATACATGAAGAGGAAATAACGTTCACTAAATTCTTGCGGTTAGAACCAGTGAATAAAAATGTGGGGCTTTTCTTGCTGCATATTTAAGTCCAGATCTTATGCTTATAACTATAATCTGACTTGCAGTCTTACCAGCGAATCGTTCAGTACTCATACTTATTAGAACTAATGAAAGTTTTATTTCAACTCCTGTCTGGAATGAAAACTATCAAATGTTTAATGCATATATAGCTTCCTTTACACCATTAGCAGGAATGCTGAGCCCTAATCTAATTATAGAACCTGTCATTAAGCAAATTCCAAAGCAGTTTTTATATTGTGTGGTGTATTGTACTGCATTTTCCCAAACTTAATGCATACACCTTCGAGCAAACTTGTGGCTTCTTCTTTTCTGTATAAGGGGATTTTTCTGTAATGAAGGTCTTGTTAACTGGAGGTACTAACATAGCTGAGTAAATAACAATTTTCTGGCTATTTAGGGAGACCATGTGGCATGGGATTTTTCCAGAACTCCCAAATTTTCTGGAGGAACTCACAAAAATTGGGTTGGTGGCATTGACAATGGGACTGTTGGCCAAACATAGACAGAACACATCTGTAATCATCAATTAAATTTAAATACAGCATCAATTATATTTAGGCATTGCTTAATTTTAAATAAATATACATGCACACATTCTGCAGCTACAGAAAAAAAAATATCCCTCCAAGAAGAAAGAACCAACCCTACATTAATCCATTACTCTCACTTCTGTGCTTGAATTCATCATTTTCATAATATGTATCAACCATGCGTCCTCAAGGCCAACTCCCTGACCGTTTCAGAAAGTACCATCTACCGAAAAAGGAAATCAATAACAGTTTGTCCTTTTTCATGGCCTTGACATGTGCTGGTGTGCATTTACCCTTGCCCGCAGCACTGTCGAAGTCTCAGTGACCTAACTGTGTAATGTAGTCCCAAGTTAGATGAATAAGTGATGCCAGAATGAAAATCCATAACGAGAATGGCCATGAATGCTTTAAAGAGCTTTCAAAAAAAAATATGTACCTAGATTACTTCATCTAATCATTTACTGCAAAGTGCACACACTTGTGCTTTTCTTGTAGGCTCCCAAAGACATTTTCAGGCATTTTCTCGGCATTTTCTGGACTCTCAGCTACTGCAGCCACATGACCATTAGTAATGGGTAATTTGACTTCTTGGATTCACCACTGAGATAAAAATAGAACATGTGGCTGATACATAAGAAAGCAGATACCTTAGCAAATTTGTGTTATTTTAGAGGGTCGGGAACACTCACTGCAATATAATTTATGTGGGGAAGGATGAAATTAAGCAACAAAAGTCAAAACTTTACTTGCATCCCAAGTTTTGCTAGGGGCCTTTCTGTACTTTTTGGCACAATTAATATTTGGTAAAGGAAGAAACTGGTAGCCCATTAGAAGCTTAAGCACTAAGTGACACTATTTCTCAGGCCAGGAACAAAGTAATCAATTACTAGCAAACAGCAGCAACAACAGCTGGTAGGGAACATTGTATAAGAGTAGTGCTGAATAAGCCTAGGGTAAATGAAATGTGTCTTTGATAGAAATCGTATGTCAGGCCTTCACTGATGAAGCTGCAATATTTCCCATGGTTCTTACTAATGAAAAACAGTCCTCATGTCTTCCGGGAAAAGTTACTCCTTTTCAGCAAAATATTTTTGTTTTAATTTAGTTATTTCTATGGATGTTTTCTGGAAGAGAAAAAAAATCACTGTTAATTATCTTCAACAGTTTCCTATTTATAGCTAAGATCATTTCTTCATCATGCAGAAAGTATGTTCAATTACTGTTTAACAAAGAATACCAGAAAGTAATGATATTTGTCTTCCAGTTCAGGTGCCTAAAAATTATTTGTGTAATAGCTGCTTTAGTACTGCCCAAAATCAATGTCCTTTTCTTTACATACCTTTTACATTCCTTTTATTTTGATTCTCAAATGGAAGGGTTGGGGTCCTACATATCCATTTTGAAAAATTTGACTTGAGTTTATAGTTCAGCCATAACTGTCAATTTGACAAACTGCCTTAGTTCATGACAAGTTCAAACAAACCACAATTGTTCTTTCTCAGTTTAATCATCAGATATATAAATAGCGTGGCCTACAAATTGGGTAACATTTAGGAATCAGTCATCCCAGCCTCTTGATATAGCCAGTGTGAGAGGGAGGGGGGAACCCCCAACTCTCCGGAGGTGCCTGGTTTTTCCATGGAGGAAGCCCATGCCATCTTCAGGTGTGTAAAACTAAGTGATATGAATCTGGGTTGAGGTGATTGTGTCTCTGCATTAGCTGTAAAAGGCGCTTGGGGCAATTCTGATGTCCTTTATTACTTGGATTAAGCGGCCCAGGAAGCTGACACAACTCACCTTCTGATCACAGATGTGCCCTTTTTGGATTAAAAGTCCTTCTTTCTTGGAAAGCTGAAACCATTTTAGAGATGGATTTAGTTGTGCATTTTATGTTGCGCCCAAATAAGTACTTTGGGTACTAAAGTTTAAGGTATAATGCTACATCACAACTTTTGATAGTAAAGCAAGCAGAGTAAATGATGGATCCAACAAAACTCTGAAATTCAGTGCCATCCTTAAAGGGGTAGGTTGGACTCCTGCCTCACTCGCTAAAGCACCAGAATGATAACTCATGGTCCGATTCGTATCAAAAGATGTCAGGAGAACACTCTGGATCTAAGAGCAAAGGAACCGAGAGCCTGTCACCTCTCGATGGCCAGCCCTAAGTTAGGCCATGCCAGTAGAATTGATTGAAAGTCCTCAAAATCCTCTACATCCAGAAGATGTTTAACAACCTCTATGAAATTAGTGGGAATTCTTCATCCAGCTGAAAGCAGAATGCAAATCTCTAAATGAGAGTGTCTCAAAATGTCATTAAAAAAGCACAAGCTGCAGCTCTTTTGTTTGGGCTGAGTTCTGTTCCGTTCCCACAAGAGTGATTAAAAAATGTCTTTCCAAAAATATAGCAACAACTCTCATATCTCTAGTGATGTTTCTAAGCATCATTAGTTGATGGACTCCAATTCAGTAAATGACAGCTCCCTTAAGAAATTCAGAGTTTGGATTATACTTAACATTAAACATTTCTATTTTTATTCAAAGAACCATTACGTGATGTCACTGCCAGGTGGAATTAAGACAGTTTGGGTGCATTTACAGAGAATCGACATACCATAGAGTGTTTGCATTTAAGTACAGCCTTTGGGCTACACATATATGAAACTTCAGGAGTATTTGCAACCAGTTTAATTCATACTTCCCTCATGTTATTGACAGGAATCTCAACTGTCATTCCAGCTTTGGACATCAGAATGAATAAAGGCTCATTTCATACAGAATGCACCACAGATGAATAAAAGGATGAAGTACTGCCTCAAAAGAGAAAAGGAAGTATTGTGTTAGGCCTCTACTTGTCACAAGCACTAATTTTATGTAAATTTAAGTACTTTTATAAAGACAAATTAGAAAAACATTCTGTCTGCTACCATGAAAATATCTAAACAAAGGCCACCAATTCCTTGTCATCTGCTGAGTACCCCATAACTAAAAGGCAACCAGGTGGAATGTGCAATACATTTTATCAAACTGCTGGGCTCCATGTTAAGAGGTTTGTCATTGCTCTACTAATGAAAAAAAAAAAAGGATATTCATAAATCCATAGCAATGAGCTAACATTTCAGCCCCACAGATACGATTCCCTGACATCAAGATGTATGGGTTGCAGCAAGTGTTACATCCCCAGAAGTGTTATAAAGCTCAGATCTGCCTGTACTCTTTTTCGTATTGTAAATCTGTGATCCTGGTGCGAGCACCTCCTGTAGCAGGAGAGGGAGTGGGGCTCAGAATGGCAGCCAGCAGGAGGCTTAGAGACTTTTGCACCTTTAATGACTTGCAAATCAAAAGCATGAAAACCAAACTACGTTTCTCAAACTGTTTTCCCATTCAGGCTTGGTAGTCTGCATCATTTTCTCCTATATTGTTCCTGTTATTCTCAATACTAGAATGTCAGTCTTTTTGGTGCATTTTTTAACGTGGAGGGAAGGGGGTAGGGTGGGAGAAGGGATCTGTCCAATGATCTCAAAGCATATGTTTTTGATTCTAATAAGATTATGGATACCAAAGGAATAAAAATGGAAATCACTACTGCCAAGATATGAAAGAAAGTTTGCATAGTAAAATAATTTAAACCCTAACATTTGGACCCAATAAGGCTAACAGAACGTTTATTCCATATTTTTGGAAAGTATGCTTTTTCTGCACATTAAGTGGTACCAATAAAAAATAATGATTCTCACTCAGTTTATTTCTATAAATTATATTGTTTTATAGTTTTCCAGGGCACGGTTATGTGTCAGATTCTATGGCAAACACCTGGGTGTAAAATGCAATAAGCTTGTTACTTCCAGTGGGGGTTGTGGGGAGGAGAGCAACAACCCTCCATTCTCCCTGAAATGTACCTATATCCAAGAAGACTGGGTTGCAACTCATCTGAAAATGGATAAATTCTTTTTCACACTTTAGCAATTATCATCTGCCTCTCCTGTCAACTTGCTAGTGATATAAAACCAAACACTTCAGGAACTTGGAATCATTTGCAGCAACAGCTTCAGACACGAACGTGAGTTTGGTGGTCTTTACCCAATGCCTAATGGGTGACTGTCCATATCATGGCTTTGCCTTTTAATTTAGCACAGGCCAACATACAACACAGTACATTTATGTGGATTTTTAAGAAGTTATGAATGCTACAAAAATTTAATAACTTTCAAAGTTATGATGTTGCAAAGACTAGCACTCAGAGATTATGGATAGACTACAGTTAGGAATGCCCTTACAGTATCAATTTGGCCCATTTTATGTATGCACTATAATTACAGCTGGTTGGAAATGTTCCATCAAAACTTTTTTTTTCTTTAGTAAAAAACAGTTTTCTGTGGGAAAATGTTACTTTTTCCAGAAATGCTTCAATTTTCCATAGGGAAAATGTAAGCAAAATACATTCTTTTGGGTCAAGTCAACTGGATTCTAAATATTTCAGCTTGTCAAGATGAATAAAAATGCTTCCTTTCAGGTCAGCATGATATTAATATGTATATGCCAGAATTGCTGTGGTACATCACAGAATTTGCAGCTTAGACCAGCTCCACTGCTGCAGGACACATTCAGTGGGGTCCCCCTCTTGCTGACTTCCTCACTATCCTGCAAGTGGCAACAGAAGACCCCACACCATGAAAGCAACAGGAGTCACCTGAAACTGAAACAAAATGTGAAATTCATTTCATCATGATTTAGCCACCTAAAAATTAGTCATGGTGTCTAAGCAGGGTGTTTAAAATCTCTTGATGAGAGAAAGTAAATGCTTCCAGAAGACAACCTATCCTCTCCAAAACCAAATTATTAAAATAGGTAACACTGAAAGGGCAGTGGGATGCTCCTACCCTTTGGGCTGACATCCTTTCCAATCAGCTCTGCCTGCTCTGTCTCTTGAGGAAATGTGTGTCCCTCGTCAAAGTTGAAATCTAGAGGCAAATCATTGTGCATGTGCCCTGAAAATTTCATTAGAGCTTCACATCAGCAAAGACTTCTCTGTAGGCCTGGAAGCGTTGAGAATCAAAATGAATCAATCACATTCCTTAGCAAAAGAGCAACAATTTCTCTGTAAAGTAAAATGCACTGCTATAGGAAAATTGACATAATTTTGGTACACATGGACACTTCCTGTCAGAAAAAGTAACCCCTTGCAAGTTAACAATTTCTTAACTAAAGGCAATAATACACGTCATAACATCTGTATTTAGAGAAATATTTATTGTTTGCTGTGCTTGCTGCAGAAGCATCCAAAGACCAATCAAGAACAATGCACCTACATGGTAATCGCTGCCCACGCTCCACGTCCCTGTAGGACTTAATGTGACGTGACAGGACAAAGATAAGAGAAGGCAATACAACAGCATCAGCTCATGATGGCATCTAGGCCCATGTTAGAGCCGTGTGAGAGGTGTTGTTTGCTAAAAAGCAAGGCTATCCAGAAAGCAAAGGCACTGAAGGAAGAAAGGAGGAATATGAGAGGGACGAGCAGGGAGAGAAGAGGAAGTGGAAGGTGTATATGGCCAATTACACTGGAGAGAGGGAGAGTCCAAAGTGCATGCCTCAATAACTTTTGCATTTCTTGAATTTACAATACTAACTTTTGCAACCTTATAAAATGTTCATAATATTGTTTTAGAATACAGAATATAAACCATATGTGCCTGTGTCAAACTACATATAATATGTATGTCCTGGGTATTGTGTTTTGCAAATTTAGCAACAGTCTCACACACACGGCTCTCATTAGCATATGTGCAACCAAAGTGAAGTTAATAGGATTAGAGCTTGTCAGGAATTTTTCAATTAAACTTTTTTTTTTCATTGGAAAATACCACTTCATTGAAATTTAAACTGTGCATGAGAACCTAGCGGTTTGGGTGCAATTTGCTTTAGGAAAGGTTCCTCAGGTCCTGGAATTTTGATCAAAACCGGGAAAAATAAAATCTCAGAGTAGCACTGTAGTCAAAGCACAGCCTGGACTTTGGAGAACCAAACACAAACGCCTGTTGCATTGTTAACAGAGCATCAATGAGACCCTAACTCAGCTTGCTATTTATCCAGGGGTTAGTTGTATCATCCCAGTCTGAAGTTGACTCTATCAAATTCTGAGTGATCATGTGAACATAACATCTTTTTGTATTGGGGTACTTTCTCCACTGAATAGGTTTCATATATAAAGGTTAAAAGATCTTTGCTTTGTCCCAGTAGGAAAGAAAAAACATTTCCAAATTCTAAAATTTTGGAGGAAGTGGAAAACCTTTTTCCACCCTGCTCTGGACAGACCTACAAGCAAAACATCTCAGAAAACATCTCACCAGCATCATTGCTTTAACTCGCTATTTCTACTCTCAAGATTCAGCAAAGACATGCTGCACTGAATGAAGGGACTCGAATACATGAAAGGAAAATTCCAGATTAAAAGATATGATACTATTGTTTATTGTCCAATCCTTTCAGAAATTTAAATATGTATTTTTCTTTTTTCCTAGTAGTGCACAGCACAGAATTGTGCCACATCTGTCTAAGCTCCCACGCTCATTTTGGCTATCTAGTGCCTCTTTGCAAGTGAGCCTGCTAACTGTCCCATCATCTTCTTGTTTTAATTTAGATATTGTGGGGGTTTTTTTCTTCCCCTTGAATGCATTTCCTTTAGAAGAAAGGTAAAACAGTTTGAAATCAGCAAGGTTAAGGTTCGCTGAAATAACTCTTAAATTTTCTGCTGTGAACTGAAGATGCTGTCAGAGTGTGGTATCCCTTTAAAGAACAGCAGATATGCTGGAAAGGCACCAAAGAAACTTCTATACTTCTGAACAGCATCTTTAAAACAGCAGCACTAGAACAGAAGAAGAGCTCAGGGGAATGCACAGAGCCACTTACTCTCCAAAAATAAAGCTAGCAATGCTTCACTTTGTTGAAGTTACCAGCGGTCGGTCATTGTTGGTTGAAAACTAAAAATGTATACTTTTACATTCTTAGCACACGTACACAGTGCCAGCTGGCTTTACGGCTTAGCTTTGCAACCTAGGGGGCTTACAGGATCTCAACATCTGCAGAATTATGCTTTGATTTCTGGCACCGTCAGATCTCAAGGGAATGAAACCAAAGCAATCGCCAGCCAGAACTCACATTTTGACATATTAAGCAAGGGGCTATTCCTCAGAGTTTTTGCCATTTGGAGAAGAGCAGTAAGCTATACACTTGAAGGGGAGAGGAGAAAAAAAGAGAAGCCGACAGACATCAATGTTACAGTATTTCTGCTACCAGGGAGAGTGACTATTGGAACCAGTGTAAAGGAACAAATTATGAGAGGGACGGGAATGGAAGGAAATTGGCAGGTTCTGTACACTAATGTTTATTTTCAGTTTCATCATGTTCATTAAAATCACTGAAAAATTAAAGAAGTATAATTATCTAGTGTTGAGGCAGATGCTAAAAGGCAAACAAGACAAGCTGAACTCTAGTGTGAGAGAAAATATTATACAGTATTATTTCTCATAAAGGTTTTTTAGATTTTTTTTATACTAAAACCCTAGGATCTTGCTTAAAGATTTATAGCCATGCAAATAAAAATATGGCAGTTTTATATTTAAAAAAAAGCCACATGAAGAGTTTAGCAGATCAGGAAAAGGTGGGTACTGTACCTATGTGCTTCACAGCTTTTGTTGGACAGTACAAACAAAAAATCTGAAACTTGTGAGTAGGAACTTAATTTTCCTCAACTTCTTCCACACTCAGCACTTGAGGAATTGCTGCTCTGCGGCACTGGAATTACTGCCTGACACTCATCATGGCTGTTTGCTGATCCCAGGGATTTACAATAGGTCACTGGTGTTTAGTGACTGGTAACTCTTACCACCCTTTCTCACAAGAAACCGAACACAGAAAACTTGAGCTGGAGCAGTTTTTCAGGACAAAGACGCCAGTGATTTCTTTCCTGGGCAACAGCATCTTTTCCATTCATATCAGCTTAGAATGTCCCTTGGAAAATCATTTTCCCAGTACATCACTTTAACCAGACTAACTTTTCTCTTTTCTCTTTGCTTCCCTACCTTAATTCCTTTCTTTGATGTATCTTCAAGTCCTTCACTATATTTTTCCTGCCTTCCTCCTCCTATTTCCTATGAATACCAAAAGAATAACCCTCTTTTAGCTTTTCCTTGGTATTGAGCCCTAGCACTCACATTGTCAGTTGCTAAAGAAGCACTGTACTTCCCCTTCATGCTTAAGAAGAATTTTTTGTAAGCAACTAAAACAAGGAGATGATTAAAAAGGTTTAAAAATAAAAAGAAGATGAGAGGATGGTTGACTTCTGCGTTGCCCTTTCTTGGCCTGAAGCATCCCTCAGGCCCTTCAGTTGAACTTTCCTCCATCATGATATCTACAGAAAAATGGAAAATATGTAGATTCTTGATGCTCTGATACTGTTGCAGACTAATAATGTCTCACAGCTTCGATGCTCTTCTCTACTTTAAATTGTTTTATGTGTTCTACATATCAGCACTATAAATTTACTGCCAGCAAGGTCCTGGAGAGGCAGAGAGGTTCTTTCTGTCCCGTATTTTGTGCAGCACCTAAGACATCTTCTGTACTAGTCTAGGCTGCCTAGGAACTGTAGTAATGCAAACAAATACAATAATTTCAGAAAGGCATTGTGCTTAGATCAAATTTAGGGTCCACCAAGATGTTATGTCATGCTCAGGAAGTCCCAGATTTCTGGAGGCTGGGTGGGATAAGAAAGAAGACAGAAATATCTCTGCATGACCTTCCCTGGCTTTAGGGAAAAAAAACAACAAACCAAACCAAACCAAACAAAAAAAACCCACAAAAAAACCCAAACAAAAATACAATAACAACAAACAACAATGATAAAAATGAAAGGAAGAAATGAGAAAGAGATAAAACAGAGAGCCTCAAGCTTCAAGGAGAAGTCATGATGAGCCCCAAAGTTTAGGGAAGGTGAAGGTGAACTTGAAGGTGAAGTCTTCTCTTCTGAAACATGCTCCCTTGTTGATTACGTTTAGCTTAGGCTTTCCCAAAAAATGTCGGCTTCCAGAGACTCAGCCTTAGAAATACACAGGATCATAAGGTGCTTTTGCTGTCTCACAGGAAGATCTCTTTTTCGCCTGGATTTCAGTCTGATATAATGCCCTCTTCTCCCATCACCCCCAGCAGCCCCCTCGACAGGAGATATGGCTTCACTTTCCAGGAAGACAAGAGTTTAATATCCTTCAGTTTTGGATAAAGCACACATCCCAGCCCACCCGCTTCCTCCCAGGAGAGGACTTCAAAGCAAGAGCAGAGACTGCAGTCCCCCGGGTGACCCTCCCGGAGGGGCTCTGGCCAGGACACAGGATGGGAGCTGAGCAGGCGCTAACAAACAGGATGACCACGTGTAATCCTTTTGTGCACTTCTCTCCTCTTGTCCTCTCCAGCAGCAGCCCTAAACACCGTGTATTTAACAACCAGCTTCTCGCCAGCAGTGGGGTGGTTCAAATACTCATCAGCAGCATTCAGCATGAGGGAAAAGACAGAAACAGATGGAAATGGCTTTGATGACTGGGTAGCCACGTTGAAGAAGAAAAGGCTCATGGAAGGGGATAGTGTTTATTTGCTATCTGTGATTGACAGATCTTTAACTCCTGTTTCCTGACTGGCAGGACCATAAGGCAGACAGTAAAGGGGGCTGCCAGGCAGGATGGAGAGCAGAGACAATCAACAATTCCTTTTGTTGTTGTCTTCCCCCATTTTATTTTTAACCTTGCAGGACATTTCCCTTAAGATGACTTTACCTCAGGCTTTTCATTATTGCTCTGCAGGAGAAAGGGCCTCATAGTCCAGGCACTGACTCACCCACTAGGACCACATTTGCAGGCTGTTTGCAGTCTGGAGGTCTGCACTTTCTTTTTTAAACTGGAAAAAATTTGAAGTTAACCTACAGTACCTGCCTCAGTTTCTGCATCAACAGGAGAGAGATGTGATCACTTTCCTATTTCCTTTTGCCACTGTGTGTAAATATCCCAAAGAGCTCTGAGGGTCTAGCCTGACAAACCACTACTAGAACTAAAAGAAGAGGAGACAACAGCTTTAGAAATATCTGATTATTATGCTGTGAATCTGAATCCTGGGGACACTATTTGAGTAAATTAGAGAAATCATAGAACAGTTGATAAAATCAGAAGAAAAAAAAGCTCAGTCCCATGCAACCGGAATGGGAGTTCACAATACTATAAGATCAGTCTAAGAGTATATCTACACCGCTGTGATGTTTACACTAGAAATGGACTTTTGGAATCTCCTGACTATCCTTACTTTTGTTCCTGCTGCGGGAACTGGAGCTTTTTAGGATGACATGCTTCAGGACAGCACTCCATGTTCAAACCAGACAAACCAGATGAGAGCTGCTCTGAGGTAAACTCCTCAAATCCAGCTCTTTCATTCTCCAGAGTTTCCTCCTGGCACACCATGTTACAAGCTATGTCTATAATATTTCAGTAAGAATCTCATTCCATCAGTAACTCAGGGTCACACACGGACCCGCAGAGGCCGTATGAGCCATCAAGCTGCGAATAAGCTCTGTGGTGCGATGGTGCTGCTTTAGAGGCAGTTCCATTTCCCCCAGCTCTGCCCAGGCAGCAGAGGAAGGAACAGGACATAGAGCCCAGGAGTAGGCCCTTCTTGATACACACTGTTTAACACCAGCACACTTAACAAAATCAAAACCATGATTCTTCTACAGTTATAAAGACTTCCTCTCTATATCTTTAGGTTAAAAGTCCCAGAGATGGGAGAAATAAACATATGGAAAGAGATCAGGCCATGGACAGAAAGACATAAAGCTGTCATGTACTAATGTTAAAACCACCCTTGTCTAAAAGGCAAAGAAATCTCACCATATATATTTTGCCTGAAATCAAAACCGACTTTTAGCACCCATCATAATAACCTGACAAGCTGACCAAACTCCTGCAACAAGAGTGACCTCCATCTCCCCTATGCATGACTTCTCAGATAGCAGAAGGGTAAACTGATGATTACCTGAAGCCACAGCACCAGGTCATATTTAAGTGCAAGTGTATGAGCTACTGATTCAGCATAAAAGGCCCCATACATAAAGAAAAAGAAAACAATGTTCAAAAGAAAAGATGTCTGACACGGTAAGATATTTGAGGAAATTAACTTGACCCCTACATAACATCCAATAGTAGCACATCTGTAAAAAGTAAACAATTCCTACTGCCTAGAGGTGGCATATTTAATAAGTAAATATGAACACAGCAGCAAAAAAATGAAACCTAACCATCACTCTGGTGTGACCTTGAGTGATCCCTTTTTCCATAGCAGCATAGCAGTTTGTTCAGAAGCAGAATACTTAATTCAGAAATTTAATTTCAAAATTTGTAAAATAAATTACAAATGATCCTTATGTTTTACAGACTAAGCAGGGGAATGAATGACAGTTTCTTTCTCATAGTCTCTCATTATACTTGTTACAGAGCTGGAATAGAAATAAATCTTCCATTTGTCACAATTGGCTTGGGTCTGGAAATATCATTGTGGTTATTATCAGCTGTACAATGAAAAATAATGTTGGTACTGAAAAGAAACAGTTAATGTCAAACATTTTCCGACAGTATGGAAAGTGAAGGAGCTTTTAATGAACACTGTTATTGACAGACTTCAAAATGTTTTCTATAAGCAATAGACATTTCAAATTAAGTTATTTCATTTCAAACTGATGTTATATTACACTACTGTAATTCCCGTGGATTAAAACTCTTTTTGTTTGAAAAACAATAATATTGATATTTTTAATTTCCAGCAATTTATTCTTCTCCTTTTTTAGGTTTATGTCAACAGTCAAAAAGAATAGGTATAGCTGATCATGACATTCATCTCACTTAATGTAGCTGTATCACCTTTTAACCTGCACCAATTAAACGAGATTTGGGCTTCTGCACTCACTCAGTGAATCAGAGCAGGGAATGAATCTCACCGAAAAATAACTATTGTTATCCAGTCAAATTTCTGTAGCCAGTTCACCCTGCAAGTGTTGGCATTTAAGCTCTTTGTGCCTAAAGAACATTTATCAGTTTTATGATTTACCGCCTCCAAAAAAAGGGCCTTTTCCCCTCCCCTCCTGTTGTCTCTCCCATGCCAGTGCTCCAGCTCCTGCCCTCACCTGGCCACCTAACGAGCCAGTTCAGCTTGCCAGTCTGCAGACAGTCAATTTTCTTCTGTTTTTCTGTTGGTTTATTGGACTGAAACAGCCCACCACAGGGTAAGACAAGGATTACAGACAAAACAATGAAAGCAGGAACCCAGGGGAGGGTGAGAGACAGGGGCAATATTGAGTACAGACCATTGGATCAGCTCATGACCTAATGAAACCTTACTATGAAAACGGAGGACTAATAAACATGGACCACATTCCAAGTGACAACAAATGATTTACCAACTTCAAACAAGGATTAAGGCTGGTTTACACACAAAAAAGCAAATAAACAAGATAGCTTCCATTGGGTCCATTTAACTCTACAACATTATTTATAGATTTATACATTACAGATAGATTTATATATTTTCAATTTTATAAATTTATACATTTCCTTATGGTTGGCAGAAGCCTAAACACAAACAAAAGAAGAAAACCGGTGGTTACAATACAAAATCCCAACTAGTATATCCAATTTGTTCCCAGCAACAGTCCATGAGAAAAATGGACATCAAAATCGATCTGAAAGCAAAGCCAGGTTTTTGTATCATGCAGTCCCAGAGCAAGCAAAGAATCAAGTGAGCATCATTTCCATGCAGGTGATATTACTGGTGCATTATGAATCCTACACTGCATTGCTCCATATCCCATACAGGCTCAGGTGTGAAAGATCCAGAACTGCCCTTGGAACAACCCCCTTCACCCAACTAACACCACTCACTCATAGGCAAACCACTGTGTGACACAAATAAGACAGCAGGACTGAGACCGATGGGGGCAGAAAGCACAGTGGGAATTGGAAGAGTTTATTAAGACCTAGTGCAAAAAGTCCCAAGATTAAAGGGATTGTACTCCCATTGCCCTGGGGTCTGCCTCTCACTGTTTTACAAGATGTTGTCTGTAGGAGAGGAGAAACACAAATGCTGGGATGGGAGGAAGGTGCCTTTATCATTGAATCCCCTCGGCTACATGACTGTGCGAAGGGATGCTTCACCCCCCAGCAGATGACAATCTTCCCGTACCTAGCCACCACTTCTTTTTTGCCTCATGAAGAAAAGAGAGAATGGCCTGGCCAAAATTTAGCTCATTGAGGATCTAAACACAGAGAGAAAGGACTGCTTGCACTGAGTACACTTAACCATCCAAGATGGTCCCCATGCTAGCAAACAAACCTGGCAAAGCAACAAAGCAACTGTTTCTGCTTTTGTTTTTTTCTTTATCTTCTCTTCCTTTCTTTTTTGAAACCCCAGGAGTAAGAAGGGTCTTGCTACTTTAAGGAAACAAAACATTTTACACATCAAATGTCAAGCCGTGCAAGGCTTTAGGATCACCAGAGACTTAAAAAAGTTGGAACTGAAATGGCAGCCACATGAGGAAAACTCTAAGGCTGGTTATAAATCTCTCTGACACTATCTAGTTAAGTATGGGGAATACTACCATTTTGAATCTAACCTTTTTATGTCTGTGCTGACAAAGCATCCTTAGGTCTCTTGTCTGAGGTGGTTCTTAATGTCAAAGGCAGGGAATATGTTACTAATTATGTCTTTAGCATCAGAAAGAAGAGGAGAGGAACAAGAAACCTTTAAAACCCTCTTGGTATTGGATAGCACATATCTGCCCTCAAAGTTTGCAGGCTTTAGTTTTATGCTTTAAAATCATCATTCATAATTTTTCACAAGTATGACTGTTAACCACAGCAAGGGATGGTGCTTGTCACAAAGAACTCAATGAAGTAAATGATTAAGAGCATACATAAAAGGAAGAGGAACAAGATTGCATTGCCTCCATTTTATAGTAGGAGCAAGTAGGAGCACCCAGAGATTGTTTGCCTTACATGAATCTACAAATTCATAGAACCATAGAATCATAGCATTGTTTAGGTGGAAAAGATCATCCTCAAGTCCAACCGCTAATCTAGCACTGCCAAGTTAGCACTAAACCATGATCCTAAGCACCATATCTACAAGTCTTTTAGATACCTCTACGGATGGTGGTTCCACCACTTCCCTGGGCAATTGAAGAAATCCTTACCAGGAGTTGAGGGCTGGTGTGTTGAACTGTGGCTGAGGTGACTTGGAATGCAGCACCATTTTCCTTTGTCATCCTGCCGCACTTCGGTCACTTCTCCAGCCTTGTCATTAAGACAACACTTAGGTACAAGTCAAAATACTCATTACCAGCCACTCTCAGCATCAGCTGTTTAAAAATACAATCCATGAAAACTGAGCAGTCTTATTCTGCAACAAAAATGAATGTCCATTTACTAAGTGAGACATTCAACCTGAAGAGGAAAGGTGCTTGAATGTGAACAAAATGCAGTAACAGAGCACATTGGAATAATACCTAATTATTGTCACATTTGTAGACAAAGATTCTTTTATCTAATTTCATTTTCTCACATGCAGGTTACCTAAGTTACCTCAGACCTACAGAACTTGCACATCTACAAGATAATGTCCAAACAGAAATCAGCATGTTAGTGCCCATGCAGTCAAGAGGGCTTGAGGAGGAATGTCTCAGATCTCTACCTCCAACACAGCTTTATATCTCCAAATCAAAAATTGTTCCCAGAAATGAGAAGAGTGCTTTGAAAACATCCCCCAAATGCAAAAGTTGGCAAGACTCGCACCTTACTTGCAGGATACTACATAGTTTTGGGGAATATTTCTAAGCATTTTTATTTTTATAGGAAAAAGTTCCCAAAACTTATTTTTGTGGTTAACAAAACTGTTCATCTTCCAGAACAGTAGCCCAGCATCTTCCCAGGGCTTGATACAGCTCACAGTGTTTCCAAAGAGAGATTCCCCTATCAAAGACAAAAAGCGAAAGCAGAAGTTCCTAACATACAACTACACAGGTCTTGAAGGTCCTCTCCAAAAGTGTTTTAGAACAGACTGAGGAGAAACAAAGAAAAAATGTCCTTTTTTATGAATTTGCACACACCATTATTAAGAAGAAAGTGCTTATGTACAAGAGCATGCTCAAAGTGATTTTTTTTTTTACTAATGAAACAATAATTTCATAAAAACTGCATTTGTTACATTTTTGCAAGACTACTTAGTGACATTGACATTTCTTTAACCTCCATAACAAACCACACTTATTCAATACCACCCTTTGCATGTCACACTGCCCCAGTGTTATATGATCACGTAATGAAAGACCCTGTCATAAAATATAATATGCACAATGGGAACAGGATTGTGGTTGCCAAGGGAGTCTTAATTCTGAATTTCCTGACTCTTGTGGGTTTAAATCTCAAACTTAACATTGTATTAACATATTTTTAATTGAGCAAGAGGGGAAAGAAAAGCACATATTAAAAGCCTTTATTAGTTAAAGATGAGGATTTCCCAACAAACATGTTTTATCTCTCCATTTTTCATTCCAAAATTTCTCTGTAATTTAAAACTAGCTGCTCTGGTCTCTTTGCAATGAGTTGTCTCAAAATTAAGACCTGTGATGTGACACAATTCATCTTTCTTTATTTTCAATCTATTTGATCTTGCAATCTCTGATCTTGCAGGACCAGATCCTATTCCCTAGAAAGCACTTCCCAGCTCCTGTTAGCTGGAAAGAGTAGGACTTGTCCTGTTATAATTTAGACACTAACATTAAATGCTTTCAAGTAAATAACGGGGTGGGGGGAAGTTCTTCTGTCAACAAAATCTAATTGGAGTTGGTGTAACTGTCTAGAAAGGATTTAATTTTTTCAGTTAGTTTAACTTCTATGAGATTCAAGAACAGAAAGAAAACAATTGTTTCTTTTTTTCCTATTCTTTTTCTTTTATAACAATGAATTTTTACCAGAAGGCTTCAGGTTTTATAAGACCTTAAATCCTATTTAACATTTTAAGCCACAGCAGAGAATTTGGTCATATTTTTATTATTTTTTTCACATTATTCTCTTTTACTCACCCTATGGAAAAATCAAACATTTGATTTTGACTATTGTATAAAAAACTTTTAACATGTCTCTGAAAATATGGCAAGTCTGTTGTGTTTGGAAAAAAGTCTGCTTAATAGCCTGGTGTAAAATCTTTTTACTAATAGAAATTCTCAGTATATGTCTCATTTAAAATTAATTTAAGTCAGTGGGAGATTTTCTGTTAATCCCATTTTTCTCTTGTTTTTTCTTCTGATGATTGCTTTTTTCTTTTCATTTTCTTTTCTGCTGCTCTTTAGCTGTTCTAAGAATTGGACTATTTATTGTAGCTATTGAATAATATTCTATGAGAGACACTCCTCTAAAAGGACAAAAACTGCCCTACCACCAAAGACAATCCAAAGCAAAATAACAGAAATTCCCAAATTTATGATTTACTTCCACTGGTTTTGCCTGTCTTCATAAAAAGACCACTCTCTGGTCAGCTCTCTGCTCAAGGAATTCAGCATGAGCTCATCAAAAGGCCCACTTGATAAGAGCAGCATTATGCATCTACTCTCCAAAAGGAAACGGGTTATTTTGGTGCTAGAAATCAGTGTGTCGTCTAACACAGCGAAGTGTCCTCTGAGGACCCCACTGGGAAATCAATAGAGTTTTATGAGGTTAGCTGCAGCTTTTGTGTAAACACCATAACATTTTATGATGGGAAACATAGTCTTTTGCTTTTTATGTAAAAATGGCATTGATTAGGGTTTTTTTTATGTCTTGTGTGGCTGAATGGTTGGGGGCTGCTCTAAGCGTATAACTTGCAGTTTGAAAGCCTTGCTGTCCAACAGCAGATAATGCTTTATTTAAATATTTCTTTGTCCATTAAACTAAACAAAAGATCTGGGGACTTTTAAACCACTGAGGTAATGAAATAGATTTTGTTTTCTGTGAATAAAATCTTAGATAATTTAGAATATAAAAATGGTTCATTTCACTTTAACTTTTATTACATTCCAAACATGTATCAGGTAAAAGACCAGCTGATTTCCACACAATGTTATGGACAATGCTTGATTGTTAATCTGGGATGGTTTCATTCCTCAAGGTTCGGGACAGTTTCTCTTTTCTGATGTTTTTGTTTTGTGGTAGAATTTCATTCACACTGCCCATCAGATCACATGTACATTGAAGGTGACTCCAGTCTTCCCTTTAGGCAGGCATGGTGTTTGGATGAGGAATTAGATTGTGTTTCAAATGCTTTGCAGAATATATATATGTATGTGTGTGTTGGCCTGAGATGTGATAAATGTAGAATTATCCTTCACCAGTCTCCCTGGGTGCAACAAGAGGCATTGTTGACTGCTTTTGAGAATCTCAGTCCCCCTTGTCTCCTTTAGGTCCACCTGTAGGAAGGGCAATATGATATGGTCCCAACCCAAATTCTTCCATTCTGGCTTCTCCCCAGGTCTGCAGTGGGAGGACAGAAGATGCCCAACTTTTGCAGGGGGAAAGCTGCTTGTTGAGTACCTGCAATTATGACTGGCCTTTGCATGACTTTTCCCAAGATTTTTGGAGACAACCAGAGACTTCTAAGCTAAAGGTTCATGGCTATTTCTTTCCATATAGTCATTAAATGTTACATGAGATTCCTAGTGTTGATAAGGCAAATTGCTATATTTAAAACCAGATACATTTTAAATGGAGGAAAAATCAACAATGAAAACATCAGATTCTGTGGAAAATTTCACAACCCCTCCAGGAAATGTTTGTGACCTAGGTCGTGGCTACAGCTATACTGCAGCCGGGAAAAAATATTTCTAAAAAAACAACACCGGTGTTCATACAGTATGAAATAAAACTCACTAAACATCCTTGCCCATCCTGTCCAAACTAAAGCTACACCTGGCAGACAGCAGCAGCTCACAGAAGCAAAATTTTATGGACTGTAAATAAAATCAGTCAAACATTCCTAATGTAAAGATTATATATTTTTCCCCACTAGCCCCTTATTAAAGGTGGAATGGTCAAGGTCTGTGTGCAACCATTTCACTCAGCATCAAAGTGACTTTTTAATTGTACTCCAGCACACTGAGTAAAAACATATCTGCAGATCTACTGAGGCCCTTTTTTTTTCCCCCTTAAGAATAGTTTCAGGACCTCTTGGCCG
>JAOXNO010000024.1:109885024-109928101 GCA_028565335.1 Limnodromus scolopaceus
ACCCCACCCCCAATTTTTTATCTGATTATTTAGTTAAAAAATTAGAAACGGAGCCTTTTATTTATCCACTGCCCAGAATTTGCAGCTGCAGGACAAGCAAGCTTCCTCATGCCACCCTGGGGGTGACCCTGACTCTGACCTGCAGGGACCACCCTTACCAGAGGTGAGAGGTAAAGCCAGGTCCCACTCCTGCTCCCCTGGGCAGAAACCTGGCTTTTACGAGACGCTTGTACGTTGGTGAGAGACAAAGCCGAGGCTGCCACGTAAATTCTGATTCTAGCCACAAAGGTGGAAAACCAGCACTTTATCACCAAGCCACCCAAGTCCTTCATGCGGTTCCTGGTTATTTAAGAACAAACATAAAAATCTGTGGGCCAAATTCTTCCCCAGGTCTCAGCCCAACCGGCTCACTGCCTTGGCCTGCCTCCTCTCAAAGGAGTTGCAAAGAGTGCAGGCCAGTAGAGAATCTGATTGACTTTATTTCTTTTAATTTACCCCACGGAGTTATTTTTTGCCCAGGAGATCAATTCTTTTTCACTTTAAAAAATCTACTTACCTGTCAAACTTTCACCCCAGCTATACCAGAGAACCGAAATAACATTTTAAAAACCTCAGGGTAAGATCCTGTGCTGTTGAACAATTTAGACCTTTTTAGAAGCTGGTTAATTTTTAGGATCTTAGAAAAACCATACACGGTTGCTTTAAATAGCAATGAAAGGCTGATTCAAGCCATTAAATTTTATGTTGTGTGTAATGTTGTAATTGATGTCAAGCCTTTCCCATATTCTTCACACTGACATTGGGCAGTCTCCTAAATGCTAAGAGTGCAGTTACAAGAGTCCAGACCAAGTAAAGTACCAAGAAATGGATGGCAGAATTGGGAATTTATTGCTAGAAACAGAAAGGTTCAAATGTAAAATAATTAAGCGTGAGCTAAATTTTGCCAGTTTCTTTCCCATCCATTTATTTTGGGGGATAATTGGGGGCATTAAGTATTTTGCTGCAAACCGTTTCTTCTGTGTATGCATATAAAACTTTATTACCCTTGTAAAAAGCATGCTGTGAATTCTGATGCTTCTGTGTGTTTGGGACCGTATAATTATTCTTTTTGTAGGAAAACGCTTTTACCTACATCCTAAATGGAACAAACCAGCTTCCAAAGCAGCAGCTGCTCGAAAGCAGTGTGCTCAGCTTCGAGCATCACTGAGCAAATAATGCAAATTCGGTTCCGAGCTGAATGAAAAGTCGTTTCATCTTACAGGAGATTTTAGTACAGTGTGTTGCCTCACCTTTGCTATTATCCTGATGATCCTTAAGAAGTTTAAGAAAACTTATAATGATTTAAGGCCTTAACTCCAGCTACACTAAAATGAGCTGAATAACGTCGTTTATGCAAGAGCAATGTCTCAGGTCAGCCAGAGCAGTCTGTGTATAAAGATACAGAGATGCCACCGTCAAATGAGGAGAAAAAGCAAGGGAACTAAGAAAAAGAAGTTTCCCTTTGCTACACTCTATTTCTGTAGGCTTTGCTGTCACTACTAAACTAAACAGAATCTATCCCTCAACACTGGTCACATATTAAATCAAGACACGGAACCTTTCCTAACAGGCAGTTTGCATGAAGGCACCCTATTTTGAAGGATAAGGAGGTTTGCCAGCACAGAGACATGCAGATCTCAGAGGAGGCCTCGGAATGGCATAGGTTGCTTCTTCAGGTGTACTCAAGCCTGTTTTCCTGGTCATTGCACCCAAGAGATGCAGTGACCTGGTCCCCAGCCTCTGCACAGTTCAGACAGTCCTACCACCCAAAGGTGGCTCATGTAGAGCTACCTGAGTAGCTTCGACTGCTTTCCTGAGCAGCAGCATGGCTCCAGTGACCACCAGCTGCTTTGGGACTGGTTCCCTAAATATCTACCCAGGAGTCCATGAGCATTTGGGGATAGTTTTTTTTAAGCTGGATTGCTTGAACTGATGCAAACAGAAAGCAAGCGTCCAACTGCTTTCACAGCCATACCCATAAGGAACATCTAACTGGGCAGGTTTAGGGTTTTCTCTCTCTCCTTCCTTCCTTCCTTCCTTCCTTCCTTCCTTCCTTCCTTCCTTCCTTCCTTCCTTCCTTCCTTCCTTCCTTCCTTCTTTTTTGTGCTCCTCCCTGGTGCAACTACTTTATAGCACAAAAGTGAAGTGTGACTATGATCTTTCTCAGGGCAAAGTGAACTCCCACAGGGATTAAAGGCTGTCACCACAGTCATCTCTCCTCCTCTGAGTGCAGGCCATAGTCCTTCACTCTGTCTTCTCTTACATTTCATGTACATTTAAAAGGAAAAGACCAAAACCAGAACGCTCAACTCAACAGATTTAATTCTACCATTTTGGAAGGGGATGCAAAACAGAACAAACCACATGCAACAGATGTTAGTCACGTCATTTAACACATGACTAGAAGATGTGCAGTTACCCGAGCGATACGAAGCATTGATATAATGAATTTTTTCAATATGCAAAAGAGCTTTGAATTGGCCCCTACAAATAACTCCAGTTGTTTTATGTTGCTTACCTGAACCAGTGAGGCTAAGTAGTAGTCACTGCTATGTGAGATATATATATTGCAATGAAAAAAGAGCAAATATATTTGAATAAAAGGTAGGAATAGTCTTTGTGCAACTAGAGCATTGGTGTGAGGTGCAAAAAGTAAGTGGATAGAGGGGACTCAGACCTTGAACTGGGGGTGTTATTCCTGTGGTGTTCCCTCCCCACTGGAACAGGTCATGTTGCTTTCCTAGGTATTTCCTAGATGCTGTCCCTATGGACAGCAAGCTGAGAAAAGAAACCCAGCTGGAACCGTCCATGGCACGATGAGGGAATGGGAAGGAGGAAGAAGACAACCTTTCAGTGATTATGGTGCACATTTGGCCCAAAGTCTATCTGCCAAGCGGATGATTCCTTTCCTTTAATGCTACATATCTCTAGAAACAGTTATGAACATGCCCTGAGAGGGAAAGAAAGCAGTTTGGATGCAAAGCCGCAAGCCTGCTTTCACAGAGCTGTTCCTGTGCAGAGATCCTGTCTTTCACTGTGAGCCAAGAGCCTCTCCTGGAGACGAGATTCATCTCAGCCATCACCAGCCACCTAAAGCATAGGCCTGTCCTCCCACTTGTGAGCCTCCATTCCCTTTACAGCCAGTAACACATCCAGAGGTCCTGTCCTAGGACATTTCAGACAGGCTGTATCACACTCTGATCTCAGCTCCTGTCCTGGAACTTACAACTTGACCATTGTTGAGATACCAAACTACAGTGCAGCATCATGCTATTTTTTTTTCTTTAGCACACAATGTAGAGACTCCGTCCTACAAACCCTTGTGTGCAAGAAAAATCTTCCCGTTGAGGCCAAGGGAGCTACTCTGAGATATGTGGATAACTCACATGAGCAGAGATTTGCAGAATGAGGCCCAGGATCTGTATAAGGAGACCACACTCTGTCTTCTGCCTTGGGCACACAAATCTGTCAGTTTTAAATCAGTCTGTACCATGACTTTTAACTTCAGCACTAAAATTTGAGTTCCAGGCACTCCTGCCCACTGCTTGGAGCCACCAAAGAGATGCTAATTATTTCTCACCCTCTTACTTGCCAGATCTCATCTCACTGCAAGAACTGCAGCTTGTGTTTCCTGGAATAGATTCCTCTCTTTTTCTTTTTATGCCAAAATAATTCATTTCTGATTCCATAATGCTGTTGGAGATTTAATAAATATCTATAGGCAGAAAAGGGCAGCTGCTTCTTGCATAGCACTAAAGTCTTAAAATGTTGAAACCAGCAGGACAGTCACCTCTTCAGATCTTTAATTTCACCCTAAGCAGGTCTGATTTGTTGGAGGAAGTAACAGTTTACACATTGCAAAAATAAATGGTGCAGCAGGCGTTCATACACAGTAGGAGGTGTGAAAAATGGGGGGAAGGGGAAAGGGAGACTGATGGAAACAATCAACTAATGCAGAATGAAAGCCTTTTTCTCTCTCCAAGTGGAACTAATAGGAACATCAAATATGTTAAACTAAAACAGAAACATGAATGACTAAATTGTTTTTCACGTTTTTTTTAAAGACCTTTTTTTCTAAGAGTGGTCGCACATACTTGTAGAGGAAAAAAAACCAAAGGCTTAGCTCTAAGCACAAACAACACTTTCAAGTGCCTGATTTGGAAAAATTATTTTTGTTCATCTACATATTGCATGTGTCAGCTTAGAGCGAGTAGGCTCAGTGGTGGCTTTGGATGGTTCATACTCAGGGGATATTCCCACAGGTGCTGGAAGCCAAACAATATCCCAGCAATAATCATCAGAGTAGGGCTCAGTGGACCAGTAATTGTGAACATCCCCCAGGCCTTCTGCAGACAGAGTTGGCAATTTCCAGTGGCCTCAGTGGGCATGTTTTATGTTTCATTCTGTTGTAGGTGATGCTGGAAGAAAACAAGAGCAACATCTGGTCCTGCCAAGCATCTGGCCAAGGGAATGGGCATAAAAATGCCAGTTTAACTTTCATCTAGCACTGCCCATAAATACTGCTGTCAGACCAAAACCAAGTGGTGGCTCCATCTAGACATCTGCCATTAAACTCAATATTTAAGGTGGTTTTTTCTTTATTAGAAAAACCATTAGATGTCAGGAATCATTTTATCAATAGCACTGTTCAGAAGCAATGAGCTTCCCAATGGGACAAGGGCAAATTCTTGAAGGAAACATCTTTGTCTCAGAGGTTAAAATAGTAATATAAAGAAAACAAACAGTCAGTGACATATTAGCCCAGTTTCATTTAAAAATACACAAATTAGTGTCAGAGGGTTAAATTATAGGGTTTTATTCATGATGTTATCGAAATGTCCTATAGGTTAAAAGAAAAAAACAGAACCAATTTTTTTCTGAAAATGTCATATAGAACAAAACTCCGTCCCTGCTGGTTAATGCAAGTGAAAAGCTTATTCTAGCAACCATCATGCCCTCTATCAAACATTCATCCTTCTAGAGAAGATTAGGTTATGAGACCTGTACTGTGCTCCGGGGCTCTTCCATAAGCCTGGCATTAGCCCAGACCCAATTTGGGGGGCTCTCCAGTTCTACCCACCTCTTGGAGCTCTGACACTTTGGACATCAATGTTTTAGCTCTCAGAGCTGAAGAACATAAGAGGAAAGGGAGGCTGGTGGCATAACCAGTCAGTTCTGTTAGGCGCTGCCACCACCATTTTCTAAAAGCACCCCCAAAATAGCCTGACATGCCTCCATGTGCAGCACCAGGCATTGCAGCTCCTCAGCACCTGGTGCTGTGCTTCCTCTGGGGCTTCTATCACTGTTAAAGAAATGATTGCAGCCGTACTGGTACATGTTAATGATCCCAGGCACTGGAACTTGGCTGCCTGTACAATTACTTTGCTTGAAAGATCCTTGCGAATAATTCCCAGGCATCACTGAATATTTAGCGTGGTACAGGGACCATTCTTAACGGGACATTTTGATGCAGTGATCCTGTTTTGGAAGATGAGAGTCTAACTGTATGAACATGGCCAAATTGGATCACTTAACCTCAGAGCCACATAACAGGCCCTGGCACTGCTTACTGATGCAGATGTAGCCAATGGACCATGCCTTGTGTGAATCTGAACTACCTAGACTATATGGTGAAGAACTGTCTCAATGCCAGCAAGCATTGATAATCTGGCCAGCCATTATTCATTTTCTTTGTGCCAAAGAGCGCCCAAGATGTTATTGAAACAGTTTGTTTTGTCAATAGCCTGTTCTAAATCAGATAAAACAGCAGGTGATGGACCCGACGTGGATAAATCTGGAACTAGAGGTGCAAGGCAATGCAGTACAGAGATTTGATCCAACCAGACCCAAAGCACGTCAAAGAAGCAGAGTGGCAATTCTGCCAATAGATTAAACCCTGATAAACACAATGAAAACTTTTTAGCCGTGCAAGGCTACTTCTTCACGTTATGACTCATACGGCTAACTCTGTCATGATATCATTTCAGAAAATTAACAAAGTGCACCCCAAGTATCCTGCATGAGAGCTGAACCATTGGAAGACAAATCCAAAATTATACTTCAAGTAAAGTGACTTTCTTGAATCAGAGCTCATATGTATATTTTGGAAACAAAGAATGAAGAAGCCAGAAAATTCCCTAAAACAAAGACTGCATTTAGCCAGCTAGTCGTTAATGCCATAAATGATCACCTCTGTGAGTTTCCTATTTCTACCTGTGCAACAAGTAAACTAAACTCATAAATTAGTGCAGCTGCAGTTAAAATGATAATTAATTCCAAGATAAGCTGATGCTTTTGGGGGAAACAGTTCCTTAATTCTGAAAAAAAATCTTTTTGGAGACATTTTAATAATGCATTTTTTCTACAGCAAAGCAAAGCTAAATAGAAATCTAGTTGAAATACCAGCTTATATTTGGCATAGCTTATTCTTGGTACCTGCCCATTGTGCTCATCTAGTTACTTAAGTTTTTCTTGTGAACTCCTTCAGTGTAAACAAACTGTGTTAGTGTCCTTTAGCTATGGGCTTCAAAAGATCTGCAATTACAAATTTTATTGCTCAGCATTACAAGATGATGGTATCTCAAGAGAAGGTGACAGTGAGTTAACAGATAGGTCCCCAAGGGCAGCTGGCGCAGACCTACAGGCTCCCTTCTCCAAACAGAGAAACAGGCACAATTAGCAACTTTCAAAATGATAAATCTCTTTCCTTCATTCACCAATCCTAACTTGGTTGAGTCGACTGTCTTTCATTCACATTTTGGTACTAATTAACTCATAACATTTGGCTTTGTCTCATAAGAATCCCTGGCTCTTTAGATGCCAACTCACATGAGGGAAAGTCACACAAACAATGTCAGAAAAATCAATTACAAAAGGAATTACTTTGCAACTTTCTTTTGTTCAGCCATTAGGAGGCATGGCATATTGATTTCAGGTACACATTATTTTAGGATTTTCTGAAGTGGCCATCAACTCAGGACAGCAGTAGCAGCAGCAGCAAGAGACAAGCAATTGCCAGAAGTCTTAGAGGTGCATATAACTATATTTCTAACATTCCCATCACTGCAATATCTGATCACTAAAAAAGACAATATCTGATCACTAAAAAAGACTGTTATTAGAAAACACAGCACAGTAATATAAATTACTAGTTGCTTGGGTTTTTTAATAAAAGTGGGTTTATAATTTTTTTTCCCAAAAATATATGTAAAGTGAGATATGGACATTTGGACCTAGATCTCTTTAGGATCTGGGTGGGAGTAAGCTCTTATGTAGGGCTAGCATTTGTGTTTCAGAAATTAATAAACCAGCTGCAAATGTATTCAGGAGACTGGAGTTTTTCACTCAAGTCCATTGCTTCTTTGAACATCTCTTGGGTACAACCTGATACTTTTTCAGGAAGCTTAACAACACTTTTTTGAAATGAATGTATTTGTATGTCATCTATTTAATTTTCATCTTCTCCTCGTGGTATAAGGCAGAACTGTTATATTAGGCAGTAAAAGTGGTGTGATATAGAAGATCCTCCAACAGATCCACAAGAAATTCCATGGCAATGTTTAGAGAATTCCTAGGATATCATTCAACTGCAGGGGCAAGGATCAATAGCTGTGGAAAATACTCTTAAATATTCTATGACCCACTCATAGTAGAAGTTTGTGTCACATTTTCTTCCTCTATAGGGAGTTAAAATTTGTAATTAATTTGACAATTTTCAATGTGTATAGTTAAAAAAAAATGACAGTAAAGAGTAAGACTAAGATTTCAGATATAGTCAAAAATTAACTCCAGCTCTCCTCCGCAAAATATGTGTGAAGTGTTTTACTAGAGATCATGCTCCAAAGGATCAGTATACTTTCTATGCTTACAAACACCTGACCATTTTTTATTTATCCAAAATAAGACATCAATGGCTTCTGAGGGAATAAAAATTACTTATCAGTCTTTGCTTTCCAAATTCTTTACAAAGGCTCAAAAAATATGGATTGTTATTTTCCTACTTGTTATATTCTCTGTTCCCTAAATAGAGGGATGACTTGTCTCCCAGTCCATGCAAGAAATTTGATTTCTTAAAGAAACCTTAATTCTTGATTTCTAGAATAAGAATCAAAAGACTGGATCTGGATCCATGGACTTACTCTTTTATGAAAAGGGTCAGTAATTTACAGTCCAAAATTTTCTTCCACTGGGATGGTTTCCTGCAGCCTGGGTATGATAAATAACTGAAAGTGGACAAGGAATTCCATACTTGATTTCTTCAGATTTTGACAGTTTCAAATAAATAACTATAGATTTCAACAGCTTCTTTCTCTCGATTTGCTCAGGTCACAGAAGTTCAGGCCCCATCCAGCCATAACAGAATTTTAACCAAACTGTCTAAGGTTTGCCCATCGCTATTTCAGGCAGAGAGCAAATAGTATGTGTGGTGTTTTTGGCACCTGCAGACATAGCAACATAACTAATAGAAAGACATCTGTTTCTGTTATGATGGAAGGATGTTTACATTATGGCAGATTTGCAAGTTGTACAGAGCAGAGGCCCTTTATTGGTAAAGGAAGTCATCATTTAGTTTGTTTAGCACTGAACACTTACTAGGGGCCACCTTGATCACTAATCTGGAAGCCAGAAAAAGTTGTGGATCTTGGCTTTCCAACAGGCTAAGCTATTGAGCAGAACTTTTGGCCAGAGAGCAGAATCCATCTTCTTCATTTTTGACAGCAGTGACTTTGGTAAATTGCAGGGGAAGAAGAGGTCTCTTCCTCCAGTAGCTCTGCACTTGATTTTGTCAGGTGGTTTAAATCCAGATCTGTGTGGCAAACTTAGTTTCCACAATTTAGAGGTTCCAAGGTCAACAAGCTGATGGACGTGGAAAGTATCTTATGCTTCCACTCTGAGAGGAACAGTTTGAAGCCGAGGGTTGAGTAACAGCAGTGGGGAGAGGGGAAGCTCAGGCTGCTGGGCACAGGAGGGGAAGGGGGAAAAACAAAGGCAATAAGTGGTGACATCACATGAACAAGCAATCCAAATGTAACAGCAATCAAATGGAAAGTAAAGTGAGGAGAAACAGGTAAAATTATGACAAAAAAACCCACAGATGTTCATCAGGACCCACTACATACTGTTTGTCCCAAAGCAGAAATGTTTGGCCACAGTAGAGTGAAACCTCCCTCTGAGCTGAAAAAAATGTATACGAATATGAATCGTGTACGTATATGTATATGAATCACAGCAAATCAGTCTGGAAGAAACCTCCAGAGATGTTCTAGTCCTCCTCTCAGCCCAGTGCTGTTGCAGTTCAACGTTTGTCATTCTAAATAGCTGTGCTTTAATTGTTCTTAAAGAATCTCTCTTCAGCATCCTCAGACTTTAATCTCTTTGTAGGTAACACATTTAAATTAAAATTTATTTGCTTTCATTTAAGCCCATTATTCCTTGTACTATCCCCAAAGTTATGGAAAAGTTTACTCTGTTATTCTCATAATGATCTTTTAAGGATCTGAAATCTATTTTCATGTGTCCTCCAAGGCACCTCTTCTCTGTGCTAAGACAAGCAGGTTTTCAGTCATATGTGCTTCCAAACCTCTACTTACCCTATTGTTACCTTCAGGACTTTCTCTAACAGACCTTTATCTTTCTTAAATGTGGCCCAAACTGGTGACAGTAGTTCAGAGGAGACCCCACAGATGCTGAGTGGAAGGCAAAACTTCATTTATATATCTTAGGTTCACATTCTTGTATAGTTATGCTCATATATTTGCTGTGTTGTTTTTTGTGCTCCCCATGGGTTACAAGTTTTTACTTTAAGCCCTTGGAAGGACAGCAATTGTGAAAGGTGTCAGTTCTCCATATCTGTGTGTGCAGAGTAGGACGAGCAGCTTTGAAACATCTCCCATGTTTGTAAACTGCCTGAGAGACAGCTTGGTCCTTGGTTTAGGTAAATGTAGCCCCAGTCAGAGCCAGTATTGCTCTGACTTCTGCTCTGACTACAAGAACTCAGGCTCAGTGCATCACTTCATGTTTCAAAATACTAAAAATACAACATGTCCTAGGAGCGTATCTCCTATTTCCACTGAGAGACTCTCCATCTAGGGTTGTTTATAAAATTCAGTCTTCATCATTGTTGCCAGAAAAATTTCTGAAATCTCACTGACAGCCTCTTTACCTCACCTAAACTGTGAAAAGAAGCTAAGATGTGATGATTAGGGCCTGGAAACTATATCTTCTTCTGGAGATTTTTCATCCCAGTTATATGATAGAGGTACTGTAAAAAAGAAGGAAGACTTGATAGTTAAGTGACAGTGCTGCTAGTGAGCAGCACTTTGAGTTAAATATTAATGCAGATTTCCTATGAGAAGCATTTCACACAGACTGTACATTGCTAAAGAAAAGTGCAGAACTTCAGTGGTAACCCTTGTAAAAGGAAAGTTAGAACTGGACAAAGGAATGAGGGATATTTCCAGAGTCTGCTGAAAAAATCAGTGATGACACTGGTCAAATTATTGTTGGCAGGGTATTTCAAACTGAACACTGCTGCTGAAGAGAACCATGAAAAATACTAATGCCAACATCTCAAGTAGCACTTTCCATCAATAGTGCTCACACACCTAACCATCTTATAGATAAGGAAACTGAGACACCCTAAGAAAAATAATTTTCCCAAAGTTTTATGACTGATGACAGAGGCAGCAGTAGAAAAGAGTTCTCCTAAATCAGAGTCTGGTTCTCTAGTCATTAACTTTACCTTATTTACTAAGTTAAGCATAAAAAATACTTACGCTGTTAAAATTCAGTTATTTTCTCAGAATAAACTCCCTGTGAGATCAGAATATGCACACTTCATGCACTGGCACTCATCTGTAAAATGGGATTTAAGATAGTAAGAGGTCTGTAAAATGGGAATTATTTAATTGCTTCAACAATTGAAGAGCAAAACCTTCCAGCAATGTTCCACCTCGTCGATCCCTCCCCTTTTGTGGTATTCAAGGGTGGGAGACAAGGATGTGAGAAGAAGAGTTTTAGGGCATAGAATAGAACAGTAAAGTTTAAGGTCAGCCCTGGAATAAAAAATGAAGGAGTTGGGGTCTTGGCAATAATGCACTACTTCATCTCCACTGCAGCCTTTTGTCCACACTTCCCAGCATGCTGATCTCACAACAGCATCATTATGTGCTACTTGAGAACCACTGTAGTCCTCACAGACCAAGCCCCAACCTGTTTTACTGCAGAAGTCCTATTTAGTCAAGTGTGTCCCATTTGATATCTATGCAACAGGCTATTCTGAAATAAACTCATTTGTTCCTATTAAATGGTGTGGGGGGTTTACCTTATTTTCTTCATAGAATCATAGAACTGTCTAGGTTGGAAGGGACCTTTAAGCTGATCGAGTCCAACCATCAACCTAACACTTACAAAACCACCACTGAACCATGTCCCTAAGCAACACGTCTACTCATCTTTTAAATACCTCCAGGGATGGTGATTCAACCACTTCCCTGGGCAGCCTGTTCCAATCTTTAATAACACTTTTGGTGAAGACATTTTTCCTAATATCCGATCTATACCTCCCCTCGTGCAACTTGAGGCTGTTTCCTCTTGTCCTATCACCTGTTACTTGGGAGAAGAGACCAATCCCCACCTCGCTACAGTCTCCTTTCAGGTAGGTGTAGAGAGCGATAAGGTCTCCCATCAGCCTTCTTTTCTCCAGACTAAACAACCTCAGTTCTCTCAGCTGCTCCTCATATGATTTGTGCTCTGGACCCCCTCACCAGCTTCATTGCCCTTTTCTGTACCCGCTCCAGCACCTCAATGTCTTTCTTGTAGTGAGGGGCCCAAAACTGGACACAGTATTCCAGGTGGGGCCTCACCAGTGCCGAGTACAGGGGGATGACTTCTTCCCTAGTCCTACTCACCACACTATTCCTGATACAGGCAATAGTATTGTATCCTCAACGTCTTTCAATTTACTAACATTATTTTGAATTCAAATCTTACTCTCCAGATTATTGATGGCGACCGCCAGCTGGGCAGCCCATTTAGACTCATCCATATCGATATCGATATGGCTCTTAAGATTTAACTGAGTTTGACTCAGTTGGGCATTTTGTTGTACATCTTATTGACCCAGAAATTTACCTTCCACTGTTTTCTCTTTCTTTCCTTTCTATTTTTCATTCTCTGCCTTCTTCATCTCCCTTGTTGGACTGGTTGGAGGGGAAAAGAGTTAATTTTCCTCATAGTAGATTTTATGGTTCTGTGTTTTGGATTTGTACCAAAAACAGTCTTGAAAACAGAGGGATGTTTTAGTTATAGCTGAACAGTGCTTACACAGTGTAAAGGCCATTTCTGTTCCCCTCATTGCCCCACCAGCAAGGAGGCTGAGGATGAACAAAAGTTGGAAGGGGACACAGCTGGGACAGCTAATGCCAGCTGCCCAAAGAGATATTCCAAATCATATGACAACATGCTCCGCAATAAAAGCTGGGAGTAGAATGAGGAAAGGAGGGATGTTCAGAGTGATGGCATTTGTCTTCCAAAGAAAAGGTTTGGCGTGATGGAGCCCTACTTTCCTGGATATGGCTGAACACCTGCCTGCCAATGGGAAGTAGTGAATGTATCCCTCATTTTGCTTTGCTTGTGCACACAGCTTTTGCTTTACCAATTGAACTGCTTTTATCTCAACCCATGAGTTTTCTTACTTTTACCCTTCTGATTCTATTCCTCACTGGTAGGGAGTGACCAAATGGCTGTGTGGGGCTTAGCTGCCTAATGGGGTTAAGCCATAACACTCTTTGTCTTTTGGGGTTTTTTTTGGTGAGGAAGATGAAATAACCATCCAAGACATGCATTTCTCCCAGACTCACATAGGAGACAGAGGTTCTGGCAGCCACAAGCACCAGCTCTCCTGTCCCACCCTCTCTTCCAGGCAGAGCATCAGTGGTGCCCACGGGTTCCCAGGGCACACTCAGGGAACAGCGGGCACTGCCTTGGTTGATGGGATTTTCTATTTTGGAAAATCCCTTGCACCCCTTTTCTTTATTTCATGCATGGTCCCCTGAGGTGTCGGTTTCTACATATTTTGCTTTCCTTATATTTCCCTTTTTTTTTTTCAGAGAGGAAGCTAGGAGATTTTGTTAGGGATGGACTCCACCCAACCATAAAAAGAGAAACTAGTGAAGACACTGGCAATTAAAAGGGACGAGGATACTGACTCAGCTTTTCCAAGCCATCATGGCAGCTGGGATAACAAGTGTCCCAAGAGGAATGATATATAGTGAGGGGAGATGTCTTTTGGCTAAAGAAGCAGATATAAGTCAGGAAAGCTGGACTGCTGATGCCTATTTCACATTTAGAATAAAGTAAAAAATACAGCACAGAATCAAAAAAAAAAAAAGGTTCACAGTCTCAAAAATTACAGGGGTGACAACTTCAATTTTGATGATCTGTCTCTCATATTTTTTTGGCTTACTAAATAACAGCAATAGTAGGTTCTTCCAAATTTCACTAAGATAATTTTTACAGCAGGTTTGCACATAAAGAAAATACAAACAGATGGTATAACGTGGTAAGTAACAATCTGGCCAATATACAGGAAAAGCATGTTCTCCCACATTTAAATTCAGAGGGTTTTTAAGCTTAAAAACATGAGACAGCAAACAGGCTGGGTCATAGGCATAGAAAGAAGGAAGAACAACCTGATTGAGGAGGACATACTGGAGCTCAGCCATGAAACCGAAGGCTTCACATCAAGGTGAATGCTTAGACTGAGTCTGATAATAAGACCTCAGGTTAAGATACAGGAATCTCTTCCTTTCTTTGCCTCAGATGAAATCTGTGATCATCTATTCAAGCCATTCAACCTCTCCAAATCTAACTCCCCCTGTGTAAACTGAGACTAGCTCTTAGTCCCTTTACTAAAGTGCTTTGAGAGCTACAGATTGGAAGTGATGCTTGCACAACACTGGCCAAATGCTGGTTCCTTTCAAGCTGATGGCAAAATTCCTCTGGGCCTCTTTGGCTATGTCGATATTAATAAATTAAATGTGCCCAGTGCCATTCTCTGGTGCTGCAGCCAGCTGGCAGGGAACAGCCTGCATCTACATTACTAAGCTCTTTTACCCTCTTAAATAGGGTGGTCATATCCAAACTATTTGTTGGGAAAGGCTTGTGCAAGCTCCCAAACTGTTCCCAGGAATTGTGGGCTGTGTGCAGGGTGCTGCCTGGCCCCAGCCCAAACCATGCCTGGGTCCCTTCTGACACTTTAAATGTACAGAAAATCTAGTCCTGGTTCCTGGAAGTGTTCCTTAGTGCCATCTACTAGCTCTGAGTAACTCTAGAGGCAGACACTTGACCTATTAATTTTAAATTGCAATATATTGATTCCATTGATATTTCTTTCACACATTCATATAATTTCCTTTTGTAGGATTTGTAATGATTTCTGTATTCTGTGAGTGCCTGTAAAATACCATCAGCGTTCAACTTGGACTTAATCTGGTTACTAGTGGAAAATACCAGCCTGCAAGATCTCCATCTTGGATTCCTTTCATCAGCTCATTCTGCAAAACCTTCACATAATTAAAGGAACATCTTGCGAGCTCTGGGTCTGTGAACGACTGTGCTGTTCAGACGGCTGGTAGAACACGGAGGGTAATCTCAAATCTGATCTGCAGCCAAGGTGGGCTGGTAAACTCCAGTGAAGCATAAAGAGCTAAATTATTAAGGCAGGGCAGGTTTTTACACAGCATCGCCCACTGAGAGCAAGCAAAATAGACTAATCCCTGAGCTACCAGAATCAGCTGGCTATTTCCAAAAGCCAACAGCAGTAAGGAAGCTATTGCATGACTTCTTTCGAACAACAGAAAGGAAGACGGGAGAAAGGAGGGGCTGGGTGGGAGCGGAGCAGTTTGACATCTAATCTATCATTTTTATTAGGTCCAGTCTGCAGACATTTGAATTGTGTTTTCCTCACTTTTTAAATGAAACGGAGAACAATAACACTAACGACATAGTTCCTCATGAGTGATAGAGTAATTTAAACTTCGTAGAGCCTCCTGTTTCAGATAGTGTTAATTTATATGTGAAGGAACCTGCAAGCATGGAATTTATGTTTAAAACAAAAAACAAAACCAACAAAACTTTCAGAGTGCTGTAACGCATCTGCCTGAGGGCACATGTAAAAGACTTAGCAGGAAAGTGGAAAAATATAATGTTCTCCAAGTACACACATGCTTCCACACACACATGCACACAAAATGACAGAGAAGACGAAGGGAAGGCGGAGGCTGGGTGCTCCTTGGAAGCTGTTTTCTTAACCCCTGTGACAGCCTGCCCCCCCTGCTGTGCTCCCCCCTCCAGCTCTCCTCGTGTGCTGCACAATGTCAGCCAGAACACCAACAACAGCTTGAGTAAAAACAGCTTTCACTGAGAACGGGAAAGATAGGAAGGAGATTAGCGGGGTTTTTTTATATATAAACCTTGTGGTTGGTGACCAAAGCTGAAGCCAAACTACAGGAGCGAGGTGAGGGGAGTGAACACAACGCAAGAAGAGGCAAAGTCTAGGTGACTCGGGAGATAGTTTAAATCCATCAACAGGAGGCTAAGATCTGAACTAGTCATCTGCAACCAGGGGAGAAATCACAGTCCCAGTGTCAACGGCCACAAATCTTGCTGCCTTTGAAGTGGTCAGTATTTTACCCAAAAGTTACTACCTAAGATTGTTATCTGGCTACTTGCTGGCCTATGTGAGACAAATTGGCAGTCTTCAGCTAGATCCTGGTAGACTAATTCCACAACACCACATTTGGCATTCATTAGCTGTCCTGGCTGTGGGGCTAAGTAGGAACAGTCAGAAAGGCTGAACCTCCATTTCACCCCTCAGAGGTGGTCTTCTCAGCACAGCTTTGAGACCCATGGATAAATCAGTATGGGGCAGAAAGTCCTGTAGTAGGTACATGGGTAATTACATGACTTTGCTTTGAAGAGCTCTGAATATTTCCTCCAGCAGCACTGCATATGATTACATACTCCTTTCAGACTGTTAACAGTGCAGTGAAACGAGGTAAAAGCAATCTTTCTTTTCCCTTCAAGCTTCCTAAGTGTGAATAATAGAGAAAGGAAGAGAAAAAGTTGAAGTACCTATCTGAGAGAAAAGTACCTAGCCCGAGGAAAGGGAAAACCTGAAGAATGCAGGTAATAGTATATTAAATATTTGTTTACTGAGCAAATGTAATTTGCTCTTTTATTTTCATGGAGAGTTTTTTCAGTACTCAAACAGACAAACTGACATTGCAAAAGATTTTCTTTCTCAAGATCAATCTGCATTCGTAGGCTTTATTTAGATTGACTGGTCCTGTGTGGCGGCAGGAGATAAATCTCCTGAAGCGCTCTTACTGTAGGTACAATGCAACCCAAGGAAAATCAAGTCAATCAGCACTAAACTTGCATTCTGAATAACCTACTACAAAGCACTTTTAATGTTTTAAACACCATTTGTCACTGTCACACTGGAAGAAAAATTACAGTTCACTTCAGCTAAGTGGCAGCTCGCTTCAACAACATGAAAATCCTCTGAACTTCTGCTTTTATTCTGACCTTGTAAGCAGCTTTCTGTGAGTTAAAAATGGGAAAGGAGGAAAAGAGCAGAAGTTTCAGTGGGGCTTCAACACTGCAGACAAGTGGAACACCTTAAGGTTAATAAAGGGATAAGCAGATACGAAGACCCCTAACACAATGCCCACTGCAGGTCCTTGGTTCAGCTGGATACCTGGTTTGAAGATGAATCTCACATGACTGCAAGACAAACAGTCTGTGGGCCATATTCTAGATAAAATAGTGGTTTCCAATAACTCTTAGGTGCCAAGTAAAGCTTTGACTGTCAAAGGGCAAAGGGGCAAAAAGAAGAAGAAAAGTGACCATGGCAAAGCTCATTTGTAGACTGATTTTGGGAAAAGCAAAGTTTGATACCGACTGACTTGTGAAACTGACCACGCACCCACCCTGGGGGATGGTCTGAGAAACACCTCTGAAGGCGAAGAAGCTTATGTCTCGGGTTGACTGTCTGCTCATGTTCTTTTCTGACTGGAAGTTTTGGGGAAATTTCTTAAACACAGTCTTACACTATTTCACAGAATCACAGACTCAGAATGGCTGTGTTTGGAAGGGACCTCTGGAGATCACCTAGTCGAGCCCCCCCTGCTTAAATTAGGTCAAGTACATCAGGTTGTCCACAGCCATGTCTAGATATCTTTTGAATTACTTCAAGCATAGAGTCTGTGGGATGGTGCCCCACCGTCATGTGGGACAATCTGTTCCAGTGTTTGACCACCCTCAGAGTAAAAAAGTGTTTTCTTCTGTTTTAGCAGAGTTTCTTGTATTGGAATTTGTGCTCTCTTACCCTCTCACAGGGCACTTCTGAGAAGTGGCTACACCTCTCATTATTCCCTCCATCAGGTATTTGATGCATAGATAAGATGTTCCCTGAGCCTGCTCTTCTCCAAACCGAACAGTTCCTACCCTCTCAGTCTCTCCCCATTAATTCTTTTTATCTCGTGTTCAAGCACGTGCTCAAGGTTGTGCGGGGTCTGCTTTAAGAGAGAGGCTTCAGCCCTTCATTTCAGCAATATGAATTCTCAAGTACACTAAAGTGTCTACATTATGTCAAACAGTAAAACTGAAAAGAGCCCCCACATCCTTTCGACTCCTCTGCTTTCAGCTCTAACTCGCCGAAGCTGTTCTCTGCCAATTTCTTTTTTTCATATTGGAGCTCCAAAACAGCAGAAAGTCCGTTGCATTGCTTTGCTTTGCTTTGCTTTCCCATGAGGGTACAGGCAGTGTGAGTGTGCTGGGTACCGCGCTGCCGGCTCAGAGGAGGGTGCTCCGTGGGACCTGCTGAGGGATGCCCCGAGAGGTGGGTGCCCGCCATCCCCCGGCTTCTCTCCTCAGGACACAAAGGGAGGTGATCTCCCTCTGTGAGCAGACCTTTCCCCTTGCAGAGCACTCCTTGAGACTCACACACCCTTTTTGCTCAAGTGATTCTTTCTAATGTCCATCTGGTTTTGAGCAGAGAAGTCCTCAGGGCAAAGAGAGAGAGAATATGGCTCTGCTTCTTTAACCACAATATTCTGATAAGGATATATGAAATTCCCATTAACATAGGAGCCACATACTTCTTTATACTTTATTCATTCAGTTCACGTTAAATAATCAAGAAAGGGTTTTTTTTCTACTGTCAAAGTTAATTTTCCTCTTTAGAAAATAGTGTTGCAGATACTTATGAATAGGATAGTGATTTCATTAAAAATTCAGAGTTTATGTTTATGTTCTTTTGAAAGTTAAGGATAAACTCATTTTCCTATACAGATTTAAAATTCTTTTTCTAATTTCTTTTTCTAAATATTGAATGTTTTTTATTCACTTAATAGACATCTTTTTTAATATTCTGCAATTTTTTGAACTATTTTTGTAGACTTGAAGAGAATTTTACTCTCAGAATATGAAAATAGACAATTGCTTCAAAACAGTTGCAGCAAAAATGCTTGTTAAAAATGTGATAAAATATCATCATCACTGAAGTAGCACAAAGACTATTTCCATCACAATGATTTTTTTAACTTTTCTCTTTGGAAATTGTTTTTAGGCAAATCACTGCTTGCACACATTTTTTATGAGCAACTTAATGCAAAACTGAATATACTAGTAAATTAAATAAATGCAATGCTTTATTATTGTTTTCCCTTCACGATAGCTATCTCAGTGTTAAATCCTTTTGGAGACAAAGCATGGTAGGTTTTTGCTGCTTTTTTTCTTTTTTTTTTTTTTTTTTGCTGTGATACAGCATGGTAGAGAAACGGTCTATGTATAACACACCTCTCTCCCTTCCTCCCCCCCCCACCCCCCCAAAAAAAAAACAAACCACCAAAACCCACAAATAATTTAATTCTTGGATACAGCCCAGAGACAGTAGACATAGATAATAAAGTAGCCCTATTCAGCCGTAATTGATTTTTCAGTTTCTCTTTCTCTTTTTTTGTAACTTAGAAATGCTTTTTCAATAGTGAAAGGAAATACTTAACAGCAGAAACATAAATTAATACATTGTTTTGATACGCATTTATTTTTTTGCACACTGTCTCCAACTTCCATTGACACGTTGAAATGAATCCTAAAAAACGGAGCTGTTCTTTACCAGGTTAATACTTTTGAATATATTATGTGTTCTATCCATGCAGATAAATTCAGATTACTCTTACAGAATTTAACCTCAATTTATCCCTTCTCCTGAACTGAAAGTCAGAGCAACAAGAACTGAAAAGAATTTAAGGGCAATTAGCTAAGGAAATCAAATTGTTTCATCTTTTCACGCGTCGTCATGTGGAGGAATTCAGAACAGCAGTGACAGATTTTTTTTTCCTAGGCTCACACAGTTAGATAAATGTGAATTGTTGATTCAGCTCCTCTAGCAAGACAAGTGTAGGACATAAATATAAATAGGATAGAAATAAAAGTATTATGTGTAGCTATGACTGCCAGTTCTCACCTCTAGAGATGGGGAAAAAAATGGGAAAAAAATTTACGTCTTTGATTCAAGTAGGATTAATTCCATCCACTATCATCTCATACAGATTTCTAAAAGCTTCTGATAAGGCAAATTGCTCCTAGGGAGTTCACTTTCTGGAATATACACTGCTGAGTCCTTGCCAGACTAACAGGTCTGAGTCAGCCCTGCCCTAATCATTTTATCCATAGCCTGATTGTCCATGTGCCTTATAATCTTGGACCTCGTTCAAAATAAATAATGGCAGTAACAAGCCACAGGCTGAACTTTCCTCTGAAATTTTTTTGAGACAACATCTTCTTGCATAAGGCAAGCAACATCTGCTAAACCAAACGAGGAAGAAATCCTTAATGGCTAGAATGGAGAAGAGGAAAATAAAGGAAGATCAGGGAGAAGCCCTATACCAGTGAAATTAGAGGGATTTCTGCCTCAGGCTCCAGGCAAACTGGGAATGTGCTCCTTACCTCTGCTCTCCTGTTCGTTACAACTCTGAGCTGGGTAAACTAACGCAGCTCTGCTTCTCCCAGTTGAATGTGAACAATACTTCCTATTTAAATACTTCAATCTTTTAATACAAGATTTAGACTCTTCGACTCCAGCTTGCATACTGGAGTTCAGAGGCACACAGCGCTTCACTGGTGCTTCCTAAATATACAGGCGTTGTGGTTTGTACACCCATACCCTTCAACCGAATGTTGGTCTTCTGCATTTGGCCTATTAATAACTTTAGAATCTGACATTTCCACAAACACATAAAAAAGCTCAACATTAACTTCTTCCTGTATGATAACTCTGATTATTTGTGTCTACTGAGTAAGTTACAGGTTTTGTCCTACACTCAGACAGATTATAGTTTGTGACACACTCTCAGTACTTGTAGGCAGCAAAAGACCATTTCTGAGACAAGAACACATTTTCCAGCCTCCGTGAGAATAGCAAGGCACTCAAGAAGTGCGTCCCACAGTTTGGAATTGCCTTTTATGTTAGTGTTATGTTGAGGGTTGTCACATTTAATCAATTTTAATACTTTTCAAGTTGCATTTTCATATATAGAAGTATAACAGAAAGTACAATGACATCCAACTGATGTTGAAGTTAGAGTAAATCAGTGATCCAATTGCACATAATTCAAACTCACCAGATTTATTTCTTTCCACTAGAGAATGTCTGTCAGAGCCAGGAAAAAATTTTATCACCAGGCTAAATTCATATCAACAATTAAATAATCGTTTACAGAAACGGCAATTTTGCTTTGCAAATAGCACAATGACTCCCTGAAGCCCTTTTTTTCTTCCTGAATCCCTCAACCCTTTTCTCTTTTGTGTCTTTGTACATTTTTAGCTCTTTGCAGCAAACTTTTGTTTGCCTGGGACTGTTACTATCGCCTATCTTTCACGTAAAAAAGCACACACAAACTATTCACATTTGAGGTTGGACAAGTATTTGTTTTTATTTGAATTTACTAGCTGTTAGCAATAAAAAAAAATGTAAATAACTGAAAGAGGATGATCCGGAAAGCAAAATTCCTTTTTGTCTCCGGCAACAGATCTGGACGAGACAGGAGGAAAAAAAACCCAAACAGTCTAAAACTCTAATGCTGTTTTGCCTGAGTATGCTGGATATTTTTGTGAATTTAGTGATTTGTTAGGATAGGCTTGGGATCTCTGAAGGGAAAAGATATGGGATACAGGAATGGGAGTAGGAGTGCCTTGATTTCTGCGGAAAGCACGGGACTGTGTGAACGATTGCAACAAATGAGGTTTCAGCACTAAGTCTCCCAGAGCTGCAAGTACTCTGTCTCTGCCTAAAGTCACACTGAAGTTACGGGAGAAACTATGTCAGTGCAGTGAGGCAGCCTCTGAAGGGAGGGGAATCTAAATATGGAAGACCATTTGTACATGATTATCTATTGTAAACTCATAATCCAGGCCATCCTTAATAAAAACATTGAGTTCACACAGACCTTTCTACATCCTCAGGAATGCAGAACTGGAAGACAGCGCTGAATCACCGAGCCTCGTTTCCTGTTACTTTGGGCACCATATCTTTCATAAACTTGAAGAAGATCCCGAAATCCGTTATGAAGGAGGCCACTATCACAATCTCTATTTCACAGATGAAGAAATTTGATCCTTGGAGGGATGGAGTGACAAATCCATGGCCATCCAATAGCCCAATAGAAATACTTGGACCAAACCCCCTTTTCTCAAGCATCCACCCCATGCTTTAGCCCCTGCACTGATCAGGGGCTTCAAAGGTGCTTTCCAGATCTCAATGATCAGTGTCCCACAACACCATTGCTGTGCATGTTTGCAGTGCTTTGCCTTGCTGATTTATGTTAAAAAGGACTCAGTGCTCTGTGGTAATACCGGAGAAATTCTTCAGCACACATTTTTTTCTGGCATTTCTCGGAACACAGAATTGCTCCCAAAGTGACTCGCTTCTGGAAGCTATTGGAAAACAACACGAAGCCTTCGGTTTCTGAATAAAACTTTCCACCTGTCCTTATGGATACTGAAAATTAAAGTGTGCAATTTTGTCAATTACAATAGAAAATACCAGGGCCATTACTTGAAATGGTTATGTATTAAATACAGACCACCCTAGACTGCCTTTAAACAACAGCAGGAAAGAGATCACTGTTCATGGGGCTGGGACCTGCCAATCAGACCAAGGCTGAATGCCTGTCAGTCTCCCTCATATTTGACTTGGAAGCAACTCATATCAATATGTAGTCAGGAAATGGCTCTTTAATCACTGCAAAGTCTCTCCTGATTTTAAAGATTAAATCAGCCACAGGCTGTTTGGGTCTTTTCCCCTTTTTTTAACTCCTCCAAGATAACTGATGATAGCATTTGAGAATGATTAGCCATGCCGCACGGCGTAAGCATACAGCTTGCTCCGATTTCATGCATTACAGGCCGTGCTGTACAACACCGATCTCAGATAACAGGACATCCAAAGAGATCTGACAGACTTGTCTATGAGTGATATATGGGGGGAAGATAACTTGAAATACGGAAGGAAAATAAATGACCCAATATATTAACGATGATCTTGTTAGAAATGCTGTAGGGAGACAGGCCACGAAAAGAGCAGGGTCTCCACAGGGATCCCAGTGAAGTAGGATTCAAAAGGCACCTCCTGCAAAATACAGTTAGATGTGCTCCTGCTCCAGGAGGAGTGTCCAGCAGGATGGGCGTATGTTCACAAAGGTACCCTTAAGGATAGCAAAATGGCAACTGGTGCTGGCAGCTCTAAGGCAACAAGTGACAGCCAAGACACTCCAAGAGTGTGCTTTGGAAAAAAGCAGTGGAGGTTAAGGGAGAAGGAAAAGAGGGAAGCAGGAAGCCAGGAAGCCAGTCCCTGGAGTGGGACAAAACCAGGGTGTCCAGGTGGGAGGCGAGAGGAGCAGGTGGGAGATGACCCGAGCCAGATCAACTTCGCTTAAGACAGAGGCTATGATGTATGTCCTCAGGGAAGGAAGGTGCAAGATGTTTGGGATGGAACATCACATGCAGAGGTGCTTTATGTAAACATCTGTGCACTTGCGTAACAGCAAACCAGAGAAGAGGAATGGGAAAGCACAACCTACACATTATCAGCCCCCTGAATCACTGAATTCACCCTGATGAGCTGATGGGTTGTCACTTGGTGTGGAAAAGAGGCTCAAGGATGGCAGAGCTCCTGCGCTGTCACCAAGCAAGTTGTCGTTGGGACCATTGAGTCATCCCCTGCTCTTCTCACAGCAATCTGGCTTGCTTCAAGCAGAGAAATACTCCCCAGAGCGACACATATAGCCAAATAAATCCTCTTGGAAGTTATTTTTCTCAGATCCTGCACTTATCTAATAACATATGTGCCATGTTTCACTCATGCTTCTCCACGCTTTTTTCTCCCATATTAAATTTACAGAGGAAACAAGGTATTGCTGCAGCAGCCCCGCACCCCACTCCTACCAGTAAGTTTGATACTTTCCGTGATGTTTAAAGGAAGAAAAATATGAACTATCAGGTAAAATCTTACAGCAAAAAACTTTTCCTTTTGCTATGAGTTCTTTTTTTTTTCCTTGCCTGTTTGCAAGTTGTTGCTATTCACACACTAAAGCATGCTTGCCCATCTCATTTAAACCCAGAAAATGTGCAGCCAAATGGACTGTCTTGTTGCACGTTTCTGCCATTCAAACACCAGTACAAAATGAAATTGAGAAAAGGCAGATCTCATTTGGTTCCTCAAGGCTTCTCGAAAAGCCACTGAAATCAGCAGCATGACTCCTTTTAACATGTGTGGAGTGAGTCAGGCTGTACAACCTCTGTTAGAAATACTAGCGCGACCACGTAAGGATGGGGGTGGTATGCACCGAAAAGCTGCAACAGCACATATACAGACATTTTAGAAAGACGCATAAGAAGTAACTGGAAACCTTGAGATATTTGAAACACCTCGAGAAAAAACAGGCACAATTCCCAAGTTTGCCTTCCTGAGTGTCTCCAACTACAATTACTTCTTAAAGAATTAACTATTAATTTGAAACCTCACACCGGTCTCACATTCAGCCTCTTCTCACAGAGAGTTGCCTCTGCTCTAGGAACTGCAGAACTTGAGCTGCTTCTCAAAGAACAACAGAATGACAAGATCACGGTCTCACTCGGTGTTCCAGTGTTGCTCTTTGCAACACAGACATGAAATTTTATCTCGACAAATCAGTCTCACAACAGTAACTGAACTCTAAAGATAAATTTCAAAAAAATCCCACACTAAGTTAATGAGTACAAGAGGCTCTAGTTATTGCTCTTTTCAAGATGTTCACTGAGAATTTAGGCTTCCCAATTAGTTCAACTCCTTTATACTTCCTGCTTTATTCCAAGCCCTTTCCTTAAAACCATGGAAAAAGAATATACCAATGCCTCAAAATCAGTTCTTCAATATTACTCACTTTATATCATTTGAATAACTGACAATACACCCCGGATAGGTCATTTTTTCCATGAAATACCTCCATCTGTGATATTGCCTCATGCCAGATTGGACTAGGCAAACGTATGTCAGCCAATCTCCATAGCTGATGTTGAATTGAAAAGATTTGATATGGGGAATTCAAAGATAAAGATGAGTGAATAATCAGTGATGAACAGACAATAAGGAATTGCCTACTGAACCGAATTTGTATCCTTATGTGTATCACATGGTTCTGCTTATGAATTACTATTGTTATCTCTTTTTCTAACTCTTTTATCAGCTAATTTATATGATCAACTCTTGGGCCCTGGATTCTTTTTAAACACTTGTGAACATTCATGACTTGGAATTTGCATTGGAAAATAGATTACATAATATTGTCTCTGCTCCTTTGCTAAGTGAATGTGGTTAGTCTTTGAATTAGCATTGTAAATGGTTCACTTTAAAGATAACGTATCATTGCTGAGAGTTTGGGTTTGTGGTTTTTTTATATAACTAGTCTTAGGATAGTAGGTGTCTGCTAGAGATTTCAGAAGTGGAATGCCAGTAACAGCGTAAAAGTACCAATAAATAACTTTTAAATACATATATATATATACAAACTTCTTTACTTAGCTGTCAGTATAAAGATTGGATAAAATGTATGGAATTTTGGCCTGAAAACTCCTGAACCATGCACTTTTCTCACTTCATCCTGCTAAATTTTGTGTTTGATTAGATGTGACAACTGCTGCTAAAAATACTGGAGTTTGTGGAGTGACAGTTTAACTCCAGTCTGCACAAGAGAGGGCCAAATTCAGCTCCACTCAGAAGATATAAATCCTGAAATACTTCACTGGAGTCAGGAGAGCTGGTCCAGATTTGCACCCTATGAGAACACAATCTGGCTCACAAAGCTAAAAAGTACAATTCAGCTGGCAGTCCTGTACTGATTTTTCACTTGGGTTGCACTCCTGCCAACATGCAAATCCTGCAACTTCACTTCTTTTCAGTGGTATTTACTGGGAATCTCTGGATTTTATGGGAAGATGAGTGCCTACTCCATTTCGCCAATATTCACTTCCCCAACCCTTCCATTCAAGTTGCTGGGCCAGAGACTGGAGAGGTTAGTCTGCACCTGAGTTCAGCACTCAGTACTTTTGTTGATGAACATGTGCAGTGCATGCAGACAATAGTTTTCTGCTGCCAAGCTGCATTGGTTTGCTTTTACCCAGTGAGTCCACTCCTGGGCTTCGTAGCAGGCATCTTGGTGAGCATTGTTTCTGAAAGTTCCTCCTTCTTCGTCCTTCCCCCTTCCCATTTTCTTTCCAGTTGCAAAAAATCACAGAATCATGCAATCGCCCATGTTGGAAGGGACTTTTAAGACCATCAAGTCCAACCATCAACCTAACACTGACAAATACCACCACTAAACCATGTCCCTAAGCACCACTTCTACTCATCTTTCAAATACCTCCAGGGATGGTGATTCAACCACTTCCCTGGGCAGCCTGTTCAATCTTTGATAACAATTTCAGTGAAGAAATTTCTCTTAATATCCAACGTAAACTTCCCCTTGTGCAACTTGAGGCTGTTTCCTCTTGTCCTATCACCTGTTACATCGGAGAAGAAACCAATTCCCACCTTGCTACAATCTCCTTTTGGGTAGCTGTAGAGAGCTATAAGGTCTCTCATCAGCCTTCTTTTCTCCAGACTAAACAACCCCAATTCCCTCAGCCGCTCCTCATAAGACTTTTCCTGCAGACCTCTCACCAGTTTTGTTGTCCTTCTCTGGACACACTCCAGTATCTCAATGTCTTTCTTGTAGTGAGGGGCCCAAAACTGGACACAGTATTCGAGGTGAGGCCTCACCAGTTGGGGACCAGATGGAGGTGACCAGAAGAAATATTCTGCAGCACTTTGTATTATATTTCAAATGCACCCCACAGTCTAGAAAAGAGCCCTGCTGGAGCAAGACATGCGTGTCATGTCTGTGCCCTGCTCATGGTGCAGTGTCCAAGCAGCTGTAATCACACCGTACTCAGTCTGCCGTCCTTCCTTCCCTTCTGCTCACCTGGTGCTAACTACACACATAGTTGGGTCACCAGGGTGATTGTAAACATAAGGAGTCCAAGGGTCACAGAACAAATTTCTCAATATGACCACTCTGCTGTCTCAGGTAGCAGGACCACTCCGTAGGGCAGCCTAAGCAATGCTCAGGTGTTCGTTATACCAAGTGAGTGTCCTGCACTGGAGAAATACACCTCAGAATTTTAAAATAAATATTTTACAGGTAAAAGATGGAAAAAACTGGCAGCTAAAAATGGCCTTCATCTCATTAAGATTTCCAGCTCATACCCTTGTTGCTGCCAGCCCAATCTGAAGAAAGCCTTTGGGGTTGTTCTGGCAGCAAATTAGCAGCTCATAATGTCTGGAATAGATTCAAATGTCCCATCGGGATAATGCCATGCTTTCTTTAGTAAAACATCCCATACTAGAAACAGAACTAGCTGGGTTTTACCTTTCCCTATATAATGTATCACGGTTATGTTTTTGCTTACCAGAGGAAAATTTTATTAATTGTCTGCCATGGTTGTACTGGTAGGTACATAAACAGAATTATCCTTTGTTACCTTCCTTTCAAATTTATTAATACCCTCGACAGAAGCTTAAACAATGTCTCTCAGGACTTGTCAAAATTCAAGGGAAGGAGTAAACACCAGCTTTAAGCTTCTGGGTACTTTGGAATCGCATGCTGTGCACAATGCTCACTGCCCAGCTTCCATAATGGTTTCACAAGCCTCCAGAAGTTCAAAGTGATAAATGTAAGTAGCCAGACTATTCCACAGTTGTCGGCACAATGTGGTATCAAAGTCCTATATTAAAATGAACAGCCATCAAAATAGAGGAATGAATTTTCAGTTGTAGCCCACAGGAATTTCTGCATCCAGATCCCATTAATCATCAGAGCTCTGCATGGAGTTCCTTGTACAAAACCTTTAACATTCAGCTTCGTATGGTAAGTTATGACAGGCACGGGACCAGGGCCAAATTCTGCCCTCAGTTATACCTCAGCAATACCATTAGCTTCTGTCAAGTTGCACAGCCGTGGTCAAAGTCAGATCTGGTCATTTGTCTACTGTGTAGCTCTCACAGCACATCAGTTTCAATGGGTCCATTTATGTGCTTTAAAACCAAACACGTAGCTAGTGCTTGGATAAAGTGGGAACAAAAATGAAGTTTGAGATGTGTCTTCTTACACTAGGAAGAGTTCAACATTTAGGTTTCTGCCAGAACACACAAGTCTGACACTATCAGATGAAGAATGTCATGGGATATTTAATTACCAAAATTAGCCAGAGGAATTCAGGTTTTGGGTCTCGACAGAAAAACATGTGAAATATATACTGCATGTTTACATTTTGTGAACAGCTTCTCTTTATTTTTTCATAACTTGATTTTTCAGTGCTTCAGAATAAATATATGCGAGCTTAAAATGTTTTTTTTCCATTCCAAATGACAGAAGGAACCATTTAAAGTGTTGTGGTGAGCTTAAAAGATGAAATCAAGTTCGTTTTTCTTCCATAGCTGGCTAGAACTAATATTTGCTACCCAGTTTAGGTAGCAGTTCAATTTCAGAAAAAGTTGCGCACAAAACATTTGGCTTTATGAAATATTCACAACTATTTTTCTTGGCTTCTGTTCGCTGGCAGGCAAAAGGGGTGTTTTAAATATATAGCATGGATTTTACAGTGCATCTTTACCGTAGATGGACAATGGTGGAGACACACCTCTTTACAGCGCAATCAAGACTTGAAAGCTACAATTTACAATAAGTAATTGCGCACAAAAGGAAAACATTGCATCTGCTGCCCTTACCACAATGATCCGTGCATGGTATTTTCTTGCTGAGCACTCAAGTTAAAGCTCAACCAATGAATCATCTACTGTTGCTTCTGTAACTTGTGTAGTTTGAAATGTGCTACTTTTTGGCAGTAAATTTCTGATGGCTAAAAAAGAATGCAAACCAGACTGAGTGAGGCCAGATCAGTGAACTTAATAAGAGGTAAGAGAGCTAGTGCTTCTGGGAGGCATAGCATTTGTGAACCGTGTCAAAATGGAAATCAGAAATATAAAACCAGTGTTACCTGGCAAGTTTCCATATAAACTTTTGATATTTATAAATAAAACGATCTCAATGGAATAATGCCAACTTGGATAAAGGCATATAAATATATATATCTTTATGCATATATATGCATTCATACAGTGGTAGACTCCATAAATCTGAAGAGGAATTGTGTTGGCTTCATCCAAGCACTCACTTGACACCTCAGTTTTAGGCACCTAGCGACACTGAGTTAAGTGTTTAAATTCCCTTTACAGTCAGAAGGAGAAACACAGATGTCTTTGAAGGGCTGCAGAGAGCAAAGGTCTAACCACTCAGACAGACTCTCTTCTGGAACCCTTCAAAGTCACCTGTCCTCTTCTGTTGACTACAACAGCAAGTGGCACAGTTACTTGGGAGAGTTATTTTGGGAGAGTTACTTCATCAGATTCATAAAATATAGGAACAAGTTAGACGTCTATGTTAGGCTAACTGGATCTAACCTTGATTTCTGATCAAGATAGGGAAACTAATTAAGCTGCAGACTCCCACTGAGCTGCCTCTGTAGGACAAGAAAAAGAAAGCAATCCATGAAATCAAGTCCAACAAAAACACCACTAATCAGTGGACTATTTACCAAGACTCACAAGGTACAACAGAGGCCAGAAACTCAGGGATTCCAGGCAGATTAGAGCTGTATCTACACAATTAGAATAACCACATCTATAAACCACAGAAATCACTTCTATGCAGCTACAACAATTTACATTATCAACCATCAATAGTACCAACTATCATTAAGTTTGTCCAGCAATTTCCCCACCATAAAAGTGTTTTCAGTAGCTCAGAAAATTAGTAAACATTAACCACTTAAGCTGCTTCAGATTGAATTTGGAACTGCCTTTAAGAAAAGATTCTTTCAAAACTTCTTAGCCAAAAGACATAAAGGATTTCCAAGAGTTCAGCCAGAAGAAAATACATATTTTTGTCCGTATTTTTAAAAATTTGGCAGATTTTCTTCTTTCAGTAGTTGACCTGCCCTCCTTGTGAAAAGCCATAATACTCATCAGGGACCCTTTGTGTCAAGAACACACTTTCAGCTGCCCCTATGAAAATCTACCTTCACGACAGCACAGATTGTCCTCTGGGGATACTAGTCTCCCTTTGTGGCTACAAAGAGCTTCTAGAACCAGCAAAGACTACTCTCATATTAACTTTTGGATAGTTCAAGTTAGAAAAGATGGACTACCTACTTGATATGCCACTTATTTTCTATTTAAATTAGCCCAGAGAAACTAGTTACATAGCTGATGGAAAAAGGCAATCTGTAGTAAATGATCATGATAAATTCAGAGCAAAACAGTTTGGCAAGAGCAGTTAGGTTCATAACTTTGAAATCCTCAGACGCCTTCCAGATGCACCCACCTGTCCCCAGAGACTGTCCAGGGCACGCGGGCGCCAAACTTTTCCAACTCAGTAAAGACATCTGTGCTCAGAAAATAGGGGTACCCTTTCAGTAAAATATCAACATGAATTGTCTCATTTAGCATAAGACAAGGTATAGGCTAAACTGAAAAGGTCACTTTTACACCCGAAGGAGTCTCCACACACTCAAAGATATTCAGGGTGTGGTTACGCCAGCTTAACTTTGTCTATATAACTGGTAAAACTTTCCCATGTCAACAGGGCTTTATCTTCAGGAAATCTAACTGCATAAGGGAATGCGAGTTCAAGGGGGTCTAAATTACTCTACGACCATCTTAGATTACAACAAAACATGAATTTGGCTGAAGTGCACTGAGTACAGGAAGCATTATAGTCCTGCTTAGCTATGGTGCTGTTTTTGCCAGTGCTCAAGCCTAACCTACAGAGGGATAGCACAGACAGCTCGAGTATGCAGCACTTTGGCAGGAGGAAGCCAGACAAAAATTGCCTTCAGTGGTGAAGGATAACAGGGCTCCGGCGATGCCTCCCTGGAGTGCCACAAACTGAATCGCCAGCTCGGCTCTCACTTCGCCAGCTTTTCCTGCGGTGCCTTTGCTTGTCCCTCCCCGGAGCAGGGCAGGCAGGTGTGTCGCGTGTGCCCGGCTGACAGCCTTCACCCTCACAACTCCATTTCCTCTTTTACGCAGGCTCTGCTTAAGTGCCTAATCCTGTGTTTAGGACATCACGCTCTGTTGCTATGGAATTTATTGGGATGTCAGAGGTTTAGCATAATGACTTGACTACAGGGCTAGAGCTGGGGGTAAGGGAGGAGATTAACCATGAGAGAAACCGGTGCTGTGACTCCTTGATTGCTAGCATACATGGAGATGTTCTCTGAGCCCAACACACAGCCCTAAGGACAGATTAGAAAGCGGTCTGAGGTGTGTTTTGTGTTTCAGCTCCTCTTTGGATGAGTTTTTCTGAAAGACACAGAGCTTGCACTCATACTTTTTCAGGTTTCTCAGAGTTTGCAGTTCGTTTCCTCCTTCCATCCAGCCCTTCACACACTTCCCAAATGACTTCATTTGTATGTATGGTGAAGCAAGTTAAATTCCAGAGCACTTTTCTATAGCCAAGACATCAGTTTTCCTTCTTACTTGCTGGAATCTGGTGTTTAAGTCCTTATTGATTGTCCTGGTTTGTAGAAGTGACATCTGTAAGTCCCTATCTTGTTTGGTAATTTTCACTCTAAATCTCAGCTCAAATCATCTCATGATAAATCTCTTTCCCTCATCATTCTCACCCCATCTGCTCTCCCTAGGGAGACCTTTATTTTCCATCCTCCAAGCTCATCTCTTCGAACAGCAAGGAAGCTGTCAGCTGCTGTGAAGATTTGTAGGGCACTAAATCTTATACGTTAAACCTTTAAATACATTTATCCAGGTAAAACATTTTGAAGCAAATATATAAACTCTGAAGGTTTGCTAGCATATGGCATAATGATTAGCAACCAGATACCAATGATTTTCATCCCCTTTATTATCATTATTTTAACAGTATAAAATCTCTTTTCCATTTATCAGTTTGCTTGAAAAAATGCTCTGTTCAGTTTTTCCTTCATCAGCTTCATCATTCTCATTACTGAAGTAATGGCTGAATCCAAAAGTCATCAATTTCATTAGGTTAAACACCCCACAGCATGAATTCTGACCCTGACCTGTCTACAAGAACATTTCTGATGAAGTTCCCTTTCTAAGTAAATACTGCATCAAAATTATCAAAACTGTTCTTCCAATGTTTTAGGCCTCGTTATTCACCAAAGTACATAGCGTAAAAAATAGCCAGATTGCATTTTCCTGAATCCCTTGAATTTCATTTCAAGGGATGAATCACAACATGGTTTGATTCTTTGTTCATCCAACTTCGTTTGTCCGTTGCCTGAGTACAATATGAGTCATTCACCAAATCTACATGCCAGGATTCCTGCCTACTGGAAGTTTTTGATATCTGCCACTATATCAAAACTCCAATGGTGGTTTTTTTTCCAAACAGACTACTCTTTTATTTTATTTCTCCTTAGTTAGAAAAAGGCTTTGAGATTTTTTTTTTGTTATATACTATATGTTTCAAGCCTGTAATAGTGTTTGTTTTGCGAGCTGCTACTTGTATCATGCAGTTGGGCACTGGCAGGGTTAACAGGAAAATGCAGAGAAGAAATTGCAGGAATCTGTGATAGAAAGGGACTATGAAGTCATCTGATCCATCTTTTGCCAATATAGGCCTGTTCCCTGCAGTATATCAAAGTACGAGCACTTTAAACAGCCTTTCTTAAACTGAAGAGGAAACATCTAAAGTTAGCAGCTGCAGGTGTGACCCCAGAAGAAGGAATAGGTGGCTTATGGTGATCCAGGGTAGCCCTGTGCAGCCGCCACACTGAAGGATGGCCAGAGAGCCTCGCTGAGACCGTCTAATTACAACTGGATTACTGCGTCCTGAAACCTATAGGTTTTCTCAGCCTATTTGTTCTCAGTCTCCTCTCCCTTAGGGAGGAGCAGCGGGATGTTAGCTTATTCCAGTTTCTGAAATATATTCTTATTTCCAGCCAGACCTTTCTTGAAGCTGTTGAATTGTACTGTTAATTGAAAGCTATTCTTCCCAGAGAGACAAATTCAGCATCCCTGCCCTGTGGCATAGGGATGAACCCACTGGCTTTGCCTCCCTAGCACTTCAGTCAGAATTCTTCTCTGCAGATGGCTTCTCTACAGGCACCAGTGCAAGCAAGGGCTGCAGAATCAGGCCCTGAGGTAGTAAGACTTACCAAATTTAACTGCACAGCACAGCTCATGTGCAGTGAAATAAATGTGGTAAACCACCAATGATTCATCATTTACTTATTGCAGAAAACAAATAGGTTTTCTTCTGAGTCACACGCATACTAAGAATTTTTTCCTTCTCAAGCAAAAAAACAACCAGTGTTATTTCAAGGCTGGGTGAAAGAAGTTCAGATAAAATAAGGGGTCCTTCAATCTTTGTTTAAATCAGGAACCTGAACATAAACTTATTTGATGTTCTGAGAGGTCTGGAAATATTATTTTCCACCTGATGCTGCTGCAGGGCACGTTGTTGTGCAACTGCGGGCTACAGAGGGTGATGGAGAATGGTTATGCTGGGATCCATTTGAAGGTCATGAGACCCCTTTCCTCTTCCCACTCCCACTTTTGGAGAATCTGAGTGTGCTGTTAATATATAATACAAATATATATGTATATGTAATAATACAAATCTTTTACTTTCAAAACTGATCTGATATCAGAGTTCTAGCCAGTCTTGGTCATCATATGCCAGCAAAAGACATTGTTCACTTTTTTCAAAATGAGCAAATTACCATTGAGGATCAGTTCTGGAGACAGGAAGGAAAAAAAAACAAACACATAAATAATGAAATAAAGGGATAAATTAAATGACTGGAAAAAACATTTTGTTTTATCCAGGATTGGAGCAACTTTGGAACAGAAAACTGTTTCTTTTTGCAGTAAAGAAGCACTAATTTAGACCAATATGCTTTGGGGCTTCAGACTGTGAATTGTATATGGATTCTTTTGCCATTAGTTTGAGAAACCTACATCTTCACTGCCTGCCACAGACTTCAATCTTAAGCAGAGAAAGGTGTGTGGTGCACATCATCCCAGGAAATTCCATGTGGGTTTTGCTGAGGAATGCTGAAGAAGAATAGCATTTAAAATTGTCAGTGTGTTCATATGACGAATCCTTGAAAAATTATGGACTCCCAAAGTCGATCTGAAAATCAGGAACTGCTTCAGTGACACATCCAGTATTACTGTGAACATCTAAGTCTACCATATAAACAACATAGTGTAGGTTCTAACTCTATAAAAATATGAATGTTTCTTACAGATGTAAGTAAATTAAAAAATTGAATCCTCTTGGGCAGGTACATTCAACACTGGGCAAGCTGCTTCTTTCCATAGGTATCACAGGAAACTTTTGGGATGTGTTACTGCATTTGGCTTCTATCATCTTTCCATATATTATGTTTCCTACATCATCAGTTAAATGACACATTTCATCATGACAGCTAGTATATCTCATTAACACAGTGCACTGTTAATACATAGACAGGGGAGTAGATTTGGCAAATGTTGTGGAGGAAGAAGCAGAAATGCTTAGCTGAAGCATGGAGGAGAGACCTGAGTGGCAGAAAGGGATGTGAGTAGCTGTCAGTGGCAATGAAGTGAAGCTTGAGACAGCAAGATGTGCTTGAGGTGATGGCCAACAGTAAGCTAAGACAGTAGAGGGAGATGGCAGATGAAATCACAGACGTGGAGCCTCAACATAAAGGCAACTTTGAAAGCTCTGATGATAGATTGTTTTGGTACATCTCTGGAATCAAATGAAAGGAGAAAGGAAAAGACCAACAAGAACGTAAGAATTTGACAATGTCTTCTGTTCTAAGGAGTTTCAAGAGAGATGGGGAGAAAAGATATCAGGAACTACAAAGGTGGAAGAGAACCAAGAGGAGAGTCATGGTAGACAAGGAGGAGCATATGTCAAGGGAGACTACCAATACCAGCAAAAAGTTGAAGAAAGTTAAAAAACAGTTCAGATGTTCAAGACTTCCCCAAGGAGCTTTGAAGAATGGAGTGTTTAAAGAGCAGAAGAGGGCAGGAAAGGGCTCTGGACTGTAGTCAGACCTCCTAAGTCTCTCATGGAGATCATGAAAAAAATCCTTCTGGAAACTCTGCTAAGGCACATGGAAAATAAGAAGGCCATTGGTGACAGCCAACATAGCTTCACTAAGGGTAAATCACACCTGACAAATTTGGTGGCCATCTACAATGATGTAACAGCGCTGGTGGATAAGGGAAAATCAACTGATGTCATCTACCTGGACTTGTGCAAATCACAACATCCTGATCTCTAAATTGGAGAGACATGGATTTGTCAGATGGACCCCTCAGTGGATAAGGAATTGGCTGGATGTCCACACCCAAAGAGTTGTGGTCAACAGCTTGATGTTGCTTGATGCAACCAGTGATGAGTGGCGTTCATTAGAGGTCAGTACTGGGACCAGTGCTGTTTAACATCTTTGTCACTGACATGGACGGTGGGATTGAGTGCACCCTCAGCAATTTGCTGATGACGCCAAGCTGTTTGGAGCAGTCGACAAGCTGGAGGGAAGGGATACTGTCCAGCATGTCCAGGCTTGAAAGGTGGGCCTGTGCGATCATGAAGTTCAACAAGGCCGAGTGCGAAGTCCTGGACATGGGTCGGGGCAATCCCAAGAAAAAATACAGGCTGGGCAGATAATGAATGAGAAGGACTTGGGGGTGTGGGTTGATGAGAAGCTCAACATGACCTGGCAATGTACGCTCACAGCCCAAAAAACCAACCACATCCTGGGCTACATCAAAAGAAGTGTGGCCAGCAGGTAGAGGGATGTAATTCTCCTTCTTGTGAGACTGGAGTGCTGTGTCCAGTTCTGGGGCCCCCAACATAAGAAGGACACGGATGCATTGGAGAGGGTCCAGAGGAGGGTCATGAAGATGATCATGGGGACAGAGCAACCTTGTCTAGTTGGAGGTGTCCCTGTCCATGGCAGGGGGTGTTGGAACTCGATGATCTTTAAGGTCCCTTCCAACTCTAACCATTCTATGATTCTATGATTCTGTGACAGGCTGAGAGAGTTGGGGTTGTTCCACCTGGAAAAGAGAAGTCTTCAGAGAGACCTTACAGCCCCTTCCAGTACCTAGAAGAGGCCCACAAGAAAGATGGGGAGCAACTTTTTATCAGGGAGTGTAACAATAGGACAAGAGGTAATGGTTTTAAACTGAAAGGGGGGAGATTTAGTTTAGATATTATGAAGAAATTCTTTAGTGTGAGGGTGGTGAGACACCGGAACAGGTTGCCCAGAGCAGCTGTGGATGTCCCATCCCTGGAAGTGTTCAAGGCCAGCCTGGATGGGGCTTTGGGAAACCTGGTACAGTGGAAAGTGTCCCTGGCCTTGGCATGAGATTGGAACTAGGTGATCTTTAAGGTCCCTTCCAACTCTAAACATTCTATGATTCTATGGTTCTATTAGTCAGGGTAGTCAGGAGTGTGCTTAGGAAGGAGCGTGTGGTGTAGAAATTAACAGAGAAGTTATATGAACAATTAAGTGCAGAGGAAAATGAAAAAGTAAGAATCAACAGTGGGCTATGGCTAGATGGTAGAGAAGATCTGAGGAGCAGGTGGAATTTGAACAAGATGGCTTCAGGAGGTTATGCAATAGTGAGAGAGATGGAGAAATCGGTGGTGAGAAATGCAGAGTCCCAGTGAAGGCAGAGGAGGTAGAATTAGGCCATAGGGTTGGGATTCACCTGAGCAAATGTACAAATTCTTAGGTACAACTAGTCTCATCCTATTGCAAACAGCTAAAGGTAAGTATGATGGGTCACACTCTTAAAGTGTCAGTTTCCTTCCATTAACTATGAAACAAGCCCACATGCAAGCTTCTGCATTGTCAGCATCAAAACGTATTAATGTGGGAGGGAGGAGAGAAGGAACGAATATTTGAAGGGAAAAGGTGGAAAGGGTTAGAACATGAGGTGAAGGAAGGTGCTGAACACTGAGTAGAGAAAAAAGGAGAGAAGCAGGATGTAGAAGAGATCTTGACACTTCTATAAGACTGCTGCCAGACATAAAAGAAAAGTCTGCAGTCACTAACCAGGGTATGCGCAAAAGAAATCTCTAATATCAACAGATCCAGCTGCATCCCCAGAAACCTAGGAAATGAAGGGAAGTAGCAGAAGTAGGTAGACTCAAGTGGTTCTATTGATGCGGATACCAGAATCGTGAGTGGGCAGGTGGGTAGTGAAGGGACACACAATCTGACCAGGCATAAACTATTTTTGCTCCAGGTGCAACGTACTCCTACTTGAGCAGTACTGTGCCCAGGCAATGCAGGTCTAGCAGAGAGATTAAATAGCTCAAATGCAGCCCCAAATGAACATGATTAAACTACTTCCAGACTTCAGCTTATAAGTCTCTGTTCAGCTGATGGGCTGGAACATGTGGATTCACTGCTTTGCTAGTCCTGGAATCTCTGCATCTGGTCGACATGACCTAAACTGCACCATCTGGATACTTGAGGAAGGCAATGCTTCCCCACTCATAAACAAACAGAACTTTCTTGGGGGGAGCAGGCCAAAGAAGAGAAGCATAACACTAGCTTGGAAAAGCTGCATAATTAACAGTTGAAAAAAACTCTCGGCTTTCAGGGTGCTCTGGCAACGGCTCTGAGTCTTTCCTTCTCCTGTAGCTAGGACTGGCTACTGAGGAAGTCATGATTATACCTTCCTTGTTGTACCACTTCCAGCTCAGTGTCCAAGCTTGGAGGCATTCAGGGACATGCAACTTTTATGACTTTTACTACTGAGCCTAGCTGAAATCACCAGTCAGGAGACACAAGCAAGGACCAAGAAACCAGAGGAGCTTCATTTCCTGCCACCTCTGGGCTGCTGAGGGTTTAGTAGCTTTTCAGACAGGGGTGTAGCTCAACACGACCAGTCAGAAGTAAGAACAGATGGCAATAGTTTTGCCAGAGACTAAAAGTCCCTCTGTACTGGTTGCACAGGGAGGTTCATGTCTTGGCTCCTGAACAGGCCTCCTCTGGGCTCAGCCTCACATCACCTCTTCTCCCCTCTGACACTTTGGCAGCACCTGGGCAATGCAATAGGAGCCTGTAGCACAGTGACACACTTGCTCCCTCCTCTCCTCTCAAGGGAGCATCCTCCCCTGCCTTCTTCCCTCCCTCCTCTTTCTGCTCTGTGTCTTTTCTGAGTCCCTTACCCTGCTGCAGGGTTTCTTGCCCAGGCACTTTGGAAAGTTACATACAGATGTGCTATCAATAAAATCATACCAGACAAAAAAAGCTCCAGGCTGTTATGTAAAAGAAAGGTAATAATGTCTTTGTTATCCAGATAACTTTTCACTTCTCCAGAAGGTGCTGGAAACTTGTTCCTTCCCTTGGGAGCATCTCTGCTTATTTGGATCTTCTCATGAAGGAACTGCTTTTCACCTACCCAACAGATGTTAACAATGCCATCCCCGCTCCTTTACGGTTTCAAGCACAAAGGAAAGCCCTAAGTGCAGGGCTTACAGGCAGAAGAGAGACAAGGAACATGGCAATGCTGAAGGAAGAGCAGGCAGCGAGGTGTGAAGGAAGCATTCAAAGTAAATGTCATCGTCTTTCAGTTACTTTAGCAATTGGTGCAGGCAGCATGAAAAGCCCATTTCATCCCCTTAGATGCACAGCATTGATAGCACATGCAACAGCTCACCCATGGGAGACTCCAGCAAGACACCAGCAAGCCCAGCAACTGCATTTAAATGCCACAGGTGGTGGGTAAGCAGTCTGGATTTTAATGGGAGCCACAGAAAAATAGCATTTGCTGGAGCCACAGATAAATAACATTTGGACTCAGCAGTTGTTATACAGACTTGTTTGCAACCATAAGCAGAGAGCACCAATATTTAGAAGCAGGTACTCTGGGTGTAAAGTATGGGCCAGATCCTGCAAGCGTGTAGGTGTCCCTGGGGCAGCCAGGCCGGTGGCCGGGGAGGGTAGCGGGCCCCATCCCAGGTGCCGTGAGCTTGGCTCCCGCTGACGTCAGTGGAAGTTCAAGGCACTTAACACCTCCCAGGACCAGGCTGCAAGAACGACTTCCAGAAGGAAACGATCTTGAAAACAGATCATGTGCTGTTAAACGTAGCATAGATGCAGAAAGGGCAGGGCGGTGCGTGTTACAAAACGTATCTTCTTTAGTGCCGTATCCCCAAGCTGTGAGCTTATTCACTCTTGGCTCCCTCCTTCCACTGTCTTATCTGTTATGATGTTGGCACAGAGCTGAGTCCGGTGGGACTGCGGAGCTGGAACAAAACAGTAAATGTTCTCCAGGTTTTCTTTTCTTACAGAATTCCCTAACTCCCAACCTACTTAAGGGGGAGCCATGAGCTAAAGTAAAATTATAGTTTTGTCTTCTTCTCAAGCCAGATATCTCCAGAGGGAATACTGCTGGCATTGTACTTTTTTTCTGCAGAACTGCTACCTCCGCTACAGCACCTTGCAAGGAAAACAGATTCTTTCTGTTCCCTGATGAAGGTTTCAATTAACAAAGGTAGATTAAATGAACAGCCTTTAGTCAGTTCAATTTTGTTGTTCTGTATACCAATTTTTCTATGCACTGGAATTTTATATTTAATCTTTTATAGCCAGTCTGAACATTTATATAATGTTATAAAGTCTGCAGCTGTTATATGTGATTTGGCAAAAAAAGGAGTATGGTTTGGGGGGCAGGGGAGAAGTTTCTAGGTCCTCTTATTTATTTTTAGAAATGCAAAGTTTCTAGTTAAAAAAAAGTTTAATCAAATAAAAATAGTACTAAATGAAGTAGTCTCAATTTCAAACTTTTGTAGCTCTCTGAATTATTTCAAAGAAGATTTGTAATTTTCTTCTAGCAGGAAAATGAAGCAAGCATTACTTTCCGTACCAGGCATAGCAAAAGCGTTCAATAATTCTGTGGCTTTCAGGGATCTGTTCTCTCTGTTGTGTTTTAGTGCCCTGGACTGCTCCATTCTGGATATGACAGACAAAGGAATCCTTTCTTCTTAAATCAGGAAAGAGGATTTAAATACATACAGGCATGTATTTATGATCTACCCAAAGGATGTAATATCCTATATATGAACAATTATCCTCTGTCCCTACTGGATACATTCATATAGGATATTGCATCTATTGGACCTCAGATATACCATTGGTGCTAAGAATTGTTACAGACTGAACCTCCGGAGCTTGATAATTTTTCATTACATGTCATCATTGTATTCACCACAGGTAAGTGTATTCACCTTGTTTGTTAATTCACTTTATATACAAGGAAAATCCCAATGGATATTGTCGTCTCTTTTAATATAGTGATAATAGCTATAATAAACAAAACAACAGCTTTCATTTTCTTCCGAGGTATTTCTCATTTACAGCCTGCTTTTATTTGGTTTTAGTGGAGGTCAAAGATGCTCAGTATGACACAGGGCTGCTGTCCCCTGGCATAAACGTAGAAATCCCTTTTGAGAGGTAGAACAAGATCTCTGGGTTCAGCAAAAAAATGTGAGATTGTGACTAGAGGCTGTGCCCCTGGTCCTCCAGTCCTACAAAAAAAAGCAAGAAATAAAGCAGCCCTATCACCTGCTCTGCATTGGGAGTAGTTGACTATGTAATGGTCCACCCAACATGCTGTAACAAGAGCACAAGACAACTCAAGCCTCCTTCAGCCTTGTGGACACATGCTGTGAGGACAGGAGAGCCAGGAATCGGTGACATCAACCATGGCAGCTAGCAAAGAGGGGTGCGCTACTTCAAGAAGTTCCCTGGTCTCCTTTCTCCTTGTATTTCTGGAAACAGGCACAAAGATGGAGCAAAGAACTGGACAAGAGAGTCATAAGTAGTCAGCAAACAAATTGTTTAGTACAGCAGAATATAAAATCTGACCTCCAATCTCTGAAATGCTGGCAGAACTTCTTGTGGATATTCAGTGCTGTCTGACCAATATTCACAGGAGTAGCCTAGAGGAGAGAGGGAATATTCCAGCAGAGGCAGGGGGTATTTCATAATTCTTTATTTAATTATGGCATTGTTGCTAGACCCTGGTCTCATGGGAAGAACAATGGAAGATTAAATGGCAGCAAAGATCATGCTCCATCCCTTATCTGCTCATGTCCAGATTTCTTTCGCATATGAGTTGTTTGTAACATGCTAAACTTTTTTTAAAAATGAAGTTCAGTGTGAGGAGAAACAAGGAAGGGGTCAGCTGGACTCAACTTGACCTTTTTTTTTGGGTTTTTTTTTTTGAGTAAACAATTGTGTGTTTGGGAGCAATGAACTAAGTATGGACTTCGCTCAAACAAAGATTCAAGGTTAAGGGGGAGACTTTTGTTGTATTATGCAATGCTCTGGGATAGCCTATTGTTGGTCCTTGCTGTGCAGATGTAGCCATGGCTGATTATCCCTACTCCCAAACCTCTTTACTCACCCGCACTGTTTGGTTTCCAAGAGAATGATTCTCTAGTGACTGATTTATTTCTGCAGAAATGTGTATGTAAAACTAACTTATTTTACAACTGTTCAACATTGCGCATCCTCTACCCTTAGCAACAGGCAAAGAAAAGTTTTACAAAGCATACAGTATTCCACAGTAGGGTTTGTTATGGTTTTTTTTAGATATTGTGTATAATGTAAAGATTTTGTATCTTGTAACAAGAATTCAGTGAACATGAGGATAGAATCCAGAATGAAAGTCATGGAGGGAAAATTAGCAGTGGTACAACCCCTACTATCACTGAAACAAAGCCAGAAAAATAAGCTTTTTAATTAAATATCTTTGAGTGTCTGTAGTGCTCATAAAATTCTACATTTGATTTTAAATTTGGTCTAGTTCCTGCTGTGGACACCAAGCAACTAGCTCTAGAGTAATGTAAAGAAACTACTAGCACCGAGTACATGCTATGTGTAGTGGGACAAAGGAGGGGAAAGAGGTGGATCAGGAAAAAGTCAGGTAACAGAGGTTATACTTTATACAGAGAGACATACATTCTGTTCTTCCTGGATAAAGTGGCAGGATCTGTGTTTCTTATATAGTGAAGGGAGTAGTTCCCAAAGAAATTAAAAGTTGGTCCCAGAAGTGTTTTGTGTTTGCAGGATGCTCCTTGAGAAGAATAAAATTAAGTGATCCCTTGAATCTTTCTTACAGAAAATGACATTGCAAAGATGCATCACAAGAAACAGCATGCTAAATTGCAGGGTCTGAATACTGATACAGAAGCTTCAGGGGAAAGTTTCTGGGCAAATGAGGGAAATTCCTTTGTACACAAAGGGCAAGCAAATATATTTGCTCTGAAATCCGTGAGAAGGCAAGAAACAGATCTGAATGTCTCCTGCATTCCTTGGTGAAAAGAAGGGCAACAGAAAAGGGGGATGCCAGCACCACAATATACTATAAATATACAGGAAGAAGGAAGCTTCTGAAGCATTCAAAGAGCAGGATATGCTGGAGATCAGTTACTATTATTTGACTAACTGTTAGTTGGGATGGGGATATATATTTGTAACATACTTGGAGGACAATTTGTTACTTCAGAAAGCAAAAGGTGGCAGAAAAGAAGAGGTTAATTTAAGTTATGACTGTGAAGATCAGATCAGAAATCATGTTTTTATTTATTAGGGACAATAGCACAATAGAGATCATAGGTTACACAAAACCTCAAGGAACTGGAAGATCTTTTGTGGAAAAGGAACAAGAAAAAAAAAGACAAGAGAGGGGGAGTTTCTAAATGAGACAACCTGAAAAGGGAGAGAGTTCAAAAGTACAGTGAAAAGCTGATATGGCTCCATTAGGAACTCCTTAAGGATGTGAAAGTTAAAAAGGAATCATAAAAACTGAAATCCAGGACAAGGAACTATGGATGGGAACAAAAAGCACATGGATTAATTTTATCTACAGTAGGAATATACAAGAAACAAGAACAAAGTCCAGCTACATGTTAGAAATCAGAAGAAGACAGAGGTTCACTCCTTACCAAGAAGAAAGTTCCACAGAAAAGACAGAAGACAACAGTTGTTTCACTGTTTGCAATAATTTTAATTACATCAGTATTAGTCACATAATCAGATACTTAAAAAAAAAACCAAGAGAGATCAGAAAGCAGAAAAATGCATTTAAAGAATGAAAAAAGCTGCATACCATTGAGTTCACTGCTAAGAACTTACTTAGAGCAACCTGAACGAGCCACGATTATTTTTAAGGATTCATGAATGACTGTATGAATCTCAGAAAAGTCTATCTCACCATACTTTAAAAGCAGGAGTTAGAAGACCAGGGAGCCTCTAGGCAATCCTGCTTCAGCAGGGGAGTTGGACTAGATGATCTCTATGGTCCCTTCCAACTCTAAAAAATTCAGT
>JAOXNO010000024.1:109928201-109940814 GCA_028565335.1 Limnodromus scolopaceus
TTCTTTGGAGATTTTCAAGACCCGCCTGGATGCAGTCCTGAGTAACATGCTCTAGCTCTGGGCAATCCTGCTTCGGCCGGGGAGTTGGACTAGATGATCTATATGGTCCCTTCCAACTCTAAAAATTCAGTGAAAATTCAGTGAAATTCAGTGAAGCCTGACGAATATCCTTTTCAGACATGATTGCCAGCCTCCTGGATCCAGGGATTGCAGAAATAGTTCCTGCAAAATGTCCTGACGCAGGCACTACTTCTTATAAGTAAACTAGGGAAGTAGATTGTACGTAAAACACACGTAAGGTCTTATGCAGTTAATTGGAAACCCTACTCTAAGCATACCTATCAACAAGTTGACCATGAGGCAGTAATGTGCCCTTGCGGCCAAAAAGGCCAATGGTTTCCTGGGGTGCATTAAAAAGATCATGGCCAACAAGTCAAGGGATGTCATCCTCCCCCTCTACTCTGCCCTGATGAGGCCACATCTGGAGTACGGTGTCCAGTTCTAGGTTCCCTATTTCAAGAAGAACAGAGAACTACTGGAGAGAGTCCAGCGGAGGGCTACAAAGATGATCAAGGGAATGCAGCACCTCTCTTACGAAGAAAGGCTGAGGCACCTGGGTCTGTTTAGCCTGGCAAAGAGAAGACGGAGAAGGGATCTTATCAATGCGTATAAATATCTAAAGGTGGGGTGTCAAGAGGATAGGGCCAGACTCTTTTCAGTCGTTCCCAGCAACAGGACAAGAGGCAACAGACCCAAACTGGAATACAGAAAATTCCATCTGAACATGAGGAAAAACTTTGAGGGTGACTGAGCACTGGAATGGACTGCACAGAGAGGTGGTGGAGTCTCCTTCTCTGGAGATATTCAAAACCCACCTGGATGCGTTCCTGCCCAGCCTATTCTGGGTGACCCTGCTTTGGCAGTGGGGATGGACTAGATGATCTCCCAAGGACCCTTCCAATCCCTACTATTCTGTGACTCTGTGATTCTGCAAGGAGACCACTTAAAGACAGGTACTATTTATCTCCTACACGTATGACACCAAGGTGAAAAGGTTGACAAGCACTTGGGCTACAAGCTCAGAATTCAACGTGATCTTGCAAGAGAGAATAAATAGTCCAAATAAGATGAAATTCTTCAATGACAAGTTGCAACAGTTCATGTGCAATCCAGGCATCTCGGACAGTTGGGGTGAATTGCCCTCTAGAGACACCTGTGTCTGAATTGCAACCAGATGAAGCCCAAGGAACTGAATAGACAAAATGTTTAGCTTTTGAGTGACTTTTTTAAGGTGAGATAAATTCTAGTTTGGAAGAACTGAAATGCACAAAGGGGAGAATATTTGTGGCTGGGCAACAGTTCAGCAGGAAAGATCTCAGAATTACTGCAGATCTCAAGCTCATGATGAGTCAAACGTGGTGTTTTGCAGGAGGAACAATTCTCGTTCTGGGCTATATTAAGAGGATTGGTCCATAAAAGAAATGGAGTATTTATTCAGTCCTTTTCAGAATTGACAAGGCCACATCTCAAATCCCGTACCCAATTTTGGAGGGGCAGCAGAAAGAAACCAGAAGTGAGAGCTTCAGAAAGCATAACCTGTTGATATTCACTTCAACCCTACAGCTGTATACTTCTTTAGCACAAAAACCTTCTGTCAGCTGCATGATTCACTTAATAAAATATTACTGGATATTAAAGTGTTCTAGTAAAATAATTTATGTAACAGAGAAAACTGGTGTTTGAACTGTGGAAACCAGTTGTAAAGAGGCAACCTTGGCTTCCCTACACAGGAAAACTTCCTCCAAAGGCTATATTTACCCTGCTTGAAAACTATCTGGCTGGCTCCAGAGCAGATCTCTCCAGCTCGGGGAGAAGTCTGTGTATGCAGATGTTGCAGATAGGGATGGGATCAAATTCCTGCTTTGTGTCCTCATGAAAAAGAAGAACGAGGCTTGTGGGCTGCAGCTCTCCAGATCTGTCAAACTGGCATCTGTTGCCATCATTGCAGTTGCATTACAATTGCTGTCAGAAATTATTTATGCCAGAGCATGAATTCTGGGGGTGAAGACAGAATTCCGGGGATGCTCAGTGGTGTATCAAAATCTGCTCATGGCAATAGTGGAGCATCTTACAGCTGGTCCCTTGGTGGGGTCAGCCTGAGGCCAGGGATATGCTCTGTCCAAAATTCTCCATTCATCCTGCTAGGAAAAAGAGGGAACAAGCCATCTAAACAAGGTAAGGCTTTTACTATCCCAAATAGAGTTCAGCACGTGGACTGTTGCCTGCACTGGAAAAGTTAAAGAGAAAAGCAGCAACTGAGAGGAGGAGGATGCCTGAGGCTGATGACATTACATGTCATCTTGAAGAGCTGATGAGGGAATATTAATTGCCTTGACACATAAAAATGTTGAAAACTTTCAGATCTGAAATACTGGAATTGGGTGGGAATCTGACCAGAAGTTGCCGTACTTTGGGCTTGTTTGGATTTCTTCCAAGGAGCGTTTCAGAATTTTGCAATCAAAGCAAAGAGCCTTTGAAACATCTCTCTCAACCCAGAGATGGCAGTCATTCCCTCTGTGAGGCACAACCACCATACAAAGCACTGATATTTTGAATTATTCATTAATTATCTCATAAAAACTGCAGAGAATACACACTGTGCCAGCTCATCAGCTGGTGTAAATCAATACAAATCCAGTGTCTCCCATACAAAACCCACTAAAAGCACTAAAAGTCGTTTAACTGACATTTCTGCAGTACAGAATTGTTTATTTTACAGAGTCAGAATACAGGCTAAATGAAATGTTTGTGCATGATGTAAAGCCAGAGATGAAGTGTACTATGGGTTTCAGCTCCACTTTTTCTCAGCAATGCTTAGCACACAATGGAGAATGGCAGGAATGGCACAATGGGGGTAGTCTTGCTTCCTTGATACAGAGTGCTGAAGATCTCCATGTGTCTCTGACCATACTGGGCTCTGACAGGTCTCCTGCTCCCTGAGAGCTGTGAGAGGCCACAGGGCTTTGGGATTCCCAGCCTCTCCCTTCCCCTCCACTCTCCTGGGCATAAGAGGTGCTTTGTCTTTCAGATGAGCTCTTTATATCTCAAAGCACAAGCCTTCAAAATATACCGAGGGTTGGGTTTTTTTCCTTGTTAAAAAAGAGAAATAAAAAACAGGTGTCTTCACAAAAATTTTCATGAATTTTTTTCTCCTAAAATGCTCCGAGTTGAACATGTCTCCAAGACCCAAATGTAATAAACTAAAATATATGTAAAGAACACAAAATAACTAAGCTCTGATTCACCAAGGCGTTGTCAGATGCCAGACTTAAAATGCATGAAATGACTGTGCAGTTTACATTTTAAAATACAAATTGTATTTGAGACACAGGCATTTAACAAGGAATTAGTAGGAAGCGGTTGCAATGACAGTATTCATAGGTTGCTAGATACATACTGAAGTTTAATCCTCACGTAAATCTAAACCAGCTCTCCTCTCTTAAACTGAATTACTCTCATTTTACACCATGGTTCATGATTTTAATACAATCAGTATGCAAAGTTAGCAGCCCCTTAGTGGATGTAAATCAGTTTCCCATACATCAGTTGCTCTTTCCTGGAGCCTTTTCAGCTGGACTGACCTTTCTACTAGCAGATAAGCTGTTATATACTTTAATATTCATATTGTACAGTCTTCTATAAACAAATATTTTGAATGTAGTACTTGTCAAAGATGTAAGAACACAAGTTAAATACTTTATAAAACAGCTGTTCTTTTAATGCTGTGCTTTAGACACTTCAGGCATTTAAACAGAACATCCAGTACTGGCCAAAGAAAAGAAAAGAAAAAATAGTTAATATTAACTTTCTGTTGTCACAGACTTGTACTACATAAATTTTCAGTCTTATGGGAAGACTTTTCAACACATTTTTTTAAGCTAATGGTTAATAGCAATGATTTTTGCAGAGCTCTCAGTAGCAACGTATTTTTTAAAGTGTGAGTAGATAAATTAAATGGCAAGAGATGAATTGATGAAGAATTTGTGGCTATGGATATGTGAATATGGATGACAAATGTAAAGGTTGACAGGTTTTGTCCTTCTTTTCCATGCTGTTTTCTCACAACCTGCCTTTTTCTCCCTGGGATACAGGAGCTGCTGTTGTTTTGCACATTTCTGTGTAAATTTTGCTGCTTCATCACAGAAATATGCAACCTTCATTTTAGAAGACTATGACCCATGCAACAGGAGCGTATATAATCATATATTACGTGGCCAGAAAATGAGTGAAAGGCCTAGGGAAGACACTGAGTGCTCAAGAAGGAAGGAAGCAAGGCTTTGTGGAAATGATTAGCACCACTCTGACAAAAATACACCTCAAAATTAACCACTCTGTCTCATCCGCATTGGTCTTTTCATTTGTTGTTTTTTTGTTTAGTTTTCTCATTCAGAATATCAGCCTAAAAATCAAATGTCAAAATGGCCATATCAAAATTAAGGTGAACTACTGAACATTAGTTGAAAAGAAATGTTCTTTGATTACATTTATTTCAATGTCAAGTCATGGACAATGACAATAAATTCACAGTTAGTCATAGAAAGATTCACGGACTTTACTCTTTTTTTCATTACTGTTAACTGAAACCATATCTTCCAGAAACATGCCCAAGGTTAATTTCCACACCACGGGAGCTGAAGCATCTGTCTTTGCCCTTGGTCAGTATCTTGTGTGTCTATACACGCGTCTGTACTCCCTAAGGCCCGATGCCACTGGAGCTAGCTTGAACCTTTTCAGAGCCTGTCCCCTCATCATGAATAGTTTAAGGAGAGTTTGTTCATCTTTCATCGATCTGTAACTTGACACAAGTAATCAAGTGGGAAAAGCGGAGCTTGCTGCTTCAGTCCATGCCCTGCCACATGTTGCATGTACTATATATGGGCAAAGAAGCCATCTACTGAAAATCCCAACTGTAATAATTGAGATTAGTAAATCAACTATGCAAAGGAACATGAAGTTCAAGCGCCTTAGAGACACTGGTAAATATTTCCCCACCCACCCTATCTTGCTCATTACTGAAAATCCATGAGAACTGTCTGACTGGAATGCTTTGGTTTGAAGCCTGATTGAATCTTGGACAAGATGCTGCACAAAAAGCATTTTCTTCCAGCAACCTACCAATCATACTAACAGTTGTTGATTTCAGATTTATCACTCCTCTTAAGAAGTGAAAATCTCCATCGCTACAGTTTCCAACACTAAGAAAATCTGCCAGAGGTAAGAGACATAGCGAAGATAATTAGGATTGAAGGAAATTGATTTTATTTTAATGAATTTTGATCATGCATATGTATGTTTATTTCCCTACAGTTCTTCCCATTTTATTGACGTCAATCTTTCCACCAGCAGTAAATAACAATCTTGTATTTTAATTGTTCTTTTTTCTTATTAGATCAGTTATAGAGTCACGATTCCTAACAGATTCATAAATAAAATAGAATTTTATAACATTCAGTTCTGATAGCTTGCCAGATAAGACTTCAAGAAAGGATACCAGTTGTCTACAAGTGCTACATTTCATATGTTTTCAACTATCCCTCCTCTGTAAAATTTCACATATTAATGATGGCATTCTCAAATTTGTTTTAGATGGAAGGAAAAAAGTCAATGATAATTTTCAATTGCAGGTTCAAATATAATTTTTACAAGCTTTTTAAAATTGAGAAAACCAATAAAATTGATTATATCCTTGCTGATTCCAAAGTCCAAATTAAAGGAGTTTAGCTATAAAGTTAAAAACATAGAACAAGATGATCATATTTCATAAAACACAAATTGGTAGAACCCATTAAAATGTTAGACTGTAAAGTTTTCCCTCTGGCTTTAAAGAATCCTTCATTCCAGTTAAAACTGGTGGAAATTCCTATTACTTTCTCTGTGTGGAGGTGGACAGTGCAGTTTCCAAATGTGATTTTGTTTCTTTATGAGAAAAATACATCAGTTAGGCACTGAACTGAAACTGGGGGTTTCATATGTTATCAAAGTACCATTAGAAGTTAACTACTTTTCAGCCATGGCTCATTTAAAAGTATATGACAGTGTAAAGGTAACAATTTCAAAATCAGCCTCTGAAACCCAGCCTTAATTTGGCCACTCGAAGAAGTGTCCTACTATTACAAAACATTAAGGGCTCTCCAGCTCCCTCTTATTTTCATAAACAGCAACTGTTAAGTTTTTGCAAAGTAAAACTCACGAAAATTCCACCTTCAGAAAACACAACAGTTAATTAGGACAAAAGAAATCATTCCAGCTTTCTAATTCTCTCAGGAAAATGTCTGCTTTGACACTACCACCCCCCAAAATGGAGAAGTGGTAGAGACTCTATAAAACCTTGTTATTAGCTTATTAGTATTGCTTTACTTGGAAGGCACTTACATAGTATAGTGCTGGTTACATCACCTTAACCGAGACGTAACGTAGATCTTTGTGTGACCTGAAGTGACCAAATCCCAAGATAATAGGCTCTCAGAGCTGCAATTTGGGTTATTTTACTTTGTTTACAGATGGTAGCATTTCAGTAAGATTTTCCAAAGGGAAAGGAGCTATTTTAGCATGCAAAGTGTTTTGGGCTAGGCTCATAATTACCTCATTCAACACAGATACAAAAGCAGCTATGAAGAGAAGTTTCACGGTGTTCTTTGCGCATAAATGCTTCTTCTTTTCAGTTGACATAACCTGGATTTTTCTCAAGTCACCTGTAGCCCAAACCTCTCAGAAGTCCCCTTTCCTCTCTTTAGGTGGGTTCATTTCACCACCTCACTGTCAGAGAGTATCAAAGTCAGTTTGGGGCAATTGTGTGACCCTGTAGACCTCCTTAGTCACAACAGGAAACCTCTTTAACACATGAAAATCATGTTAACTCTCAAAGTTACTCAGTAAAAAAAGAGATCACTGCTTGCAACCCAGTGTTGGACAAAGCAATGTATTTTTCTCTACTGTGTTACTACCTACACACTGAAGTACTGCAAGACACAGCCCTAAGCCCAGGAGAGGAATTGATTTCTCTCTCCAGCAAGGGATAAAATCATCCTGGGATTCACAATGGGAGGAGACGGAGCTAATTGTAACCTTTGAGCACATACATATAGGGGGGCCTAACCCAAGCGTTTCTTCCAGTATATAAATTAGTTTTCTTCTTCTTCACACACCTCCTTTTTGTAGGATTTCCAGGGAGGGGAAGAGCCCTTTGTCCCTTCTCCCAACCTCAGCTATCTAGAAAGGGGCAACGATAATCAGACTTCAAGCTTTTACAAGTAACTCATCTGACTGCTGGAACTTTCCTTACAGAAATGGGCTTGGTACTTAAAAGAAAATCCCCCATGTTTTCTAATCACTTGCAGCAACTAAAAATTGAAGATCATTATAAACATCAGGCTTGGCAGCATACTAAAATCTCTTTCCCCTCTAATATAGCTCATGCTGGAGGCCTGATCCATTGGCTTCTATTTTGGGAGGTGAAAGAAGGTAGTCACTGGGGCACTATTAGAAACAGAATTTCTTCAAGATATTCGCATGACTTAAATAGGTCATAAACAAAGGCAGAAGCAGTATTTACCGTGCTATTAAGGTAAACAAAAATAGCAGCCCACAGGTAATTATGAAACAGATTGAGTCTGGCAGGTGAGTTCCAGCAGTCTGGTTTTGATTTCCAAACGAGGGATTAGAGCCAAGCTATAGACCTGCCATAATAAATTAACTATATTCCCATAGTTACATGGCTTGTTTCTTTTCACTTCTACTTTCATTTTACATTAGCAGCATTTGGCGCTCTGATGTAGGAACAAGCCTTCTCGTTTCTTAATGGCCTCTGAGCCCTGAATTGGTTTTATAGTGGAGCTATGGCCACTGCACAGCAACCGGTGTGGAGGCCATCCTGCTGGTCCATACCAGTGAGGCACTGACCCCAGGACTTGGCATCCATACACAGCTCATGAGAAACAGAAAAGATTCACTTACGTTTTTGAGAGGAAATGGCTTGTCAGTGGAATAACGAGTCCCATGAGCAGAAACTACAGAGGAAAAAATAGAAAAAAAACACCACAGGAATATTATGATAGGACCAAAGACCAATACCACCGAAGTGAATTCAACATGGAAGGTCAAAGAGGAAGGGTTGGAGTGAGTTTGTGGAATATATTTTTAAAAGGAATCTGCTTGATTTTTTTATCTCCTGCAGTCCTGAATATAAACTGGCATGTCTTTTTAAGGGATGTTCTCAGTAGTGACACAAGCACCAAAGAAGTCTGTCTTCACTGCCAATCACCTCTGAAGTAGTCTACATGTGAGGGATGAGGATGCTGATGGTCCGGAACCCCTTCACACAACCTTGACATTGGTGTACTCACCCTACTGACTGCCAGGGCTACGTTATGCACACGTGGCTGGTGCCCTTGCTGCCACTGCTTGGCTTCAGATACAACGAGAGCAGGTGTGAGTACCTACACTGGGATCACGGCCCAGCTGATAAACTCCAAAGAGTCAGAGGTGCTTCCAAAAATAGGACTCTCAGACTTGGAGTAATGCTGTGCCCTTGAAAGTTTTATTCGCTGGCCCTTTGGCAATGGTTTTTTGCCTGTACATTAGGTATGGGTACAGCAGGCAGGGAGACAGTCTAACCCTGGGGTGCAAGGTGAAAAATCATCAATCTTGTGCAAAACAATAGCACTGAGAACAAACGGAAGCTACTCAGATAGCAAGCATCCCACAGCAAAAGAGGGAGCGAAGTAAAGGAGCCCAAGTGTCATTTACCCTTTCAACAGACAACTGACGTATGATCACTGGGCTGAAATGCCTTTTGCAACTTAATGTGCATCTACTTTGACTCCTTTTGCTTAGACTAAAATACATTTACAAGGCCCAAGAGGTTAAAGCCTGAGAAATGACAGAAGTGAATTACTACTGCCAATTTTCGGTAGTAGGACAATTAAAAAAAAAGGAATAAATTGTGATTTTTTTTAATTCGAGTTTTACTGCAGTTTCAGATTTTAATGGATAAGCTAAGCTTTTGTGAAGACTTTGCCAAACATTTTGTTGCATTTCTAGTTTCAGTGCTGTATTTTTTGGTATGCAAGTATCAGAATTCAAAATTGTGTTTAAAAGTACAAATACATCTTTCGTATGTCTTCTAGTTTTGACCAGCAACAACTGACTCTGCCCAGTGCAAAGTTCTTAGTTTTTGACAAGAGACAGAACTTGGAAAAACAAAATGTCATACCTACAGACCTTTCTAACATACAGTCCCTGCAGCAAGGTCAAATAACACATCCCCGTAGGACCTTTTTTAACTATCCACCAGGACCAGTTTCAAAGATTCCTTATTCACAAAACCTTCCAATCCCACATCTTCATCAGTGACTACTGCACCAGCCAAGTTCCTGGCTGACTTTAGTAGATCAGAGCAGTGTGCCAGGCTGCCCATCGTGCTTGGCAACACTGTCCTGGCTTTCCACAACCTCCCACCTTTCTGTTTATATCTATCTACCATCTCTTGTGCAACACCTAGACTGTAAACTCTCTGAGACACGGTGCATTTCTTCTGCTGTGTGTTTCTACTGCATCCAGGACGCTGGGCTGCCAATCCACAATTACACCTCCTAGGTGACGTGATACAAATACAGACTGTGGTCACTGTTGTATTTCCATCAAAAATACATGTCATGCTCCTACTGGGTATGAAAGATGAGAGATAGAACTTATTAAGTCAATGCCCAAAAATACATGCTCTTTGTTACCTAAAAGTAAAGTGATGATCTTATTTTATTAAAGTATTTGCCACTTCATTCCATTTTAACAGGACAACTTTGATCCAGCAAATAGTAAAAAAAAAAAGAAAGACATGAAATAAATCACTCCACCCGGTGTAAACTGGTACAGGTTCCTTACCATCTTCATTAGCTTTGTGGAGTGAGCTGAAACTAAACACGTTTTGTCTTTGTGCCTAAGACTGTTTATGTTTGAGGTAGAAAATAAGAATTTTCCTTGTAAAATCCAAAGTACCATACTAATACATTATTGTTACTTAACAGCTAAAAGTGTGGTAAATAAAAATAAGCAATAGAGCAGAAAATTGTTTCCCATGAAAGGAAAGAGAGATATTCTTTCCAGAATGGAGCTCTGTAGTAGCACCATCTGTTGATCTCAGCAGTGACAGCAGAATATGTATTGGAAACCCACATTGGTCCGTCAGAGAAAGTTTTCTCCTACCTGGAATTAAGGGAGAAGAGTTCAGATTTTCCACAGCAGTGTAGACAGACCACAAGAGCAATTTTTTTCTTCCTGGTGCTCACAGAAAAATGGGAATAGGGAAAATGACCACCTCAACACTGAAAAAAGGCAATGGGTTTTGTTGCAGTACATCTTACTGGTGTAATCCAATGTCACAGGAAAGACGGCTTGGATGCTCAGAAAATTAACAAAAATAACCGGAGTTATAACAACTAAAGCTAAGCAGCACATTTCTAAGGTGGTGCAGACATGAACCTCTGCTGACACCTCTGAGGATGCAGAAGCAGAAGCTATTGCACTGTAGAAAGCTGCCCCTCTTACACTGTTTTTGTACACAAAATGTGAGGGTTTGGTCATATATTTTATTCATGTTGTAGTTCAGCTTCTGAGCCCTGGTGTACTACATGTGGTCACACTGTGTGATGACTGATCCTGCCCTTGGAAGATACCTAAGTCCATGCACCTGTACACAAGCACCATCTTTCCCTTCCTTTGGAAATCCCTACCCGCAGTACTAGCAAGGCACACCAGCTGTCCCAGGATCACGAGGACCTTTCTCAAGGCTGTAGCTGACACTTTTTTGAGGCATTTATTCCGTGTTTGGAGAACATACAAACAAAAGGAAAACAGTGTGAAAATATAGTCTATTAGGAAATAGGTTCTCCATTAATATAAACGCCTTAAATCAAGGATACGTAAATAAGGAATCCAATGAGAGATTCATTATGAGAAACTCAGATGAATCCAGTGGTAGCATAATTGGATAAATGGATAATCTATAAACAAATAAGGACATGAAATATTTTTTTAACTAGATGGAAACAGAGTTGAGCTCCTTCACAGTCACTCTGTCATGGTTTTCCAGATCTCCTTCTGCTCTGTGTGCGAGGGAAGAGTTTTATCTCCTTGGATAAGCAGCTTCCATACCTTTCATCTGATGACTAATAGCAGACAGCTCCCTAACCTACAGTCAGAGAGACTGCCAGTCATGAGGTACAACTCTTTTGAGAGAACAAATTTTATTGCAACTGTGATATACTAAATTTACTCCTAAAAACAACCCAGATTTATTTTTGTTGCTGAGGCTCAAAATAGCTATGAAATATTTTAAATGACCTGTAAGCCTGCTATTGGAAGCAATTTTGTTCTCCCTGACAATTCTTTAAACTTCCTCTGTAACAATTAGAAATAGATCTCCCATTTTGTAGCCTTTCGCTAACGTCTGCTGTAGTTTCTCTGCTAAATATCCCTCAAGAAAAAGATTCTTATCAGACTTTGTCTTTTCTACCTAACAAAGACAAGACCAAATTCCTGATTCTTGCTTCAGTACCATTTTTTTGGTGTGGGAACAAAGCTGAGTGACAGGTGCTGGAAACTTAAGAGATGTAGTTCTTCTCCTGAGCTAGTGCAATGTATTTTATGGGTGCTGCTACCCCACATCAGTCAGGGACAGTAGGTACCACCTCATCACTTGTTGATGTAGTTGACATTTAAGCCAGCACATTCCTCCCCACAGTGAGTCTTGCTGGACCAAGAGTGCATGCACAGCTCAACAAAATAATTCAACCCAAAAATTTATTCTGTTATGAATCGACATAATATGATGAGAAAGACTCAGTACCATGCTCTATATTCCAATTTTACTTCCATTGATGTGAACTTGAGGCAACTTACTTGGCTTCAGTAAATATTTCCAATGTAGAGAAGTCATAATAAGGAAAAGGTTGGGCCTTGAGCTCATGATAACTACTCAGGAACTCAGAAACTTATCAATATTACTCTGGCATACTCTCCATTGGAAGAATTCATTACTAACATTGCACCTCTTGGTCACATACAGAAGTTAAATATACCCCTAAAGACATCGATTCTGTAAACATAACCATGGAAATTGACTTATGAGTCTGATAAATACTAAACCACAAAGTTCAGCATAATTTCAGTATTGACAGTTGACAACACATAAAAGCCCTCTAAACAGTGATATGCAGTTACACAACTGTAACATCCTCGCTCTTTGGAACAAACGAAAACATTTCTTGCAATAGAAGTTTAAGATTAATATCTGTGCAGGTGACTGAGGATCTGATCATCCAGGTTTGGGGTCAGTCTGGAGAATTGTGGAATGGTGGCTAAATATTAGAATCATAGAATCATATGGGGTTGGAAGGGACCTTTGGAGATCATCTAGTCCAATCCCTCTGCCAGAGCGGGTCTACCTAGAGCACGTTGCACAGGAACTTGTCCAGGCAGGGTTTGAATGTCTCCAGAGAAGGAGACTCCACCACCTCTCCGGGCAGCCTGTTCCAGTGCTCTACCACTCTCACAGTAA
>JAOXNO010000024.1:109940914-110015346 GCA_028565335.1 Limnodromus scolopaceus
ATCCAGGTCATTGATGAATATATTGAAGAGGACTGGACCCGGTACTGACCCCTGGGGAACACCACTTGTTACAGACTATTGCGTAGTCCATCCGTTTTTCAGAGGGAAAACTGACTTGTCATATTTGATATTGCAGACAGTCCTATTCTGTTTCATGTCTTGGTGGCAATAAAGACAGAAGTTACACTCTGGGAAATCAGGAATCAATGTATGCAGTTTTCCTCTCTAACGTATTATTACAACAGGCAAAGAAAGTGTTTGCCTCTCTTTTGTAGCAGCCACACTGCAGATCCCTTTGCAGATCAAGCAATTCACAGAAATCACTTGGCTTATGGCAGTTTTATTTGCAAGTTATGATAAATAGCTTCAGGGGAAGAAGGAGAATTAATGGTTGACATAACCATTTTGGTCTCTACAAAGAGAGACAAACACTATCTAAAACTATGCTCTTCTCCACTTGTCAACACAGGCAGTGATGGAGCTCTCTAAGGCTGCTGGTGCATCTGGCCAGACACCTACAGATTGTGAACACATCTGCCTTGGTAGCAACCACATTGTCTTTCTGTGAAGACATGCTGTAAGAAGCTGTAAATGCTGTAAGAAGTAAGGTAGGTAAATGAGACCATTTCTGACAAATTGTCATGAGGGTCCAGTGCTTACTGTTTAGTGTCTTATTCACCTCATCTCATTTATAAGGAAATGCTAGTAGGAGAAGGAAAGTGCTGAATAAAATAGGTGATTTGATTATTTTCACTAAGCTGTTAAAAAAATGTGATTGCAAGCTTCATGCTTTCTAGAGCACAGTTAGCAAGGCAGGGAAAATTAAACCTGGAGTCAGGATTTCAAGAGTAAAACAGAAGTGGAGTTTGTTGTACTTATTTTTTCCCAGGTAAGGTTGGATGAGGGCTTCTTTTTGCTAAACTTGTGATTGGGCCAGATCCTTTCATCAGCAGAACTTCACCAAGTTCAGTATATGGCGAATCTTTTGCTGACTTGATATGGAATATCCTCTAGGGAATCTTTTTTAAACTTTAAATATGTAGAAAATAAATAACTTTCAGGCTTAATAGATCTACTCTATGTGTCATTTTTTTGTGGAGATGGCAGACTTGGGTCACCTGTAATTTAGCCAAAAGAAAAAAAATTAAATAAAAAAAGAGTGATGCTTGAAATTAAAGTTCTGACTGCAGCCTGGGAAGTTTACTTTGCAGGGCAGCATGACTGTGTGCTTATTTTACATTTCCCAAAGACGCATGATCCCTACAGCAAGTGCTGCTGAATTTGCATTTCTCACAATGAGCCTTCAGGGAGTTCAGTTGAAGTTGCTGAGATGCCCATCTTGAAATGAGGCAGAAAAGACTGAAACAGCACTGATCACATCCAACAACTGGAAAAAAAAACCCAACCAAACCATGCTCTGACTGACATTCTTCTCAGTGCCCCAGACTGGGGCTGGAGGGGAAGGAGAGAGGAGAAGGAGCAGCTGGGCAACCTGGACACAAGACTCAGAGAAGAGGAGCAGGACAAGGCAGAGCTGACTGGGCAGCAGGATGCTGCCCCAGGAGCCTTTTCTTCCTCTACTCTAATATCCCATTCTGTCCACAGACATTGATTCGGAGCTTGAGAGGGGGGAGGTGGACAGGGGTAGGATGGGGCACTTGCAGCAGCATTTGGCAAAACAAGCCGGTCAGGCCTAAGGTAAAACACAAGGTTAAATGAATGGCAGCGTTTAATGGTTTCTTGTATCACTGTACACTAGGACACAATGCAAAGTATCACACAACACCGTTGCCTACACATTGAGCAGAACAAAAGTCCTTGCTCCCTTTCAGCCTTCACAAGTGGCAAGCACTCATGTTATCACAAGGTACCACCAAAACCAAGCAGGAGCTGATGCCTGGACTACAGAAGTGGGGCTTTCTGGCTTCAGCACCATTAGCAGAGCAGAGCTGACTTCGGGGAGGCAGCCATAAGGTAACTGCCAAAAGCATAAAGTCATAGGGACAGAAAAAGGGAGCAAGGAAGGCATTGAGTTAAACTTGTGGCACAAAGCATAAATCAGTTAGTTCTGAGACCTCTACAACTGTATTTTATGTACTTCTGGAAGTTGCGATTGGGTTGAGTCTGGCTCCATGGACAAAACTTCCCTTCTGAATATGGGGTCTCTAGCTGTGTGAAGGACACATGGCTGGTTTGGTTCCCAACATTCCCCTTAGGGGAATGCCTTGGTAAAAACTTGGGGCAGATGTTCCAGTTGAGTTTACTCCAAAAGCAATCTACTTCAGGCACACAGATCCTACTCTGTGGGTGGAAATAGCATATGGGACAGCCCAGGGAGTCACTTCCAAAGCACAGTGTTGCTTCAAGTCAAAATGCTAAAGCAGACACAACTATAAAAACATTGAAAACTTACTACCTTTCATAACTGCCTCAGTTGACCTTACGTGTTCCTATAGTAATATTACTGAAGGACCAAAAATAAGTAAAGGGTTATGAGGTTCTGCAGCTTGTGACCACAGTAAATATGAAAAGCTATCTTTCGGATCACTGGAAATACTCTTTGAATAGCTAAGACATGATGATTAATTAACTTATTTTTCAAGTGCCTCATTTCATCTCAAAAATAGCTAAATCAGACTATATTTTAATCTATCACCTTTTCACCGTCACTTGACCTTATCTTCTCAACTTCCTGCTTAGATGTGTGTTTAATGAAACAAAAAACTGCCTAATTTTCAAACTCAAATCCAGCTCTTTCCCTATCGCAGTCATCAACTAATTTCCTTAAAACATCATCACATAATCAAAGGGAACCCTGGGGACCAGTGTCCTAACCCTATCCTCTCTGACAGATGGAAGATTCTTTTCTTACAAGCCCAAAGCTCAAGGCTGACAGGAGTCCTTCAGGGAACAATACTCATTTTTTCCAAGCCAGTACCAGCTTCAGGTCAACTATGGCACTAACTATAAAAAACCCAAAGACTTTTCCTGTCACTGTGTCAATGTTCTTTAATGTTAACCTGAAGGGAGTACTCATTCCTCATACAATTGTACTAATCACCTACAAAAGTTCATACATGCATATTATTTCGTGAGCTGAACATTTGACCTGCTTCATTGTTGCCCGATTTACTCTGGACAGAAATATCCAAGTTATTTGTGTTTGGCCAGCTCCCCCTCCTATTTCCTTCAATGCTCTTAACTAGATGCTAAAGAACAAACTGGTAACCTTCGCCGGTGCGGCTACTTACCTCTAAAACTCAATAATTAATCCCAAGTGGATGACAAATGCTATGCAATTTATTCTCTGCTTGGCTGCAGCTTGAAGGAGCATGGACTCTGAATTAGTGAGCTCTTTGGGTTCAATCTGGAAAGCATATGTTTCCCTTCCATCATTCAATCCATCAAAATGCAAAAAAAGGCCTGGGAAAGGCACATGGCACATTTTGATATTATTCATTAACATTAATGTCCTTGTTATAAAGATATGTTTTATTTGCAGGTAAGAACAGCCTTATGGGCATCTGGGAACACTTTGAATGATTGCCAAAAAAGAGAAATTTGGGTCATAACTAATGATCAACATCCCCTTTTAATCAAATGAAGCCATCATAATGTGTCAGTCCTCTGGGGGAACAAGGACCTTTCACCTTGCTGGGGCCTGTTGAGGCCAGCAGTAGCTGTGAGCAACCCTGGCAAGTGGTCTTTTACTTTAGAGAGGCGAAAAAGTGGAATCTATCCATCAACATGCTCACTTGTGACACCGAATGCATAAAAGAAACTAAGTTTGATTGGTGATGTTGCCTTCAAGTTAACCCATGCATTATGGAGCACCTATTTAGGGTTTTCCTGATACCACTGTAGTTCTGCCCTGGCACCGCTGCTGGGTGGTCATTGCCCGAACACTGAGAAGCCTCCTCTGGGACAGGTCTGCAGGAAAAATATGGAGTTCTAGTTGCAGGTTCAGAGGTTCATGTAAATGAGACTCAAAGCCATACCCCAGAGCCCTGCAAGAGCAGCTTTCCTACTACAGTGTTGGTTCTTCTATAAAGGGAAATGTTTGTCCGGTGAATAGGTCAAAATTTCCCAGCTTTTTTTTTTCTAATCAGGAAACAGTATTTTTCTAAATAGCTTTTGAATGGATTTGGAAACAAAACCAAAAAGGATATATACCAAAAATGACACCAATATCAAATAGAGAAGTTGCTGTTTTTTCAGGAAAAAAACCCACAAAACAAAACAGAGGTCATAGCTCTAAGCATTAATTTCAAAAACAAGAGCTTCAGGTGACTCCTGAACACTGCTGGTCTCTGCCATCCAAACCAGTCTATGAGCCTCTGTCACCCCAAGAGGTCCTGCTGCCATCAGACTCCCACACCACACTGTAGATGCCACACAGAGGCAGGTAAGCCCAGGGCAGACAGCCCATCTTGCAGGGAAAATAGAGGTGTGAAGCACGTGAATGATGTTTTCAAGTGGACAATAGTCCGGCTTTGTGCCCAAAATGCTGAAGTTTTGCCTTGGAAAAAAATCGATATATTTTTATCAATGAACACTTTCTGCTCAAGGTGTTCTGAAAATGCAGCTCGCTTCTGCAAAGTATTTTTTTTAAAAAAAAAAAAATATATATCTGAACCAAATGCTCCAGTTATAAATGACCGCACACAGAACATGCATCTTACAGAGGTGAGAAGGGTGAAAACTTAGACCTCAGGAGTCCCAGCCACTTGCTGTCATTGCCTTGAATACATTTTAGACAAACCCTGAAAATTAATGTAAAAAAAAATAAATGTATCTCTGATTTCTCAGTGCACTTCACACCGAAGGAAGGAAAGAACGACTGTCTTGCAGGGTCCTCAAAGGCTGGTGGAATAAATGTGTCCATTTTGGCTTTTCCTGAGGCATCAGAGAGAGGTTAATTAAACACTGCACTTGAGGTTAATTAAACACTGCGCTCTGTACTTCTCTGTGAGATTTTAGGTAACTATTCTGGCTTTTTTCACTGCCACTTAGAGCCCCTTCAGTGAACTGTAATATTTAATCTTCAGTGTTGCTCCAACTGAAATGACTCCCCAGATTTGTGTGAGAGCCTGATGTATATCTCAGATTGCTCCCTTGATAGTCCTTCATCTATCAAAGCAAGCAGCCTTCTGGTGAGAGCTTTCCTATTAGCTTACCCTGAGAGGCGGGTATGGGCTTTTAAAACCCATATTTCTAAGTAGCTCGGTGCCCCTATTCCTGCACCATCAGAGCATTTCCCATACGGTGATATCACAGAATCACAGAATATTCATGGTTGGAAGGGACCTTTGAGATCATCAAGTCCAATATCCTCGTGGCCACCACATTTCTGTGCAGTGAAGCTGGGCTGTTAGATGCAAAGGAGGTCTAAGCACACATATATTGAGTTGCTCAACAAACAATTTAAGCCAAGAGAAGCAGCCCGATCTTTCCTTGCTTTCCTTGCTCACACCCAGCCCCAGATGTCCCCCATCTCCCTCTTGGTGTGTGGCAAACAGGACTGGCAGTGCTGGTAACCAGCAAAAGGAGGGATGTCGACTGGCGGCTGGAGTCCATCTCTCAGTAGCCATGAACCCCTCTCAACCTCTGGGTGGAATGGAGCCTTGGGGGGCTGTCCCAGCATCACTGGAGGTGCAAGGCAGGAGCTGGCAGTCCTGCACAGGGCATTGGCACTATCTCTCTCAGACAGACAGAGCGACTTTGATGGTCATAAGGCTTTCTAGCATCAGGTGTGGAACTCACCAATCATGTCGTTATTTTAATTACTGAAAAACAAACCAGCTACCAGCATTACAAGTGATGATTGCCCTGCCTTAGACTGTGGTGAGCCGATGCAGAGGCCCCAAGGCAGAGACCCCCTCTGCTTCCGGCTGGCTCCTGCGTACCTTCTGAATAAACGAAGGGGTGGGCAGCTCTTTTCCAAGATCCCTTCCCAAGCTGTAGCATTTCCTAACCAAGCAGGACGTTAACCATCCTGTCAGCACTGTGTAAGCTCACAGCATTTTTACGTTAGGGCTCCTAGCACGGCGAGAGCAGCGCCGTATGGGAGTTTAATATGTTGGAGGAAGGGATGAAGTGGCAAGTGCTGAATTTGATAGCTGTGGATTTGGCACCGCTCCTCAATAGTGGTGCTTTCTAACAGTCCCCTAAAAACCACTGATTTGGAGAGAAAGTACGCAGGCCTGCCCTAACGCCCAAGGCACGAAAGCCAGTTGGCAGGCCCGTCCCTGGGACTATTAGAGCTCTTGAACACAAGAAGACTCCTGTCCCAGGATATTGCATTTACTTACGTCTCCTTTCCAAACTGGAAATGTTTTTGAGCTTCATTCCACGCCTGGTTTTTGTTTCAGTTAGAAACTCAGGAAATCAAGAGAAGAAACATGTTAACGTTCGCAGCCCAGAGCAGGGACGGGGGCCTGACTGAGCAAGGACAAGAAGCGGTAGCAAAGCTCACATGTTCGTTAAAATCTCCCAATTACACTTCCAGGTGTAACTTCACAACACGGCGACAGTTTGCCCACCGAGCATTTCCAGTGCAAAAAGTCCCACAAGAAAAAAATGAACAGTTCTCTTAAATGGCTGCTCTGCAGAGAGAGAAAAAAAAATTCCCTGGCTGAGTGAGAAAATCAATAAATGTTAAAACATTGCAGATAATTGCAAAATGATGTTTGCTTTATTTAAAACCACTCCTATTTTTTTGGAAATTAGTTCTGCAAATGTTGCATGTGAAGGAATAAGCTTCCCCAGGAGCATCACTGGAAATGATGGACGGGACTAGGAAAGAATGCACAATCATGTTTTCTTCCTCCCAGAGAGAGGGCATTAATCACACGTTCCTCCATAATCCTTCTTCCAAGGCCCCAGAAGGAAAGGGAAGAACCTGTCATAGCTCTAAAATTGGACTTTTCTGGTCTTCAGCATGGTTGTTTCCACTGGGCCTGTGACAGACCTGAATGCATCCCTGAACGATTTCCAAGCACAGCAGGGGAAACTGAGGTTGCATTTTTGAGCTGGGCTTGTGCACAGGCCTTTTCCCTCTGCCCGTTCCCATCCAGTACTGTTCCTTTCACCTTTGGTCACTGCCAGGCTCACATCTCAGAAAGAAAACAGCTTTCTGAACCATCTTGCAACTGGTTTTGGCACCTCCCATTTAAGGCAGCTGAGAGTGCTCTTTCTCTGCTGCAGTGTGAAGGCAACAAGGTCAATGCAGGCATGCGGACAAGGACAAGCCCAGGCAGAGGGGCGTCTATGGGACACAGGGCAACAGTGCGTGCCTTGTCACACCTTCCCAAAAGGGTTGGTTTCCGAGTTAGATGACACTATAAACCAGGTCAGCATCTCCATACTGTCCATAGCTGTGATTATGGACAAAAGCTCAACTCCAGTCCCAGGCTGAAGCAGTAGCGTAACCAGAGCGTTTTTCAAGAGCGGAAGGAGGCAACTGAAGGAATATAAGGAAGGGTTTGAGCTGTAATATATTTGAATATTTTGAAGGTCTCTATTAACAACTGTAGTCTCCCTGATGCCACAATTGAGTGGAGGAAATAATAATGGAGATTGAAAGGCATTCACCATTCGACCTCTCACAACCCTGACATTCTTCAGTAGAATATGATTGGAATTGGGCACATCTGCTCTCAATAACAAATATAAAAAATGTCCTGCAGCTTTAAGTCCTGAAAAACATATAGTTGGGCCAAAAGAAGGGCATAAATATGTATATCTGTAGACTCAATATGACGTTAATAGTTCAGTAATAACCCTGTGATAGTGGCCACGCCATGTTTTGGAGTGCTTTGTCACCTGGAAATGCCTGGGAAACGTGAGGAGGTGGAAAGTCAATCCCCATGTGGAGTTAAGTACAGCCAGCCTCAGGTGACATGCAGGTGCAATAGCAGAGGTCGTGCACAGCTGGTGTCCTGGACATCACCAAACACAGTGCAGACAAGAAGCCAAGCCCTCCCCATCTTCAGCCACCTTCCACAGGGCTGGGGTGGGTTGGCATGGTGCAAAGACACCTGAGCTTTAACCCAGCACTGCTGAATCGTGTCAATTTGAACACGAGAAACATGTGTTGATACCAGAGAGAGCTGAAAATACATCCAGCTTAGCACAGGTCCTTCTGCACCTCACAGTGCAGTGAGCCCCATGGCTCTGCTGCTGACAGAAGCAGCCAGTCATGCTGGGGACAAGACTGCAGCAAGCTGAAAGATGGAGCATGTCCCGTCTCTCCAGACACAACTGCTCGACCTGAGACTGTGCTACAAATGAAACGGTGCTGCTGATTCATCCCATTCCCACTAGCACATGTGAGTCATCTGTCCACCCTGGACTGTTCACTGATGAAAAGTTTATTTTTAACAAGTACTGGTTAAAAATAAATGTATACATCATACAAATGAGTAAAGCACTCAGCCCCAAATTGGTATGAATGTGCCCTGAGAAAAATTAGCTAGCTTGAATGCAATAGGAAACCTGAGAACCAGTCCTTCTCTTACACTGGCATAAATCAGGAATAACCCCACTGAGATCAGTTACTGCTTCTATAAGGAAGCATTTTTAAGGCTCTGATTGAGACCATGCTCCATTAACCTAGTAGGAGGATCTCTTCAGCAGTTTTATTATTATCCAGTGTTCACAAAAAGGGAACTGTGACAGCAAGGGTTTAAATGTAGGGTTTGTACCACGTTTAGTGCTATAAAACTTAGGAATCTAATCTAAGCTTCTTGTTCAACATCCCTCTTAAACAAAATGAGAGAAGCTTCTATAGGTCTCAACAATTGGGACAAAATGCCCCTTGCAGGTATCTCTGCATTGACTATAGACACAATCTGAATAACTGACTTGGATGAGACACCTGAAGTTTAGCAAGGTGAACAACTCCTTAAGCGTTCATAGCAGAACCAAGAACTGAATTCTGCTCCTCTCAGCTCTAATGAGGCTCCATGTGGTTGAAATGGCTGAAGATTTAAAGACTTTGTCTAAAAAAGGTTGCTAATTGAGCATATGGGTAAAAGCCTATAGTCTGGGACATGTAGCAGAACAAACCAATAGTCTTGCCTGGCCATCAGCTCTGGAAATAGCACATCGAGGGCCTCCACCCTCAGCTGCATTATGGCTTACAACCGTTGGGAAAGCCGCACGATATCAGCCACTGAATTTAGCCTGCTTCAACAGAAAACACGTTTGCACCACATGGAACCTGACAATTGCCCTCCCTGGGTTTTGTCATGGACCTTTTACATCTGAACACACACAAAAGCAGAGCAGTGCAGGCACATGTGCTCTCCTACCCCAAGAGCTGACATCCCAAGAAGATGTGCAGTGTAAGAAGTGTGGAAGGGTGGGAGACAACTGAACGTGTCTGTTTAAAAATAAAATAAATTGGCACATACATACATTTGGATCACAGAAACAAGGCAGAAGCACCAATAATTCCCCTTGTGCATTTGTAACGAGCAGATGGCGTGTGGTAATTTTGTGGTGGGACTTTGAAGTGACCTGCTCTTTCAAAACGTGAGACTGAAACAAACTTTTAAGAGCAGAGCACTTCCTTCCTGTTGTCTTTCGCGTGAGGCAGGCAGGCCGCAGAGAGAGATGTGCTCCCCTTCCTTACCAAGCATTAAAAATAGCCCAGCTGTGTTGTTCTTTGCACTAAAGCATTAATGCAGGAAGCTTCTCAGGGCAGGCACCATCTACTGTTCTCCCTGTGAGCTCTGCCCGCTAGGATAAGGAACCAACATCAAACACCTCTCACCATGGGGCAGAGGGGCCCTGGAGGGCAGCCCTTCCTCTCCTGCACCCACCTCTCCTGCTCCAAAGGTGACTTTTTCCCTTCCATAGGCTGTTCCACACAACGTGCGTGGAGATAGAGCTCCTGGTGACCTGCACGCACAGATGCAGGCGCTCCTCTTACCAGCAGAGCAGTGTTCAAGGGAGCAAACTCAGCACGAGAGCTATATGAGAGGAAAGAAGACTTGTGGTATGGGCAAGGAGACCCTTGGATGCCCTTGGTAATGGACCGCCCTTCTCTGGACAGGCAAAGGGGCCACAGCTTTGGTGATTCCTGCACTTGCAGCCATGGCAGGCGGTCACTGCACATTTGCTTCCTTTGACAGACAACACCCTCCCGCACTTCTCACTCCTGGCTCCCCACGTGCAGCTATCTACTGGGGTCACTCAGGCCTTCTCTTGCTGTGAGACTATGGGTGACTTTCACCCACAAAAAATATGTCTAGGAAAACATTTTATCAATAGAAAACAAACCAATCTCCATCCTACAAGGCATATGTCCTTGATTTGCAGTAGACCAAAGCATTAATTTGCTGTTGTTAATTATTTAATGTGACATTTTGTCCTTAATTGCCTATGAAGAGTAATAGCCAGTAACTACAACTTAAAAGAGGGCAACTTTGGATACAGAAATAATGTTCTTTAGGAAGCATTTCCTGTGTCTTTCTGAGTTCCTTATCTGACCAGAATCTTTCACTTTTATTTACATTTTATCTTCTTTAAGAACACTTGTGGTATGGACTGAGTCATCAATAAGGGCACAACATGAAAGGAGGGATGAAAAATAAGCTGTCTTAAGAGCACTACTCTGCAGGAAACTTATTAGCATTTATTGTGCTGTATCAGGTTACCAGAGTTGAATGGAAAGAACAGAGTTTATTTAAGTGGCCCAAAACACAACTCTCTGGAAGTCACATTCAGTATATTGAAAGTACATAATGGAAAAGGACGTAAGAGAACCCTCTTAGATTTTGCAGAAGCCAATAACAGGTACGAGTTGCGGCGGGGGGCAGTGTTAAGGTTCATGAGAGCCTTAAGAAACAGCTCTTGGATAAGGGAAATGCCAAGGAATTAGGAAAGAAGGTATAATTTACAGTGCAAGAAATCCCAGGGCTATCACATTAATAACCTACTTGCATAAAGCCTATGTCTTGTTGTTGCCCCCCAACTCCTCTCCTCCTCTTCCCCCTCCCAAATAAGCAAAAGGGACATACTCAAGAAACAGCTCAGTAGATTTCCAAAACTGATTCCTGCATCTGGAAGACTTCTGAGCTCTTTTGATGGCCAAGTCACAGACCTCACTCCCACATTAAGAGAATCTGACTGCTACTGATGTAGACTGTAGGAAAATCTTCGAAGCCTCTCTTTAGGAGTCATGCAGGATATATATTTACAGATGACATGTATGTGCTGCCTTAAGCAAGGCACACAATTAGAAATTAGGCTAGATTTACAATTTTGAGCTCTCCTTGGCTTGGGTAATGATAAAGTGTGCACAGCTGACATTTCACTCTGAGAAAGCAAAAGTATATGCAGAGAGAGGACTTCACCTTGCTGTAGGAGAAGATCTTATTCGTCCCTGACTTTGTTCTCTCAAGGCAGAAGGTCATGATCTGAACTTCCATTATGGCTGTTCAAAAATGCATCAAAGGTTCGATGGATAAAAGAATGTTATTTTCTAAAACCGCTGGGACACTTCCTGTCAGTTCACATAATTGAGTATTACAGTATTTAAATTACAAATTGAAGATTATTTTTACAGGTGTCATTTTAAATATAATATGAAATTTCTTGACATTACCTCAGCCGTGCTACACAACCCAGCTGCACTCGGACTTGCATGTGTGATGCACATGGCTGAAATTTTGTCATATTACATCATGGGCTACAAAAACACACAGTATAAATAGACGATGTAATATTTGAGGAGAGCAAAAACATGCAGTGCTGGCCTCGCTTTATGGAACCCCAGATCTAATACGGACGTGGAAATGTAAACTGTTATTAAGAGTTCAGCTCAAAACTCTGGAGAAAGGGTCAGGCCGCAGCGGCGGTGGAGGGCAGATAGATGGTGCTCGATTGCCCTCCAGTGGGCTCCCACCGACTCTGCCTCCCCATCGCCAACCTGTCCCAGGAAGGAAAACCGACCCACACGGCTCCATAAAGCTGAACAAACGAGGCAGCTACAGCCCATGAGGAAGACACAAGTTATTCGCACTGGCAGCTCTGCAGACCAACGAGAAAAACGTTAAATCAATTAAGAAAAAGATCTTTAAGAATCCTCTTGGCGTTCTATCCACAAATTGGCGTTAGCGGCTGCAAAGGATTTGCCTTCAACTGTTCTAATTTAATGTGGCTTTCTAAAATGCTATTATCTCCATTCTGTAATTTGTTATTTCTTTTTTATGGTTTCCAGCAAATGCCATGCCTGGAAAGGAAAATTCCACCTTTTCTTGTACTCTGTCGTGACTCACAATTTGCATTCATTCTGCATGAAAAATCAGTTCCCATCGAAGAATTCTAAGAGAAACAAGAAAAATAAAGAAAACAAACTGTCAGCAACTTCCTAATGTTGTTAACACAAAAAATGTCAACAATACTCACTAGATAAATTAAAACGCCCCTGCCCTTTTGCTACCCTCTTCCTAAAGAAACCAACATGAAGCTTTAAGTCATTTCCAACCTTTTTAAGCAATTCCAGATCCAACACACAGTGACCACAAACTAGGTTGGGTGGCTGGGCAGTAACTCACAGACGTTGCCAAACTCGGAAGCAAGGAGATGACATTTCATCTGTAGGCCTGTCCACACAGTGAGAATAAGAGACTGATAATTGTAAGATTAACCAAGCAATTTTTGCTTTCTGTACAGCTGGGCTGCTTCTTAAAAAAAAAAAAAAAAAGGAGTACAATTTCAGGGATTCAAGGAGAGGATTTGTAGTGGGAAAGGCACTAACATATGGTAAATGAAGTTTGGGGTGTTAGAATTGCAATGCATATGTAACTACTAAAATGAAGGACCATAACAAAATGACCACCTCTGTCTCTTAAGGCAGAGCATTACACATTGTAGTGACTTCAGTGCAAATATTTTCATTTGACTCATGTTGTGTCTTTTTTTCATGCTTCCTCCCTACGGAGAGACACAAAAAGAAAAATTTTAAAAAATTAAAATCCAATTTCTCTTCATTTTTTGTTGCTGTTTTTGAAAAACACAGGCAGCTAAGTAAAAAAAATCTTGCAATGTTCCCATACTATACAGAAAAACACTTTCAGGGAAAATTGCATGGTTTGGTGTCAGGCAATTTGCGTTACCTCCATGAACAGGGTTTACTCTTTAATCGGAGACAGAGATAAAAAATATGAAAAAACAAGTGAGTGGAATTGTTTGTTGTTGTGAAAGGAAGGTAACTCGAGGCTACCATGGATCTAACCTGGAAAACCAACATACTGATATGGGTCTGATACTAGGAAAACCCAGCTGGCCAGATGTGGGGGTCACCACCAAGGCCACAGTCTAAAACAGATTAAAACAGGAGAGGGAGCTCTCACCCAGGCCGTCAAGGCAGGAAGGTGCTCCCAGGTACTCCAGATTAAAAAAATTGGTCATGAACCCCTTAAACAGGTCAACTGTTTGTATCACAAAAGTGAAGCACTGATTTTCTAGGCTTGAAGATTCATTATGGACAGGTAACTACCAATGTGAACATTTAGACTTTGTGGATTTCACCTCAAACCAAGCAAAACTTGGGTTTTGTTTCAGGGATTCCTAACATTGAGTCACTGGAGCTGAGCTTAAGCTCAGTGATGTTTGGTTTGTTCACATCTGAAATTCAAAGCAAAAAATATGAAGGAATGGGAGCTCATATGGATGAAACCCAAAGCAAATGTTTGCAGGAACCTCTGAGAAATGGAAGTGCTGTGTTCACATAGTTCTAATTATAACACTGCATTTGTAGGATTCATATGAGCTAGGACCCGTGGAAGAGAAACATAAAGGAAAGCTGGCTTAAAGGGAAGGCAAAATACCCTATGGAATTTGGACTGGAATCTTCTAATGTGAAGGAAATCTACTGCAGAAAAGTGGGAACTACTTAAAAAACAGCTGGAGAGACCACAAGTAAAATTCATCCTGGTTATAATCTAAACACAGAAAAGGGCAACAAAGGCCAGCTCAGTTAAGCAAGGATATAAAGTCTTATATATCGTATGCAAAAAGCCTAATAAAGGGTTTTTAAAATATAAATAGCACTGGGAACTACATAAAAAGTAGACAGAAGCTAGTTAAAATGAATAATTAAGAGACAAAGGTAAGCTGTAAAGAATACTTCAGTTAATCATAAAAACTTCTTGCATATTCCCATGCCAAAGAGAGAGGAAGGCAGAAAACGGCACCATTTAAAATTAGAATGAAAGAGATGGTGCATTAGGTCCACTCCTCCTGTTGAAATGGTATTGCTCCTGATTTAAAGCAGAATACAGCTTTTGGTATTTTCCATCATCAATCCATCTTTTTTCTGCTCATGGTATGAGGGATTCCTCTCATCTCACTGTATTCATGTAGAAGAGGAACAGGCTGTCCAGTTACTCATGCAGATACCGTTGACAGTCAATGGAGGTGGGCATTAAAGCTAAGTAAGGTGAGGCACCTCTGTTGAGGTGTCTGTCTGCCACCACGAGCTATGAGAAAACCCAGGCCCCTAAAGTCAGGTGTGAAGACATGACTGTGTCTCTTCACAGACATAATTTTAATCTAGTTACAAATTTTCAAAGAAATAACCTAACGACTTGAAATCAATGAATCTTACTGGTTTACAGAAGCCAGGGGTATCACAGCCTCAGCGTAGCAAGTCGCAATTGCGAAAGTAACAAGAAATTTGTCCCCCAATGAAACAAAAAAGTTTCTGCCATAAATGGCATCCTTCCATGGCAAACATGAATCTCATCTGTGAATCATTTCTCATGGAATGGTAGAATTACAAGGGGTAAATGGCTTGTTAGAGTGCAAACATGCCCAAACAGCAGAGCCAGGAGGAGGCTGCTCGCTAGCGTCTGTGCAGTTGCAAAAATGCTTAGTTCTGGTTCTGGAGCTCTCCCTTATTATTATTTTCAACTGTTCAGTGTTATGCCTTTCCACAACAGCAACTGCATGCATTTCAAAGACTAATAAGGCCTTTGCATGGCAAAGTTCTTTCCTCTTATATTTCAGAAGCACACGTATGAGCTACATGTAGTGTAATCTACGTGATTTGCAAGGAGGACCACCAGCAGGGAGTAAAGCATTTGACAACAGAGACTAGGGTTTAGTCCAATTGTGATGAAAGTAATTTTTTTATTAAATTCCTCTATGTCATTTTAGTGTCATAATTAAATGCCTTTTGATAGCAAAATTGCAAAGGGATTTGACTTCTTCTCCAAAACAGAGACCATTCTGTGGGAAAGGACTTAAGTTTTACAGTGAGCAGAAAAGCTTTTATTTTGAAGTGGCAACACTTGAGATTTTTGACCTGTGAAGTCCTGGCTTTCAGCGACATTGGAGGGGTATTCTGCACCGAAGCAGGATGTGGCAGAGTTGTCTGCCCAGTGCGGGAGAGGGCAGTTTCCTATCTTCTGTAGAAATTGTACTGTGGAGGAGGCTCAAAATGTTCCCCGACTTAACTGCGGGCATTTTTAGTGAGGTCTTATTTGTAAGAACTCACAAAATCTCAAACAACTGTAGCAATTACTTTCACCCAGAGTAGTGAGTCCTGGATCTGATCTGGTAACCCAGAAGAAAAAAGCTCTAAATAGAAATCAGTAATTTCTTATATACTTTCTTCACATAGAACCACAATATAGCTGAGTAGCTCCCTGAAGGCTCAGTAGTGTTCCTGGGTAGTGCTTTTTGAATTACAGTCATTTTGAAACAATGACATGACTGAAATAGATTAACACAAAATTCTGTTATTTTACATGGTAGGTGTCCATATCAAATAATATTAAATGTTGCTTAGGAAGCACTTTTGATCAAAATCCTCAAGTCTCTTAAAAACACATCTGAACTAAAAAGAAACCAAACTGGTTTCACAAAAGCCCTCTCTCATGAGCTACCGAACCAAAATTATTTACTTCCACTGAAACAAGTGTTTTGTGAGTTCCTGCTGTGCTAGGTCTATCCACAAGTCCTCAAAGTCTATGGGAAACTTTCCATTGACACCCAGGTTCCTATCACAGAGCACAGGGAATGGAAAAGTCCTGACTACACAAGCAACAGTTTTGCTAAAAGAACATAAGAAACAAAATTTGCAGTTATAAAGACAAAGAAGAGAAAGGCCAAACTCAGGGCACACAAGTCACAAGTCAGCTGATGATTTTCTTAAAAGCTGGATATCACTTGAATGAATTAATCAAATAGGATATATCAGCAGTGTTTTCAGTCCTGTAGCTACGTATTCAAATGCACAGTTTGCATTAGAAAATCCAGTAACAGATTTTTCAGGTGCAACGTGATTTTTTTTTTTTCCAGAATACCTTTTTGTGTTTGTTTTGAATATTCTTTAATAAGATCAATGGAGAGGGGGGCGGGGGGGGGGGAACCACCAGAAATGGAGTATCACTTAACAAGCCTGCAATTAGCAGGCTAACAAGTTTGTTATTTTTGTACTTTTTCCCACTGTATGACCTAACGGAATACTAGCAAGCTTTAAACACATCACAGCTCTAGCAAGAGCATTGCGGTCTTTCACAACGTGCACAACCATAGTGGAAGTCTCTGTGAGTTTGGCTGTTGTAGAGCTAAAATGCACTTGATGTCTTGTCCATCTCAATTTATCATGAATCATATGTCAAGAGCTCAGTATTGATGAAGACAGCATATGAGAAGTCATGTGCTTGGCCATGATCCAGCGTTTAAGCATAATAGGAATCTTAAGGAATTTAGTCCTATCTTGATATTTGAAGAACAATGCAAATAATATCAGATTTCAGATCCATAAGAAAAGTCTAACACCGAGCCAAACCAGAGAAATATACAGGTGTCTTTTCGTGATCATTTCCAAAACCACCCTGTCCCTCTACATTTCTAGTTTTTGCCCATTTGAGAAAAGAGGGAGAGGGAGAATGCTTTTTGATTAGCAAAACTAAGAAGTTGTGCAACAATGCAAAGGGAAGGTCAGAGTTCAAATTCAACATGCTGGATTGCTTGTCTCCCTCAATCCTATTCAGTAAATCAGCAGCACTGAATTGCTATGATGACAGGAAGAATTTGGAAGGGGAGGAAGGTTGTGCTAGTATTGAAGACAAAAAATAAATCTATGAAATGATTGTCTTAATCTTTTTCCAAAGTTAGAAGAATCTGTCCATTAAAAGAATGAATAACTTTTACCTTCACTGAAAAAGGATGGATTTCTGCTTTAAGTGTCAACTATGAATACACATTGTTAGCTTTTCTTTGATTCTAACCCAAAATCTGTGTTAGATAGGAAACTTCTCCCAGCAATAAAATGCTTCTCACATAAAATGTCTATTTAAACAAGCAAATATTCTCCCTGAATGTTTGTGATCCAAATAACGGCATAATGAGAGCTTGCCACAAAACCAACTAAACATTGACTCTTGCCCAGATTACCAAGAACATTTACGCACTTAGATTTCATTGAAAATTAGAAGCTTAAATCCCTCTGAGACCCTGGACTCATAAAAAAAACAGATCTGAAAAATAATTCTTACTCGGAAATCAGATCATATCATGAGATTAAGGCATGCTCCTATTGAAAATGAAATACTATCTCACTGAGAAATTTGCAGAACAACTTAAATGCGAAGAGACTGCAACTTTGCAGTTTTTTAAATGATTTCATTTTATTAAAGCCTCAGCAGTCATCAAGCACTAGAAATCAGTAGTCTGAGTCCTTGAAAAAATTAGGTACAGTTTGCAAAATGCTACTCATTTAGGGCACTTCACATCAACACCCACTGGACCTAAAAAGCAGACTCCTGACTCAGAAAGAGTTGGGAACTGAGGCTTAGCAGAGATAATGAGGTTTCTCTGGAGCTTCAGAATGACTCATCTATGCTGTTGGAACTTATCTCCATCCATGGATCTTAGGAAATGCTACAGCATGTTGCAGTGCACCTTGTGCTACATGGGGAAGTGGTGGAGAAAGGGGCATGGCTGAGTGATTCTTCATTCAAAATTACGAAATAGTTACCTCCTTCCCCAAAGAGTGCCTGGCATAGGAGAAACAGTGGTGAAAGTCATCTCATCCTTCTCTCACAGGTCGGTCAACAAACAGCAAAGACTGCAAGACCTCTGTTGGTGGGGTAGGGGCTGGTACAGCCGTTGATCCTATCAGACTACTCCTGTAAGTCCATCCTGTAAAGTAAGAGGGTTTACTGGTGTGAATGTGGACATCCCATGTCAGGGAACAGTGCCAGAGAAGAGCCTCAGGTGTAACAACAGTATGAGAACTGAAAAAATGGCTGAGATTTAAGTATCTAATGTCCACCTACTTCCCCAGCTTGGGCAGCCTGAAGGCTGTTTTAAGTGACTTAGCACATTTGAGAGAAGCACCTAACTCCCTTCGATTTCAGTAGTGATAACTACCTGGGTATTTCTCCTTTGGGTGTTGAAGACACTCAGCTCTCAGAAACCAGCTCCAGCACACAGCCAGACACCTTGGCTGAGATTTACCCCATTAATTTTAAACCCTTTAAAGTTATGCGCCTAGTCTAAACTAGCCACCAATCTCCCTTCTGAAGTCCACATGAAGAGATAAATCTGTCCAGGGAGGAATTCACTCCATTTATCCTAGACATTTCTCTTAATTTATTTTCTAAGAAATGGCTTGCATACTGCTTTGCAGGAGTGAGGCCCTATCTCTTAGTACTGTTTCAGCTCCTACAAATCTCGGAATGTGACTACTGAAAATATATTCAGCTACTGAATGCGCAGAGATGCTTTTGAACTACAAGATTTTTTCTCACTGTCAGCATCTTCCCAGTGTAGTCCCACATTTGAGCACACCTTGTTTTCAGACATGCAACAGAATGCACACATTTTTAACTGATGTTTTTCTTATAGTTCAAGAGTTAAATATATTTCTCTGTGACCTGTAAGTATCTATCAAGCTTCCATTGTCAATGAAAATTCATTCCTTAACAAGAAAACCGAAGCTCCAATTCTATGATTCTGTTCTTTTAAAAAAAAAAAAAAATTGGCTGTCTTTCCTTTTTTCCACAGCAGACAGGAGAAGATCTAGAAAGTCAGAGGTGCTCTTATCCCCAAGGTTACTAGCAAGCAAATGAACACATACAAAAAACAGTCTAAGAAAAAAAGCTGAACTGAAATTGAGACACAAGGGATAATTCAAGCAGCATTTTCAATACAAACCTTGACAACCCTATGTTGTCTTATGGTACAATCTTTTTTTATATATGCAGCTGATATGCAATTCAATGTGTCATTTTTTTGGATGTGATAGCAAGAAATTCCAAGAATCGTTCAGCCAAAGGTAACTGTAAGTATAATATCATGTGTGGGTATAAAAACTGAAACCCCTTATTTTGTGAAGCACTTCACAGAAGGCTTGAAAAATCCACCTTCCATTAGAGCCAAATTCCAACCTCAGATACACACTCGGGGCTCTCATTAAAGGCACTGGGAGCCAGAAGTACTTTGTCGAGGGCAGACTTCAACCGATTTTGGTATTTATCCTTACAGAGCAATTCTACTGAAACCTTGATTAGCCAAATGGAACAGAGACATGAAAGTAGATTAACAGGGTTTGGATAAGTAGGAGAGGTTTTAGTGTTTTGTTATGCACTTTAATAGATGTGACCTTAGGCCACAAATCAGCGAGGCTCCTGGGCACATGCATAACATTAACCATATGAGTAGCTGAGCGAAGTCAGCAGAACTATTTGCACTCTTAAACGTAGGCGTATGTGTAAGTACAAGGTAAAACTCATCCCCAGTTTTCAGTAAAAGGAGGATGGTGGTAACTAAGGATTGTGTACTGCTCAGTTTTATTTTTCACACTAAAAGCAATCTTAAAGCAAGCACCCCGGGCCAGAGGCTGCTTATTGACAAGCAGGTGGCCGATTCATGCCAGCCAAGTAAATGGAGCTAAACCAACCAGCTTTGGGTACAGGTGAGAAAAATCTTAGACAGCAACAATTAAAAATCTCTGATAATAGAGCTTAAAAAAGGAATCCAAACGGGTCTGGAAATGTGTGCTGAAGTGCCCACAGGAAATTCATTCTCATTGCCTTTAATCCCCAGACCAGGGTAGCGAATCCACACTAATTTTTTTTCCTGTTTCCAAGGAAAATGAGGCTATTAGAGTATCTGTCTGTATTCCAGGCTCATTCCAGTAACTTTTGCACCAGGCTGTAGAGACAGCAACAACCACGGAAATCCTGAAAGTTTCACAATGTCAAATGCTGTGATGATGGGACAATAAAGTACCTAGAATAGCTTTGCAATTTGTTTTCAGTTTAGACTTTTATCCTAAAACACTAAACTTGCCTTCCAGTAATAACTACCACCTTATAAAACATTAAGAAGCAGTAGTATGTGCTAGTGAAGGCACATGACAACCCTATGAAATCTAAAACAGGGGTAATACAGGGCTGCAACAAATCAAGCTTCCACCCAACACTGGCTAGTAGCTTTTCCCTACGATGATTAATAATAATAGTTTCCAATTTGGTCACCTGGATTATTTGCACTGACTCTAACAGGTTTCGTAGGTAAGTGCGGAAGCGCTGCGTGTGGCTTCACAGCAGTGTGCCCAGGAGTTTTCTCCTCCCCACACCACGCCGTGGGATGCAGCCCCATTCCCTCCCCATACGGAGCACTTGGAAGATTGTCTGTGAGCCAGGAGAGTCTGTCACACTGGCATGAGGCTGGGGTATTACAGGCTGAATAGTCTTTTTCCAGATTTTTTTCAACTTCGTCTGATTATAAAGAGGGAAAGAGTTGAAAGAAAAAAAAAAAGATCCTTGTGGACATTTCCATTTGCTAACAAAATAGATATGTGCACGAACTAGCACATTTGAAGTTTGGAGAGATGGATTTTTTTCATGTACTTTTTTTCTGTCATACCAATGCTTTATTAGTAATAGTTTTAATATAGTCCCTAAAATAAAAAAAAATAGACTCCAATATCAATCTATTTTGGAAGAATAAACATCTGTGCCTTATGGGACACATGCATCAAGCTTGGTTCAGCTTCATGACAGCGGCATGGTCAATCTGCCTTTTCAATCTTAACTCCCACTGCGGGGCTATTGCTGAAAAGGAACTGGGGAGAAAGGCTATTTCTTTATTAAGGGAAAGCCATACAGTATGTTTTAACAAATATGGAGAGACAACAGGAAAAAAAAGAGAAGTCCTTTTGTTAAATGGAACTCAGGAGTTGAGCCCCTATATAAGGACCTTTTCTTGAAGCAAAAGCATGTCAAGGGAATTGGGAGCACTGCAGTGAAAGCAAGTCAGTGAGGGGATGTAACAAATTGGTGCTGGTAACAACAGAACCATACCAGAGAGAGGCAGCGCGTGCCCTGTCTGTGTGCAGGCTACATCCCTCGCTGCCTCCGACAGAAACTCAATATGAAAGTAGACGGGAAAGCTGCTTGCCTGAGCTCTGATGAAAATTGTAAATTTTGTAAAAAATCCAGTGAAAATTAAAGCTCCGGGGGCTGCAATGAGGAGAGAATGAGGAAAAAGCCACTACTGTAGTGACAGTAGTGATGAAGAGGAGAAGGAGATGGAGGTAAGTACAGGTAAGATAAGCTCTCAAAAAGCCCAGTGGTACTCAAACAGTGCCATGTTTTATTCCTGCACTGCTTCCATTTCAGGCCATCCTGTCACTGAACTCAAACATCTGTAAACCTGTCGCAGGTCCGTATCGGGTATAAATCTGTGGCAGGTCTGCAGCCCTGGGCCACTTGCTGGGGAAAGAAACAACCACATCCACGTTTGCGACCTCTCTCCCCTCATCCCTGCTCCCCTTGGGGCTATTTACACCACCGATTCTTCCTCGGGTTTTGGGGAGACTGATAATAAAAGAAGCAAGAACCAAGTCGCTGGAAGTCCTCCCAGGGTGCTGCGAAACCAGTGCTCTGAGGGAAAGGGAGCAGGAGGAGGGAAGCATGAAAAACAACTCTAACCTATGAGCCATTTGTGCAAAAGGCTGGAAAAGCAGCTCATTACTATGGTCTAAGAAATTCTTGTGACACTAACCCAATGATTATCTACGCAAAGGGTTTTGTTTTCTTCATCTTATATATCAGAGAGTGCTTTGTGATGGAGAGCATTGGTTGAGCAAGGCACAGAAACTGCTTTGTTTTTTTCCCTTGAGTTTCTAGATAGGGATCTTGAACAGTAGTATTTGCAAATTTTATAGGGAATCAGATTATTTCATCTGACTTTGTTTTGCTGCTGATAGCAGAAGAATCACATGTAAGTGTACAAAATGGACCCCATAGACTGCTGACCAAACAGCTCCTGAATTAGATTTTGGTAAAACCTCACAGAAAATTAGGTAGTTATTGGTCCATATAATTCTGTGACACAATCCAAAAAGGAAAGCCTGTTAGATCAAGCATTTATGTCTTAGGTAGGAAATAATACATCACATATGAATCCATATAAAAACATATAGATACAGAGATAGACAGATGGATAGATAGACAGAGAAACAAATATCTATATAATTTTAAATTTAAGTTTAAGAAACTATAGGCCTGATAGAATAATATGTTAGAAAAAAAGTCTACCCTGGCAGAAAGGTCAATGAATTTTTATGATACTTGCACAACATGCAACATCTTAGACCTCCAGGCTACGTCTGTAACATTTTATACATTAAATGTACCCTGGACTGTTTTCTAGTTCAAAGGCCAACTGGCATGGGCCATTCCTCATGCATCTTCTCCAAATCTCCTCCCCTCCAAGTCAGGATGGCTACAACCAGATCGTCTGCTGGGAATAATCCTAGTTCCTGAAACGCCTGGGAATTGCTCAGGATAATGCTGAAAACATGTCACAAACTACTCTGAGTAACACAATAAACTAAAAAGTTCCAGCGCGCAGGGAAAGTTCCTGGCATGTTTGATTTACTCGTATAGACATATCCAAGGAAAGCCCAAATTCAGGACCTGACGTAACTTTAATGGATACAGCAGTTTCTAAGAAATGAAACATCATAAGGGTCCTGAACCTCACACTGAAAAATATGTGGTTTCCCTGGGACTTTAATGATTTTCAGGAGGAAAACTAGTTATATTGTAATGAAAAATCCTCTGTAAGCAGTTCTGAGGCTCTCAGGATAAAAGCATATCGATATTTTACATAGCACCACGCTTCATGGATGTAGTACTGCACTCTGCTGACCTCTGAAAGGGTAATATTTGCAGCTAAACTGTAATTATTAGGTTGGCCATCTATTGCCAACACCAATGTACAACTGAGCTCTTCAATTCTCTCTCAAGGAAGTGCCATCAATTTCATTTTACAGGAGAAGAAAATAAAGAACACACCGAGCTTTGTGTGCAGGAATTCAGGGGGCTTGCTTTCATGTCACAAGTGATCTGGGCACCCTCAAACCCCAGTTCCAGCTGAGTCTCCAAAACAGCCCTGTTACTCTCAAAAGTGTAACCCACATCACCTGCCTGAAGCATGTCAAACTTAGAAGCAGAAATGCTGGGTCTCAAGTCAAAGCCTTAGCTATAGGACAAGCTTCCTGCTATCTCTCTCTCTCAGAAAGATTTTAGAAGGAAACAGGTGTCACGAGCAGTTTGCAAACAAATGTTAAAACACTGTCATTTCTAGTGTTTTATACAACAGGAGCAACAGCCCAGATCTGGCTTCAGTCGCTGCCAACTTCTGTGAAAGAAATGGCACTGTAGAAACAGGGTCCTTCACACCGAGTGTGAAAGTCAGACTCCCGTATGTAGGATTTTTTCCAAGCGAAGCCCCATCCTGCCACCTCTCATCCATCTCACCCAAGAACACACAAGTACTATTTGTTATCCTCCTTTTCAGCCTGCACAGCTATGTTTTTTCTGGCTTGTATCCACAAAGGGAAAATATAACAAAGGAAAAGTCAAGGATGGATTATAGCTCTGAAAGAGTTTTAACAACAAACACATTGGCATTTTCACTTTTATTTTTATATTTCATTTTATCAGTTTCATTGCAGCATTCAGCCCGGTGACACACTGGACTTTGCTTGGTACAAATAACCAAAACCTATGATGACCCTTGGGTACTGTATCACTCCAATACTGCTCAGTGATTTCCTCTCCCCTCCCTCCCTTATCTTTCTTAGCTGATCTCAAAAAGAAATGTTCAAACTTTATAAAAGAATTTGTGCTAATTGTTAAAAGCTCTTATTTAAATTTATTTTATTCTCTTGTTTTCCACACCAAAGGTGTGAATATACTGGTGGGTCAAATTAGTTTACAGGGAAGGTAAATAAAAGAGATGTGGCTGAGTTTCTAGGAGATGTTAATACATCCTACCTGAGTGACTGTTTTTTTTCATGAAAACTAGGATTATAGACTATTCTCCTGCTTCATCTTGCATCATTTGAACTTAAAGTGAGATATCTAAATCAGAGCCTATTTTTTATCTGTAATCAACAGATGCAGACTGACACACTCATTGCCTGTATGGGGAGCTGAGGAGTATGAACCTCTAGGCAAATTGGTCTTGTGCCTAAAGTTAGATGGAATGAATCCAAGCTGAAGGTCTTCATTTTGCAGATTGTATTATTTTAATATGATTAAAGCATCTAAGTCACAGAATTTGTATTTTTCCCTGACAATGGGAATAAAAGAATGATAAGACAAAGGGAACTTCTGAGATATAAACAGGGGGACATGGAAGAAGAGCTCATAAAGCCCTGGTGAGACCATCCCAAGAACTTTGATAAAGAGGTAGAAAATATTTTTTTTTTTAAATAATGTATGGTAAACAAGCTATAAGAACATTTAGGGGTCTGGAAAGTCCATCTCTATTAAAAGATGTAAGAGCTCAGCAATAAGCCATGCTACTCCTCTACAATTAGGTATGTTCCTCGTAATCTTTCAGTAGATTGATTTCTAGCATTGTCACCGACACAAATGGAGTTTCTGGGTTTTAAACAACACAGCTGGTTGTAACAATATATATGCAGACTATTAAGGAGGTGTCAGTATGCAATGTTTCTGTCCTTAACAGAGAAAACCATGCCCTCACTGTGACATACCTGGGCTGAACATATTCCTCAGACTGATTCTCCAGTTCAGCTGGAGATTCCTGCACTGGTGATGGGACCACCATGTAGTGGGTTTATGGCCTAATTTACTCTGGTCAGGAGTAATTTACTTCAGGCTCCTTCTGGCTGTAATTTATGTAAATCTCTGAAAATTCACTTTCCCTATCCCAAACCACTCTTTCTCCCACTGATATCAAGAGAAAAGAAAGAAGGAAGAAGTAATGATGCAATACAGATGAAGCCACACAGAGGCATAAATATAAACACTAAATACAAAGAATTTTCTTTTTTTACCAAATTTCATGAGGCATGCCTGGATCCTCCCATCTCTTTTACAAACCATGGTGAACTGATTAACAATGTGGTTTTGCTCCTTAAGACAGAGCTGTAATAAAATGATACCCATTCATAGTAAACCAATAGAGGATCAACTAATTAAAACTACACAGAAGGTTAAGGTGGGGGGTTAGCATCTCTCCTGCAGAAAACAAAAATTGGACATTTCTGAAGATACAGGACAAAGCATGAGTCAAGAAAGGTGAGTTGTGCATGTATCAAACCAGGTTCAGACAACTGCTCTCATTACCAGATATTGCAGTAGACAATCTCCTCATCCCCACACACATACATGCCCTCTTTCCCATAATGCCCCCACATCCATATCATTTCCTGCTCTTGAAAGTTATTGTAGGATGAGTATTCCTTCAAATTGTCACTTTAGTGAATGATTCATTTAGATCCCCTTTGAAAACACTGACAACCAATGATCAAGCTCTAGCCAAAGCTGTCAGATGTGCTTACCTGAAAGCTTTAGTGACATACACTTACGTGTCACAGCAAGTGACATACACTGAGGAATGACCACAAGCTACGGCAACCCTAGTTTGGAACTCATTCTCCCCTTGACCTGGAGAAAACTTTGGAACACACCACAAAACACCTTCATCTTAAGCCATTACTCACTGGCTGTTGAAGTGTCTTGCTTCACTTCACTTATCAGCATGTTCATTTGCTGGAGTTTGTTTATATCAAGACCACCTGGTTCACAGGGATAAACAATCTTTTTACTCAGTGCATAAATCTAACGAAGAAATTTTAGCTTTACATTTAGCTTAAGTTTGTTGATTCTTTAGAATCAGTAGTGAGTGTGGAATGAGAAAAAATGAGCTCTATTTCTCGTTATACGCCTGGAAATGTATTGAAGCAAGAAAATTACTGTTCCAAAGGAATTTTCCACATGTTTATATATCATTTTAATTTACTAATTCAAATAAAGGGCAATTTAAACCCTGTTCTTCTGGTTTTGCAATTAGATCTATGAAAAAGAAAATTAGAAAAATGATAAATTTAAATGCAAGTGCATTTAAAAAAAACCAGGGCTTTTGAATGAAAAACACTTTTAGACTCTCCATCACTGGACATCCTTTTCTTCTGAAGGATTTTTTTTGTAACTGTGATCAGGCCATGTCCTTGAAATTCTCTTCCCAATTAAAGAATCCACAATGGTGAAAAGCTGTGCTATGAGAAAAGGTTCTTTTATTAGAATAAGTCATCAGTTCAGTATGGCGGAATTTTCATTTCATAACATCACGTAACTCTTCAAGGCTTTGGTACTTAATGCAAGGCGGTTGTGCCAATGTGTTCCTGGAAATTGCAAAGATCAATGAGAGAGATTTCAGCACCAGAGCTGAAGCTGGTTAAAGCTATAATAAAAGTAGAATAATCAAACCATGAAGTGAATGGATTGTGTTATATTTCTCAGTCAATTCTGTACCTCTCTAAAAACTGTATCACAACAAAGGTGAATTATGAAGAAAAGGATGTGTGAATGCATGGAACAGAAATTGAAGGACAGAATGAAATGCATGTGGATATATCTGAAACAGGTTATTACAGACAAAACTCATCTCTTTGATTATCAAATAAATCATTTATGGCTAAGAGAAATCTTGTGAGCTAATTTATTTAGATTTCACAAAAAAAATAGAGTCACACTGGGGATTACTAGTTACAACAGAGATAATAGAGATTGCATCAATTTTTAGGTGTATACTTGTTTAGCCGAAAAGATTAAAACTTGGGGGAAAGGAGGAAGGGAAGAAAGCTGTCAATCTTATTCTTCCACTGAGCATCCTCAAGGATAAATCTGGAGACCTATTTTATTTCCAATAGTCATTAACTACCTAGAAGCTGTCTTAGAGTTGCAGGTGACAAAGATGGGGATTTCACCAATGTAAATTTTCCTACCAAGTGATTCTGAGAAGTAACAGAAAAAGGATGAAAGTTAGTCATAGTAAGTTTAAGTCACACGTGGACAAGGGTGCTCCTCTTGGGGTGCTCAGGTTAACTGTCTAAGCTGGGGTTCTGAATCAGCCTGGGAAGCTGCAGCTTCTCTTTGTTCACTTTATAAAAGCCTTATAGATGCTAGAAACAACTTAAAGCCATCAGCATGACTGTCTCTGTTAGAGTTGTGCAACAAAATCACTTGCTTGAAGCTGTAGGCCCATAGGTTGGTAATGATTAAGTTGAAAAGGATCTGGATGAATTGTTAAACAGCAATATTAAAGGCCTAAAGGATGTAGAAGCAGAGGTATTTCATGCAAGGATAGGGAAATATAAACACCATTTTCAAAAGCAGCATCAGTACAACATTTGCTGTACTGTCTACAGCTCTACTGACCCAAAACCACAGTTTTAGTTCTTGACAGGTGACCTGTGATTGGAGAAGAGAGAAAAGGGGAGTCATTAGGACATTAAGAGGAAAAGAAGAACCTCTCTTATGAGAGGAAATTAAAAGACTTAGTTTGTTTAGTCTAGCAAATAAAGTCTGAGAGTGGCCTGCTCCATAAATATATCAAGAGAGTGAATACAAAGAGGAATAAGTAATATTTAACCTGAAAGTCAGGGTTAGCACAAGAAATAATTAGCAGCAAATACATTACATTTGGCAAGTAGGTTTGTAAGAAGGTTTGTAATTGGACTGTGGTTCTGCAACAGTCTTCCAGTAGCAAGAAAACCAGCTAATTTCAGGATGAAGCTTGATCCACTTAAGAAAGGTTGGCTAGACCGTTAGGGAATGAGGCATCAGGAGCCAAGTGTTTCTTCCAGGCCTCTTTCTTTATTTCCTCTCTACCTAAATCAGAATTGGTTTCTCTAGAATTCTTTACGCATGATGGAAAACTAATAGATAAAGAAGAAACAGCTGATATTATTTATTTGGATGTTCAAATAATAATGAGTGACCCTTGCAGAAGACTACCATGTAAGCTTCACACTAATAGCAAAAGATTAACAGTAGGATATACCAAAATTTTGATTTTCAGAATATAATTCCCCATTTGTGTTCTTTCTCTTTTATAACTGAGGTATCTGGCACAGGACCTGTTGAGAAACAGGACACCAGACTAGATAGGTAACTACATTCGTAGTACTTTGCCTGTATAGCAAGTCATACATTCTTATATTTCCAAAGGTTATACAGCTGAAATGTATTATCTTAGTCTTGGATTCTTTGCTCTTTCTGTTGTGATTTTCTCTGACATAAACCATAGCAAAAGAGCCTACATGATTTCAACACTAGGAGATTGCAAAGTAAACCATTTTTACATACCATGTCTGGTAACACTTTAAAATAATAGCCCAGTTAATTAATGATGAACTACAGTGAATATTCTTATACAAGTACATATGACATTCCTATTAGTGCCAAATGAGTTCATCATGATTAATGTTATTACAGTACATACCAGTGAAATTCATAAAGGCCATTAGGCTGAATGGTTACCCAGCACCAAAAAGCGCTCCCTCCAGCCAGCAGCCCACACTCAATAAGGAAGATGAACAAAGTTCTATTCTAAGATTTGTGGACTTGCACTATTATCAGCTCAGTATGAGATACAGGCCTTTAAAGGAGATCTTCAGAGGAACCTTCAGTTTTAGGAATTCATTCACAGCCAGTCATTGTGGTTAATGGGCTTAAAATCCAGGCAGCTAAAGTTAGGTACTGCAGGGCTTGACTTTTCACTAGTGCAGGTAAAGCCTATGGAGGTGTGCACACTCATCCTCTTTAGACCACAGTCTTTTCATCATGATGTAAAAGATCAAGCATGCCTGACTGAGAGCAGAGGTCATCAAAGGGCCTGTGTGAAGAAGGAGGCTGGGTCCCACTGCCCTTGCTTTCCATGGGTCGCGTGTCAGGGACAGGCAACGTTGCCTCCCTAGGACTTGTAGGGACAGTGCTTAATGCCCAGATTTCACAGCACAAGCCGAGCCACAGAGGCAGTATCTACATCAATAAGCTCAACAGGGCCAGTGCGTGGGCCAGAGGACTGGCAGACGCTCCTTCATACAGCTAACCTTTGGCAGCACTCCCTGGCAGACTTTTGGCCTGTGCCAGCTAAAATTCCCCCAGACACCACACCACCATGGTTCAGGGATTAGCACAGCCAAGAATCATTCCTCACAGGTCGTTTGGATATAGACACTCTGTTTTGGGGGAAGGTCAGTAAGTTTAAGTGTATGCACACAAACTACATGACACCGGCTGAACTTAGCACCTGAGAATGTCCCGTGACTATTTCTCCAACTCCTGTAGATATAGCCAGAAATGCTATGCCTCCTAAGAGCCATACCAACCCTGAGCCACCACAGCTGCAGAGAGTACTTTTGGCTTTCCTGCACTCCCAGTTCATGGCAGAAATTGAAAGACATCCTTTTCTGGGAGTGGAAATATGGATAGTACCGATGCTGCTACAGAGGAGCAGGAGACAACTAAAAGAAGAGCTAAAGCTGCAGGAAACTGGAAATGGTTGACAAACAAAAGCGCAAAATTGAAATTTTAACACCTGAAGTGTATATTCTTCCAGCTTACATAGAAGATTGTCTGTTTAACTACAAGTCCTGGGCTGTAACTTTTGGGATTTTCACATGTCAGGATAGCTGAGAGAAGCTCTATAGTCACTGATAGAAGAAGACCAATGTATACAAGTTTCTGACATTAAAACTGAATCCATCATGTTTAAATGATACTAAAGGGTGAAGTTCTTTTGAAATCCAAAAGGATGAATTTTCCATCTCAACATTTCTGAGACTCAGGAAATTGATTTTTCAACTGCACTGAAGCCATTATTAAAAGTGTTCCATTAAAGGAGTGAAAATGAAGATGGAGGAGCCTGGAAATGAGGATATTTTCTTTTGAAATAGCTAGAATTTCAGAGAAAATGGATCTTAAATCTGGGATATTTTAACTGCAAATGTTGCCAGTGATAGTAATTGTCCCCATTATTTATACTGAAATGTAATTAAGATAATTATGAGGGGAGTTTTCTCACTAAAATAAGCAGAATAAAAAAGAAAACCTATTAGGAGTATCTTGCTGAGTAAAAACTAGATAGTCTCAAATTTTTTTAGGTGCAGAGGCAAAATGGAACTTTTAGAAATAAATCCATTTTCTACTAAGCATTCTTGTAAATTGTTGCCCATTACTGCTCATAACTTTCTTATCTTGTTTTGCATTCTGAAACACCTGCCATTCTCACCTTAAAGTCACTTATCCAATCTCATTTTTTCTGTTTTACCGTAACTTGTAGAGAATGTCTTGTCTAGTCTTGTGCAGAATGCCCTACACTATCAAACGTTTAAACATCAGTTTAAACTATAAGATTGTGAGTAGTTCCAGTGACAGCTGTACCTCTAATCACGCTAATTATGAACACATGTTTAAATACATGATTTTTGGTAAAGTTTCTCTTCAGTCTTCTTCCCTGTAGTTCCTCTCTTCTCAGGCTAAATTAAGCCATCACTTTCTCCATGCCCTGCAAAATTTCCTTGCAGGCCTAGCTCCAATACTGAGGGTTAAACTTATAAGAAATAATTTACTTGCTATTTTTCAGCTAGCCCAGCAGGAACTGTCAAGAAATACTCTCCAAATTCTTGAAACCTCAAAACCAGGATTCATTATATCACAGACCGTGTATCACCAGTTTCAGGACCTCCAGCACAAGGCTTATTGAAAACACACTGTGTCCTCTTTAGCATCCTCTTAATCTTCAATAATGTAGCACCATAAAATGTGGTGTCTCAGGTCAGGAGAACCAACATAACTTACTGCTTTATATGTCAAAACCAACCAGCGACTTCCAACCAGAAATGAATCCACAAACCATACAGTTGGCCACGTATGTTCCCAGAGACGCTTTTTGGAACACAGATGGGAACACAAAGCCTTGACACACTTGGTGCTGCTGGAGGAGGTAGCTGTGCAAGGAAAAGGGTGACAGCTGGGGAGCCTGATCTAAATTCTCATCTTGACTCAGCCACTGATTCATTCTAGCCCACACATGGCTCAGTTTTCTCAAGGGCAAAGCATGGGTGATACTTTTCCATTTAAGTAAAGTGCTATGATTACATGGGTGATCAGGCAAATGTATTATTTTTAGGATATACAGCAATGGTGGAGTCACAGAATTTTCCAACCTAAAGGAATAATAATAACCAAGCAAACTCAAAGGGGCGCACATTGTCAGAGTCAGCTCTGGATTAGACTGAATAGTTGTGTGGCTGGTGACAGTGCCTATTAAGAAACTTGCCCCAAATTTCCCATTTTGAGTCCCTGTTCGGTGGCCCTCAACTATTTTTGATTGTTGATTTTATGTAATAGGTGTCCATCACAAACTTCCTTTAATTTTCAAGTAACATGTTTAGCAGTTCTGGAAAATGAAAATAGGGGGAAAGTATCTGGCAACTCTGTTTCAATAAAGCAATGATTTCTTTTTATATTTAAGAAACTTGAAATCTGGCATAAAAGAGATCTTTGTATATTAGGTGTGTGATTTCTGCCCTCTCAGAGAAACAGAAATGGTCCAAAAATAAGATTCAGAAAACAGTTTGCATTTGCATATACTTAGCAAATATTGGCCTCACTTTTAATGCAACCATCTTGGAAATCTCCATCCTCCATGACCATCTTAGTCTTCTCATAGCTCCTACAAGAAGTTGGGTCAGCACTTTTGTTCTCACCAGCATGACTATTCTTAGGTTTTTATTTTATGTGCCCTATGTCTGTTATAGGAGGCAAGCCATATGTTCCAAGCTTTACTGGGCAACTGCTGTTAGTGTAGTTTTCATTGTATGAGTGAATAAATGATTTTCATAACTACTAAGGACTCACAAGTGTCAATAAAGACAAGACCTGTATTTTGAACATATACTGTCATACACAAGGCTGAATTTTGCCACAAATTAGACTCAGGTTATGTCAAATTGGGCATTTAAATTTTAGCATATAATGTTTTCCTTAGTGTCTCAAAGATTTTGTGATAGTGCTGCCCTGTGCCTGAAAGGAGTATGGGGAAGATGATTAACTCTCCTGAAGTTTGGATGTATAAAGCCCCAGATTTTAAAGTCATGGAGAGAACAGAAAATACCATGAGGCAATTAATAATTCTGACTTCATGGTTTGAATAGATATTTAGCCATATGATAAGGTATAATTCTTGCCTCAGTCAGTAACATCCATTCCCTCCCCTAAAAGTGGCAAAGGTCCCACTGAAACAAAACATATTAGACCATGCAATTAGTGACTGTATCATAGGCACATGAGATTTTAATTCACATTGCATGGACGAGCAATTTCCGAACACTTGAGTATTTGACATTACAACCTGAATAATGTCTTTTTAATATAACTTTGGGCAGTTAATTTGCATTTAAAGACTCTGGAGCATTTGGGAAAACGATGGATTGACACGTTGGTCAGGATTTTCCTTTGATGAGTGGAATTTTATTTTCTAGTACATACAGATTTATTACTATACTGGCATTTGTTCTCCATTTTTCCATACTTACACCTTCATGTCAAGCCACTTTTAAATTTATTTGCAAAAGAAAGCAGCCCAAAGTTCAACCAGAGCAATCTTTATAAAAAAATTGTGGAAAGCAGAAATTAATTCTGACACATCTGATCAGCAATTTGTGGCATCATTCATCTCGAACTCCCCAGACAACTGAAACCAACAAAAGATGATAATCATTTTTAAGTACAATCTTCAACTGGAAATAATTTTCTATCTTCCCCAGCTCCTCTCCTCCCCACCCCCAAAATATAAAGCATTTTACACAGCAACATCTTTAATCTTTTCTTTTGTCTCCCTAGCACATAACACAGATGGGCTGTGATAGGAAAACCTGGCCACAGTCCACTTCTCTCCTAAAGAATGAGAAACAAAAAACAATTGAAACCAACCAAACCTGCTCAATGTGCTAGTTTCAAAAGAAAAGAATACAAAATATTAACCTTTCTATTTTGCACTGGTTCTGTTTGTGTGTTATTTTTACTTTTCCTATTCAAATTGTAAGAATTTAGGGCCCTGAAACAGATCAGAATGGCTTCGACCTAGTCACCATGGGAGAGGCTGCCCTCCCCTCAAAGAAATTTGATATACTATAGTCCAGCCAAAGGCATCTTGTAATCACATTCACATTATGGAAACAGAGAGAGGGTGCAGGTGAGAGCAGTGGAGGAGGAGGAGAGGGTAAGGAGAGGTAATGCAGGGGAAAGGTATATATTTCTTTCCCTTAAGGTTAAATGGATGGAGGGTGACAAATTGGACATAGCTATGTCCTGCTGAATTCTGAAATCAAGTGGGATTCAGAGTGTCTTCTCCATATTGTGTGAAGAAGGATATGTAGTGAAATTATGACTTAAAACAAGTAAATCAACCACTTGGCAATGATGAGTAAAATTTCAGAAAGGGTGCAGTCCCTGATGAATATAACAAAGTACATTGGTTTTATCTACAACTTATATTTATCTGCACTCTAATAAAGGGCTCTTTTTATACTGAGCTATTCCTTTCCTCTTGATAGATAGCACAGCGATTAACATTCCTTGGCAGATCTTACAGAAGTTCTGGTGTCAATAAAGTCTCGCTAAATTGAGTTGAGTTCAGATGATAAATGTCCCATTCTTTTGTATCTCAGTTCCGTTATTAATCAGGCAGAACTACAGTTGGCAAACAACTCCTTTCAGGTTAAACCACCAACTTCCCCAGCTCCCTTCACCTCAGAACAGAGTACATGGTAATGTGAGTAAACTTACCCCAAAACGCTGGGATACCTGGTTACTACACGCAACCTCCAAGTTTTAATGTGGCGTACGTAGCATAGGCCAGTTGTACAAACAAGCAGGAAAGATTTAAAACATATTCTATTTTGAATACCACAGTTTCCTTAAGGGCAGTTTAATGCAGCATATTTTTCAGATTTCCTGTGTGCTGCGTGCCACTGTGATGTAATCTAGTGAGATGCTCCAAACTGTGACAGACATTTTCAAATGTGAAAAATATGTTTCCAAAAAACAAGGTTACTATCACATCAGACTTCAACAACCAAGAAAAGCTGAGCTGACAGGTTTTGACTACTTTTCATGCCATCTCAAACCTCTAAGGGCTCTGGTAATATGTGCAATATTAGAACTTAAATGTAGTCCAACAGAGATAACTGAACATTCTGAAGAGATCATGCTCTCTGTTTTTAAGAACAGTGGTCAATATCTGAATGCACACCTTCTGAAAGGTCATGTATCAATAGGAATACATTTAAAATTTAAGCAATACTGCATTCAGCCTTATCAAGGCTTTAACCAGTGCACTAGTTTGGGGCACTCTGAGGACAGCCAAGACTATCGAAAAGAAGGGGACTGAGCAGAGGTTGAGGAGCCATCACCTACAAGGGAAGATTGCCAGAACTATCATTTTTTAGTATAGGGAAGTTTGAAAAAATGAACCAACTGAAGATGATGGAAAGTCTGAGGCAAAGAGGACAGTAATAATTTCCTCTCCTTGTCTTCAAGAATGAAAAGTAATGGACTTTAACTGCAGTGAGGACGACTCACATCAGATATTCTGGAAAAATCTCTAATGGTAAGGGTAATTAAGCACTTGAATAGATTTTCAAGGGAAGCTATAGGATCTCTGGGGGATTTAAAGAGCGGGATAGGTAAGCATCTGGCAGGAATGACATAAGCTTAGTTGATTCTGCCCTGAGGCACAAGACAAGATGACCCCTGGAGGTCTGTCCTGCATAGCTTTATTTTCTATGAGTCTGTATTTTCGAGACCTGCAACAGAAGGCATCCGAAGCACCAGGTTTCAAATAATACTTCTCTTTATGCAAAACCTGGGCTTGGGTCTTTGGGTTAGTCATAACATCTTCATTTCAGTTTTGATTGCCTCTTCAGGTTGCAGGAATAGTTGAAGGGAAAACTTGACTATCATACATAAAAATGTATGTGGTGAAGAAAACCAGCAGATTTTAAAGGACTCATTTAACACAATAATTTCATAAGAAGAGTCAATAGTTGGATGCAAAAGGGAGATGTTTTCATAGTAGAAGAAAAGTGCATCTTACTGAAAGTATGAGTCAATGATTACTGAAATTATCTACCAAGGAAAACAACGGATTACTCCCTCTTGAAGACATTGACTCAAAACTGAATATCTTTCCAGAAGCTAAAATTTGGTCACATAAATTATTGGATTCAATACAGAAATAACAAGTTAAATTACTATGGCTGTGTTGTCCAAAATAACAGGTTTTTTGTCAGGTAAATAATTCTTTTCACCTTTTATCCTAGTACTCTATTCTTGGTTGAAATTATGCATATTCTGTAATCAAGTCATCTCTCTCTTACATAATAGAACAATGTTTTTCTGATCTACAATTTTTTTTTCAAAGTACCTATCTTTCCCATCTAAGATATTCAAATTGCTTACAAGTAAAATTCTGAGAACATTAAGATTTTCATAATTCTTTGGACTTTAGGATTCTCAGATGGGAAGAATATACTATTTTCTGGTTTTATAACTGTTTATTACTAGAATTAGCTTACATCTCAGAACAATGAGCCATTTTAAAGTATAAAAATGGCTTTTAGGGTTTCAAAAATGTTAATATGAATCATATCAACATCTTCAAAATACCTTTCTGAAGATTCTGCCAAATAAAAAAAAAATCAGTCAAGTGAAAGAAAAATTAACAGAGCTTTGATTTCACAAAGCAGATTTTTCCAATAAAATAACTATTGTTAAATGTTCTCATCCCACTTGAACTTTAATTTTTTAAAAAAATAAAATAAACTGCTCTTTTCCTTCAATTCTGTCACTAGAAGTCTTTTTCTCCAGCATTCTTATGGCTAGGGTTTTTTTTCCAAATCTCCAACTCCTTATCTTTCTCTTCAGAAACAATAGGCTGGTACTAAGCAGAACAGAACAAAGAGGGGAACAAGTCTTCCTGCCTTTGGCTCAGTTAAACAAATTATTTTTTATTGGACCAAATGATCTGGATTACCCTGTGTAATCATCATACAAGATCACTTCAACACCGTTTGTGTCTTTCACAAATGTTGGCAGCAAGAGAGCCACACTTATTTCCACAGCATTGAGGGAAATTCTACATGGCTTTGGAGCCAGAAGCTGTTCTGGACCTCTCCTGAAAATATTTCTATTTAATGAAGGTACCCACTGACAAATCTTTTAAGATTTTGTCAGGTCGATCATAATAGACTCAAAGTTCATTTTGTTAACATCATATAGTGCTGATCCTTTAGTCAGAATAACACTTGGTACAGCTTAAAGTACTCTGTAACACACAATCTGTCTGTGCTGTTACCAAAATCAATTTAATTTGTCATTTCAAAAAGTAAAACCCAGCTTATTTCCCTAAACCATTCATTCAGACTTTGGTTACACTCATGTGAAAATTAATTTCTCATCAATTAAATCCCGTACCAGGCTGTCCATTATTTGACTGGAAGGTGCTGCCAGGTAAACCAGCCTACAACTGCCTGGATCAGCTCACTTGCTGGCACAATGTTGCAGTTCTTCCTCTGTTCTGGAGGTTCCCCAAGATTTCAGGACATATTAAAAAATGAACATCTGTGAAACAGAGATCTCTTCAGCCAACAGTTTCAGGATTCTTAGATGCACATTAGCCAAGACAAATGATATAAAAATGTTTATCCCTAGCAGATCTCTATTGTTTTCCTTTGGTACTGATGAGCTAGGAAGGTGATAAAGTATGTCACAGCATATATTTCCAAATGGAGATGAGAAATCCTTATTACTTCTGTCTTTTTTATTTCATCACTGTCAGTTTTGTCTGGCTCCTCTAGCATTAAGCCTCTCTCTTCCTTAAGGTTTCTTCTGCTCCTAAAATCCTTATTTCTATCCTCTCACCTGGGATTTTTCTATAATGGGTTTAATTTCTCTTAACAATTAGATTTCATAATTTCTACTTTGTACGGGTTGTTTTCAACTTTATCTCTTTTTTTTTCCTATATGTCAGATATTTGGAGATGATTATAGCCTTCTTTTTCCACTGGACCAGAATTTATTTTAGCAACTTACATCCTCTGAATGTGGAATCAAGACTTAGTAGCCAAACAATAAACTCTTGCTGAGGAACTCCCTGTTTTCATTCATATTTTTCCATCTCCACTTTTCCTCCGAGGCAAATTTATTCATCACTTCTCCCTAACTTCCACAAAATTTATTCATCACTTCTCCCTAACTTCCACAAACGCACTAGTGGTTGGGACTGTTCTCTTTTAATATATTAAGTATAAGTTACATATTACTTGCAATCAGATCATGATCATCAGGCTCATAGCCACTAAAGGCTGCTACACAGCATTTAATTCATCTATATCCATCAGAACAAGATCCAGCATAAAATTACTCATTGTCAAACCCAGTATGTTTTGCGTTAGAAAACCATCACCTATCATCCATCATTTTTAGGAGCTTTACTACCCTCTGCATGAAGTGGAGCTTCCATCATTGCATCCTGGACTCAAGTCCCTCAAGACAATTATTCTTTCTATATATTAAAGGCAGGTGTTGCTTTGGCTGGTTTCAGTGGGCTGTAACTAACTTACATTAGTGCACGGTCCTGGCCTTTGTTAATTAGTTTGTAGATTCATAGGCATTCAAGACCGCACATTTCAAGTTTCCCTCTACTCTCCAGCTTTCAGAACTTCAGCTCACCACATTCAACCTTTTTACTTTTTACATTTTTTTCTTTTTTATATTTTTCACGTAGTTCCACAGGCAGCTTTAATCAGAGAGAGAGGAAGATGGCTCTTTCTTGCATTATGAAAAGCATATGTGGAAGTTAGCCTGTAACTATGAAAAGCACATTTTACACCTCCAAATTAATTACTTTCAATACACGTCCATTCATAGACTTTGAGACCTTGAAGGACAGTTAAGATTCTACTTCCAACCTGCTAGTAACACGGGCTGTTAAAGCCCACTGCCTGTTCTTCTTTGGGTCGAGTTTATTCCTGACTGAAATGTTTCAAAGGGACTGATGACCCAGGTAAATTGGTAATGTATGCCTTGTACCAAGTTTATCTCCATTCTGACATGAAAGATCAGACAGGAGATCATGTTGTGAAAGCTTGGCATCCTTTCTTTAAAATTGTATAATCCAGAAGTCTACCTGATTATAGTACTCCAAAGTTTCCCCTAGGGACCCTCTGTAAGTAGTTTAGATTAAAGGTATCTGTCTTCCATACACGATTTTAAGTGTGAATCATAAATTCTACCTGTGTTATGATGAGGATTTTATTCTCAACTACTATGACAATGGACGACAAAAGAGCTCCTTTGTAAATGAGTAGTAGCATCAAATTAAATGTAACTTGTGACAGTAATTTTTCATATAATCCCTTTAGTTTTTCTTAACTGGAATTACCATAATTCACAAGACCATTATTTTAATCATAATATAATTGTACAGCAAGAGACTTGGACCTCTACATTCAAAAGAACTTATTTTTTTTTAAATGCCATGGATTTGCGCATTGGAACAGTATACATTTTTGACAGCCTTGTAATTAAAAAAGCCTGCAAGGCTCCACCATTTCACAAGCTGAAGAGCAATTTTCATAATTATAATTACACAGAAGCATGCACATAAACTTGGCAATCCCCATCTAAGCAACTAGCTCAGACTAAACTTAAATTGTTAATGGTCCTTTGCGTTGAACCAAGCCAAAGGGAGCTGTGAGACCTGATTTTGCTACTAAAGCTGATTATCTGAGGTAACACCCACTAAACTGCCGAATTTTGTTGCTGCTACAAGGTTTGTTAAGGGCAAGAATAGAGATTAAAAAACTCCAGAAATTAATAACATTGCTTATGAACACTTTTCCTGTTGGAAATGGCTATGCCTGCACTGCAGAAAATGTACCCAGACCCTTTAAGCCCAAGTTAATACCACCGATGGAGCAGCAAGAAGTCATCTTGCTTTTGCTGACAACAAGCAACGGGCATGAACCAACCGTCATGAACTGAAGCAACGTTAAAGGTGTTCATGTCATGAACAGATGCCCGACTTGTGCCAGCCAAGAACAGGGAAAGGAATGACACTGGAGGGCCCACGCCAGCGCTCTGTGTCTGAAAGCAGCGACTACGCTGATGTGGTGGGCCCAGATACGCTGGCTGGAGAGCCAGACTGCGCTACAGGTTCAGCTCAAAACATCCAGAGCACCCCAGGGAGTCTGGCTGCAGTTATCCTGTACGGGACCCAGTCCAATCCCTAATGCTATCCACACTTGTGCTGCGGGTAAGAGCACGAACTCCCTGCCCACTCCTCCCTGCTAGACTAGGGCAAGTCAAAACCTAAGCGGTTGCAAAGCTCCAAAGCTTTGCAAGGCTTTGGTGTAAATTAAGAAATTTAAACTGCTGCTTCAGTATAATGACATGAGGGAGAAATCTTTGGGAGTGATAGACTTCAGGTTTGAGCCTCACACCAATTCATGTTACTTCCATCATCTATATGGTATTGATGCAATCTGAAAGCCCCTAGTACCCAGAAGCCACAAGGCATGCAGGTACAAGGCTAGCACAGTATGGCAAATACACTATTCACCCTGAAAAATTACATTTTCATTTCCCTTCTCACCCATGCAAGGAGTCTGACTTGGGTCTCTTAGCCCCTAAATTTCAAGTGAACTGGGGGGAAAAAAAAAGTTAAATTTTCAGAAAAAAGTATCACAGCTCTCATTTGTAACCTGCCAGCAGGGCAAATCAAGGTTGTGGATCACTGCCAAATGACATTTTTTTTTCCTTTTTCACAGTTGGAATGGCATTCAGCACTGATCTTGGAAGGAAAAAGGCTACCAATGAACCAAACTGATGCCAGAACTTTCAGATATGAAAGCAAAAGATCCTAAGCTCCAGTACATGAACTGTACTGTTACAGAGGATGTCCCATTATCTCTATAATAGGACAGTCTTCTTAGATGTTTTTCTGACCCATATCCATGATGCAGTATATCCGCTCCTTTGCTTTGCATTGTCTTAGTTCTGGAGGAGGCAGCCCATCTTTCAAGCAGCTAAATTATTAAAAAAAGCAACAAAACTAACCAGTGCTTTTGTATATTGTTTAATTTTATGGTTGCAGGGTGGTATAGGGTCTATTTCTAACATGTCAGTCCTCAGATGTTTCACAGTGTTAGTAAGCATTGATGAAACTGTGATGTTATTAGAATACTGGTGTTAGAATATTTCTTACAGTAATATATAGAAGCTAACATATTTTAATACCTTGTATGATTTTTCAGTACCTGGAATAACTGCATAATACCACTGTTACAGTTGTACAGTACACTTTTTGAAGCAGAAAGTCAAGGGATTATTTTGACTTGAAGCAATCAAATCAATCAAGAAAAGAGTCTTTTCGATCTCCTGAAACACTAGCCGTTATCAACAGCTCAGCCAGACCTCACAGATCCTATAGGCATTCCCCAAAGACTTCATCATTCTGCAAGTATCTCTCTGCCCTCAGACTTGCAGTGCCGCTCAGTGAGGTCAGCACTTTAAGGCTAGCAAGAAATTACGTTGGTTAACATGCAGCTGTGCTGCAAAAAGGCTAGAGTGGAATAAAAACTATCACATGTTCACCTATCACAAACATGCAACAGTGTCATGGGGACACACAGCTGGTACTCCTTGACCTGTCCAAGGCTGCCCTTCATTTCACTGGGTTGTTTTGAACGATGCATGGGTCAAGATCTGGTTGAAGGTCTGCAAGACTCTTAAGAATCTTTCAAAATGAACCATGTACCTGAAATGCAGCAGCAGCAGCAGCAGCAAGACCCTAATCCCACACATGACCTAGATGAGTGATATCTGTTTGTGGCGACTTAACTAAATTCAGGGCAACTGCACTTTATGTTTTCTGCAGCAGGTTTATGGGGATTGCAGAAATAAGCCTTCCAAAATTGGACAAAACAATTCTGAAATCTGTTTCTAGTAAATTAATGTGTCTCAATGCATGAAAAAGACATTTTAGAAGTTCATGAAGACAGAACTCATTGCAATGCACTGTTGGCTGACCTTCATATGCTTCTTCTATTCTGTGCCCCAAAAGGCATTATATGCATGTAATTTCCAATATGGGAACAATTTGAGTTGTAATTAGGCAAATCTCAGAAGGTTCCGCCACTGATTTGTTCATTCTTTCAATATTATTCTATAGGACACACCAAAAACATTACATTAGGTTCAAGCAGGGGACAATTAAGAAAACTTTAATCCTGTTACAAGGGTATGTAAACATATCATCACTTCATAATGGTGTTATTATACTTTACATATTGGGCAGATGGGTCATATTGGTGTTCTGGCATTTGGTATTGCACATGCTGTCTCCAAATATAACTTGCAATATTAACAGACATATTTCCTGTTATCAGATCCATAGGATGACAGTTTTCTGCTAAAAACTGTAATAACAGATATGTGTCTGTCAAAAGAAGTAGTGACAAAGTAAAGAGATTGGGACAATTTATTCTCAGTAAACCTTTTGTTATGATGAGAAAAGCCAGCAGACTAATATTATATTGAGAACAGGTATTGATACTAGATATCTTTTATTTTTAAAAACCTTCTATGATAAGGGGAAAGTGCTATTTGACTTCTTTGATATGCAATATTGTTTCATTTTCTTTTCAGGCTTGTGATTTATATATCATTTCTATACCATTCATGTACATATAGTGCAGACACAAAAAATGTGTTCATGTACTTACACACATTAATACCTATATGCATGTAAATGCGTGCAAGGTAAGGGATATATAGGATTCATTACTAGATGCACTAATTGAAGGCTCATTGAAAGTCAGACCTTTTGTTTACTAGTTAACATAGTTGATTTTAATATAAAGATATTGTGAAGCCTTAAAATATTTACTCACCATCTGTTAGTGTAGAAAGTTTTCTCTATTCTTTAAACTCAAAAAGGCAATTTCATCTTCTAATGCCATTTAAGAAAATTACCCTAAAGCAGTTTCCACAATCAGAAAGAAAGCAACAAACTAATTGCATAAACATTATCTTTTTTTTGTCAGGTAATCAGTTACTATACCATAAACTATAGAGAGAATCTTTCACCCTTACATGAATTCCTCTCAAGGTATCTATTTTAACAACAGAATAAAATTAGAAATCTGCTTACTTAAGAAGATAGGGAGGAACTCAGTGTCAACATAAAACCACAGTGAAACATAAATGAAGAAATTTTAACCAACAAATTTTGTGTGAACCATCTGCTCACAGAATGTAGCATGAAATTGGCAATGTTAGGTGAAGCAGTACTCCCAATTTATGTTCTACTTGATGCAACTTCAACACCAGTTTATATTCACTGTTGTGCTTATGGTCTTCATTTTGCAAGAAGAACACAAAGATTCATCTGGGTCTGTAACAGGTAGAAGATGACTAAGAAAATGCAGAATAACAGGCGAAATGAATCTTGATGCCTCTCAGCATTTCTTTTCTGCTGCCAGTAATCAGAGGCGTAGGGACTTCCCAAGACAGAGATTGTTTCTTCATGTTACTAGCTTTTTTTCCATGAATTCATCTAATTGCTTTCTTAAATTCACATAAACTTTCAGGATTATAAGTGCTGCAGCTTAATTATGTGCTGTTTATTCTGAATTTGCCATCCTATCAGCTTCTCAGAAGCCCCTTCATGTTTTGCCTTATGATAAACAGTGAATAACCATTCCCTGTTCACTAAAATTATGTCACTTCTGCGTCCTGACATGTCTTCTACCCTCCTCAATCGTTCAGCACACTAAATTAGCAAAATTGTGTGCTAAGAGGACTTGAATACTTTGAAGTCTTAAAACTAACATTCACTGACTGCTTAATTAGATAATCTTTTAAAGTGGGAAGTATTTGCACTGCTTCTCTGGAAGAAACGTGTTTTTCTGGGTTGTTGTCTAAGAGGATGTATCTTTTTTCTTGGAGCTGTGCTTGAGGATCAAACTTCTGAGCAAACTGATGGCAAAGACAATTAATAGCACCACAGCGTGGTTATGATTCAAAGTGTATAAGGCAGACCTCAGCTCGTTTATACAGCACATGTGTATGTGAGGACTGTCAAAAGCACTCCTTTAGAAAGAGAACAGGTTGTGCAGATTTAGCAGGTGAAAGCTCCTCTGTAACAGGCGTCCTTCAGGCATAAACCAGCCAGCGATTCAAACAAACCATTCTCCTCCTCCGCAAAGTGAATCATATCACAGAGCTGGTATTTGGGCACCGCTAGTTGAAATGCGTCTGTTTTTCCAGCCTAATCTGTCAAAGTCAATGCGATGGTAGCATTCACAGCCCGGAGCCAGCACAAAATGGTGAGAACAAAAGAATGTGTTCTCCCTACCAACCAAAACAAAACACAAACAAACAAACAAAAAACTGTTACTCATTAGGCTGATGCATGATTCCTAGCTTAAAAAAAAAAAGGTTTTACTTCAATTTTCATTGCTGAACTCTGACATGGACTGTCATGTACAATTACAGTCTGTAGGTGTTTGACTGAGCATTATTTCTTTCTGCAAAAACAGAAAACACTTACTACCTCCATTGGCCAGACTCTGAACGGGTTTTGTGGCTTCTCATTATTTCTCCTTTTTTAATACACAACTCCAACTTAAATGTATTTATGAGGAAAATCTTCTGTTGCATTGATTTATCTGCAAACAGGCTCAGGCTAAACCCTTGACCAGAGCTGACACAGTATGGAAGTGGTTAAACTTCCGCTCTTATTCGGGTCTGTGGCAGAACATAATATTGAATTACCAGCTTCGAAGAGCAGAAGCAGAAGGCAAAATCCTTATTCCCTGAACTTCTCGGGACTGGGGCCTCGTGGGCATCATGGAAAAGATGTGCCCTGAACTCCAGTCAGCAAATTGAAGTTGTTTCCTTCAGGCTCTGCTTTGAGTCAGTTGGTGTGAGCGGAGGGTGAAGCTGTAATACTAAAACACTATTCACTTCACCTTCGAAGAATTAACAATTATTCAAACTTCAACATTAAGCTTAAGAGTAGTCCTTTAGCACATATGGGGCCCAAGTCAGCAGTGTGCCCATCAATCTGACATTAGACCTACTCCATTTAAATTAGTGGGGTTACTGGCAGATGGCAGTCTGCGTACAGTAAAGCTCAGGAATGAATAGGTATTGGATTAACACTTCTAGACATGTTCATATGAATATTGGCAACACTTTAATTTGTAAAACTGACCTGAAATTTCAAAAGAACTTCCAGCTCTAGTTTATCAAACATGTAGCCTTTTATACATTGATTTTCTGTTGATTTCTAATGCTCTGCAGCTTTCTTTTTTATACATGTGCAAAACTGTAATCATCAACTATACTAGGTCTGTCCTTCTTTGAGTTCCTCTGATATCTAAATTTCTATGCCTTGCTCTCAGCTTAGTAAAAATGTAACTTTTAAAGGACTGACCTTTTAAAAGCGTTATCTGTGCCTGGCTTGGTCTTATTTCGTCTGCTCTTTGCATCACAGTAGAAGAAACAAGAGCCTCACAGTTGCAGGAGGCTCTCAGACATGATGACTACATCCCTACCAATAAACCGGGCAGATCCAGACCCTGTTCTCTGGCCCTGGGAGCTGAAGCATGCTGTCATAACATGGCCACATGCATTTATTAAACTCTCCTGGCCTCTAAAATAGAGAGGCCGCATCCAAACCGCCTTGCTGATGGTCCCTGGCCCAGGCTAACTCCTGAACCAGGACCAGGAATAGTACGAGAGGCTTTCAGTAAGCCCAAGCCAAAACCATGCCAAGGACAGCTCTAACAACTTAATGACAGAAACAAGGATGTTCGGGGCCAAGGCAAGACCTCTGGCACTGCTAATCTGTTAGTATAGACACTGCAAAGGGATACTGCTAATTGCCTAGGAGAGTTAGGAGATTCTTGGCCATACCCCACAGCCAACACTAACACAAGTAGCTCCTGGGAGTCCTGTGCTGGGAACCCAGGGATTCCTCTGCCCTCAGCATGCTGCACCCTTAATCCCACCTCAACTGTCGTTATACACTCTTTTAAGGAGCGTAAAACAGCATCACAGCCTCGCTACTGTCCCGTTTTATTTCTTGGTGGGACTTACTGCTCCTTCCCCTTTCCTCCACAGTGTCCCCCATCCCACACCATTACCTGCAGTCCTGTTCCAGAGCCTAAAAATTTAGGCTAACAGGGCCCTAACGCTGTAAAAAGATGAACAAGGCTGAGCATGTTCACAGTATAGGAACACGTGTCCCGCTGAAGCCAAGAAGAGCTACAGGAAAACAACCAAAGAAAGAATTCACTCCAGCAAGATTTGGATCTGCAGCATACTCTATTATGGCAACATCATGAGATTATGTTACTAACAGTGCCTGAAATATCTGCTGCTGAAAGATAGATTCATATTAACAGCATGTGCTGTTTGTTGGGAGCATTGTGATAAAAACAACTATCATATTGCTAGAAGTTTGATGCTTTATAAAGGCTATGTGTCATGCAGCCGTCTTATATCATCAGTGGGAGAGACTGAAATGATACTTCTTGGCTTCAGAGAGGAGAGTCTAGCACTTATACTGGAAAAGTTACAAAGTCCCAGCACTTCTCAATGTAATATCTACTTTTTTCTTTTCAGTTTGTTTCTTCCCCTGTCTGCTGGTGACACCTGTCCTTTACCAGTTCACAAGGCCACTCCTGATGAGGTCAGGGTGGGTGAATCCACCATTACTATCCCTTAGGTGCATCACAAGCCTTGCCAAGTGCTTGAGGTATCCCCATAGCCCCCCACTGCTCCTTCCATGCAGCTGGGGGACATCACCCCTTGAGCCTTACAGCACAGTTTGCACCCAGTCACTTCAGAGGGGCAGCACCTCCCGGGGGGGAAGCTGCCTATGGGCGCCAATGGGTACGACTCTCCAACCCAGTAAGCAGGGCGTTTGTGTGAAATAAAGGTGTCCTGTCCACTGATCGTAAACTTCAGCAAAAAACACTACAACAGCCCACGGAAGAGCAAGGTGCACCATCTTCTTTCTCTCTCCTTCTTTAATCTTTTCTGGCTGAATCCAGAATTTTTTTCTGCCTCTAGGAGCAGTTCCCAAATCAAGGAGAAGTATGGCTTTCCCCTCTTTTTCTCTTTTCCCAAACAGCCTGGTTGGCAGGACATTTTCAAGGGTTGGTGATGTAGGATCCCCTCTGAAGGAGGTAGGCATGAAGAACTCATCCCTCACAGACTGGGTAACTACTCTCATTGCTCATAAATAAGGAAAGCCAGGTAGCACCGCTTTTATTGTGTATTCTTTAGTTGAACTGGTCATGATAACTGTGGTTTTTGTGGCAGCTTATGGCCAGATTTTTTTGAGCATGCCGATGGGATCAAGCATGTCCCCTTGGCCAGAGAATCACAGCCAGGCTTCAGCAGAAGGGCTTCCCTGTGTTACTGCAGCATCTGCAGGATGAGAAATGTAGGTGCATAGGAGCTTGATGTGTAAAAGCCAGGACAAATACTTACCCACTAGTGTTAGACACCCAACTATTTCAGAAGTGGCTTTGAGGTTGACACTCTTAAACTCAGCTCCTTACTTTCTGGCAAGGCTCACCCTAGTGGCCCAAGTTCTTTTATAGTTCTGGCCAAATTTATATAAACGGGGCAACACTTCCTTTACCTTATTTAGAGTAATGATCAGGTGAGGGACTGGATATTTAGCTAAGAAATGTTTCAGGCAAGTCTAATTTTGGCTACTGCAAGATTTCCCCACATTAAAGAAAATCTTTCTCCTTTCTACTAAGATTTATCATATTGACATTTATTTTGGCAGTAATAAATAATAATTCTAGCCTCATGACTAAATTATTTTGTTTGCTATTCTAGCAGTTTGCTCACAGGATTATCAAGTAGCTTTTTTTTTTGTCATACAGTAAATCACTTCTCCGAGGGTGACCATTTTAGGATTATCTTCTCCATAAGAACAGGGCAGATGTAAAGCTTAACTCTCTTCAATGACTCCAGTTAGTTTTGGATCAAGAACCAACGGTCCTTACAGCAGTCTGATCAGGGAGACATTCTACTGAGATAAGTGCTTTCAAATTAAGTGTTCTCCCAAAGACCGAAAAGAAGTGCCCAGTAATTTTCTTCAGAACTACCCAAAAGCTGCCATTGGCAATGGAAAGCAGCAAAATGGAGCACTTGCCCAGAATAAACCAGAACTGCCTAATCCCCAAAAATCCAGACATTTTTGGTTCCATTAGTCAGGTCAGATACTTTCTTCTGTTCGGACACATCTCAGAACCTCGGTTCTGATTGTTGTTCTTTGCCACGCCACAGCTCTCTGCCATACGTGATTTCACGGTTCTTTTCCAGTAATTAACATAATACCAAAGGGCAAGGAGGGGTTGTGGCTGAAAATTAATGCTATAGTAAAGACCCATTAATCATGGCTTTCTACAAGCCAAATTAACTACAGAAGGTAGTGCTGATAACATGACAAAAATTAACTACGGAAAGCTGCTAAAAATATGTAAATACAGTCTACGCCTTTGGAATTTTTGCCTTAAAAAGATTTTAAAAGAACAAAACAATGATTTTGGTTATAGAAAACAACCTGTCAACTTTTTTTTCTATGCAGTATTAGAGACAGAAGATCAGCCCAACAAAATCTTAGTGGATTTTATTTTCTGTTTATTGGTTTCTAACCAGGATCTAATCTGTGAAGGAAAAAAAATGCTTTCATTTCTGATGTGAACCTGTTGCCTACAGATATGCATTTACTAATTAACAATTATTGACTGCTAGACCTATGAAGCTAGAGAAGGGAAAAAAACTCCAAAACTTTCCCAATATAATTAACTGCCCTATTTTTCAGTCTAAAATCATAATGTCCTTAACATTTGACAACAGCTTGTATCTTCTGAATAATGGAAAATTCCACTTTTTGGGTTCCATGCTTAAAAAAATGCTAAACACTTTTGACCATAATTCAGAAGTCACTGAAGTCAATGCAAAGACTTTGACTTTGGATCATGTTGCAACATCTTCCAGGAGAAGCATCTCTCTTCCTGAGGTGGAAGAAAGCAACTACCATGTAAATGAATGTGCTTATCTTCAAAAAGAAATAAGGCACAAAGGATCATTAGTTTGCAATTTTATGTTTACAAGAATTGCATATAGTAACTAAATAGACCAAATCATTTCATTGGGTGGAAGGTATAAACTGATTATCTCCCAGGAAGCCAATTAACAGTTCCAAGGACTTTGTGTAGGATTCATCTGCAATAGCTTATGACATTTCAACGTCTAAGCCTGAACTAAACCCTAGGTTCCCTTTAGGGTCAAAGAGAGGAGCAGCCACCTCCAAGAAGCTGTTCATCTTATCCTACAATAGACACAGCAGTCAGGGCTATATGCTGGAGATGCCTAATTCTCTGTGTGGGAGCTGAAGTTGAATATTTCAATTTTTAGATACAACTTCAGGTCTATGCAGCTGGGCTTGGTGAGTCTCACTGTAAGAGTGAGCACTGGTCACTCTTACTGTAGATCTATAAAGCGTACAATAACATATCAGCCAAAAAACCACAGATCTGTGCTTTTCATTGACACACAAAGTGAACAAGAAACCCTGATTTAGCTCAAAACCTGAAAAACCGACTTGGATGCTCACTATTTTTATAGACTACTGTGGGGAAAACTATAAAGAAAAATACGGAAGAGAAAGGGGGGGAAATGGAGAAAAAGGCAAGATTTTCTACAGAACATATTTACTTTTGGAGAGAAACTTGGTAAAAGTCAATTCTCCACTGAAATTAATTTCATTATGCAAGAAAACAAACTTACTGGAAACATTTAACCAAAAATCCATTGTTCCTTCAACTCTTCAGACACATTAACTTAAAGCTAATTTCTTAAGTGAACCAAAACATTTTTTATAAAATTTCTTCAAATGTAAAAGAAAGTTTTGGCATGAAAGTTTCTGAAATCCAAAGCAGATACTCTCTGCATGTGTATGTGTGTGTGAGAGAGGGAGAGAGGGAGTCCATCTGCCTTATCAAAAATTATGCAAGAGATTCAAATCAGGCCCTGATATGTGAGGCAAAAACAGATGTTTCAACCCACAAAAAGCTTTTCATAAAATTTTTGAGGTTTTGTTTTTCTTCCAGTGCAAAAATGAAAACAAATAGTCATATTTTGAGATGGGGTGGGGGGTAAACAGAATCCACAAGAAAGGCTTTTTTTAGCCTGAATCACAGGCACTTAGATCCTCACGACCGCAGGGACAGTGAATGGTGGAGACAATCAACTGTCACTGGAACCAGTGCATCATTTAATGACACTTTTTGCCCAGGGTTATCATACACAAACAGTGACAAGAGGAGGAAGAGGAAGGGGGAAGCAGCCTGGCAGAGCCCGCCATGGCTCGCCCCGCTGGGAACGCAGAATGGCTCTCCTGCCCTCAGAAACATTCTTCTGGATTTACACTGGAGTAAATTAGAGAAGAATTCACTGCAATAATATAAAACTGTTTACAGCTTTAATAGGAAAGAAGGTTAAAAATACAAAGAGAACAGTGAAGCATCTTTTTCACATTACCATTGTTTTTAAAACTTTATCAGACTCAAATTTAGCTTTTAAATGTAGGTCAGAATCAGAACCAGGTTTCAAGTTCATCAACCCATCCATGTTTTGTGCTTTCTGCTACAAAGAGGGGTAAGTTTATTAAATCAAAGTTCATGGAGCTGGAATCTATAAAGCCAAACTTACATATCCTGGTTGTTGTTCAGTGTTGGTTTGTTTTGTGATGATTTAGAATCACCACGAGGCAAAACAGTGTCTGAAAAAAAACAATGGGGAAAAGGAAAAGAAAAAAAAAAAAGGAAAGAACTTCTCCATACACCCAAATGCTTCAGAAGAAATGTGTAGAAATTTATCTAACTCAGAAAAAGCTTATTAGTCCTTGGAGAAGGGAACACAAGTGCTATATGCCTGTAAAATTTGGAGGTGACTGAATAACCTCATGCTGGACCAAATACAGGCCCATTAAAATCGCTGGGAATCTCTCCATTGACTACAACAGGCTTTGGATCAGGTCTCTTTTCCTTTTTTAGGCAAGGGAACACAAGATGGGGTGAAATCCTATCCCCACTGAAGTCAATGGGAGTTTTGCCACTGACTTCATTTGGATGAGAATTTCACTCCTCCTCCATTATCAGAATATAAAGTGTGTTTTCCGGATCTAATCTGCTGGTTGTAAAAGACGACAGGAACAAAAAAACTGTAGCACCATCCAAAGCACAGAATACATCATGAAATGGCAATATTACCAAGTTTCCAAATGGCGTGAGATACTCAAAAGAAAAATGGCGATGGAACATGAAGCAGCACAAGTCCGTAGTAGAGACTAAATTACCCACATTAACCACCAATACTTCTTCATGTTGCAAATTGTGGCATACAAATTTTGTGGCATATCAAAAATCAGGAGTCAGATTTCTAAAAAGACTGACCTGCCTACCTAGTCCTCCTGGGATTTCTGGGGTTGGCACATAAGATCTCAGAGACAAAATGTTTGCATCTGATTTTCCATGCGTGATCTTCACTGTCCATGCCCAACTAAAAATAAATACATAAAATCCTCCAACCAAATCATTTTTTCCTGAAGTTGCTCTTAGATACGTAAAAAAGAAATACACTGAGTGGATGCCCATCCAATTTTGCCCATTGTTAGGTCTAGTGTGCTTTGGGGGTAGCAGTAGGGTTGTGTTTCTTTCAGTGCAGCCCTTGCAGTGGCTCATCACAGGGTCAACGTAGCTGTTGGTCCGGGGTGAGGGATGCAGGGAGCGGGGGAACATCTTTTGGCGCTCACCCCTCTTCAGCGTAACACTCTTGTGAAAACGCATCTCCAGGATGAACCCTGGCACCCTTAGGAATAAATGAGGGGGTGCCACAGTGCCTGTCCCGCAGGACACCTTCCTCCACCTCCCACATTGGTTTGGACCTGACCTTCACTGGGGGGCAACCTGGGGAACACTGGAAAGCGAAATGAACCATTTGAAATCTCTTGCAGTCCAGAGGCAGGCACACGAAAAAGGAAACAATAAGAAGTGCTGTCTTTTTCGGGATAGACTGCAGATCAGAGCCTGGAGACTGGGCCCCAGATGAGAGCGGCAGGATGCAGCTGACGATGTACTGACTCATGTATCCACTGACAAGTAGCAGTATTAAAACAGGGCGTAAAGATGCCACAACTCTGCGTGAGCGATTCGTCAGCCAAGGCAGACACCAGCGAGAGCGCGAGCGAAGCCAGCGGTTCCCGACTGGTGAGGCACGAGCCGAGAGCAGATGCGGGGCTGTGATGAGACCGGGGCCGTCTCTGTACCAGTGAGACAAAGGAGGGCTTTGGCTCTCCCCACCAAACTGTGCCCAGGAGAGGTGGTTGGCGCATGCCGGGGACCACGCTGGCAGTTTCAGAGAAGGGGTTCAGCGTGAACCGGGTGGTCTCAGCCCCCCCAAAGCCCTCCTGACCCCCTCCCAGGCCACCATCCCGCTGCTGCCATCACCACATTGAACGGTAACGCCCGAGGCTAAGGGCAAGAGAAGCCTAAATGAGGACAACACTAAGCATCCCTGAGGTGCAGAGCATGGAAAATCTCTGCAGGGAGAGTCAGATACAGCAAGTCTGGGAAACACTGAGTGAAATCAGGAGGAGAGCAGGGTGGAGAGGCCAAAACAAAACATGAGGCAAGACAGGAGGGATTTGAAGTCCAAGGGGTAGCTTGGGGACACACTACAAGGTGCGCTGAAAGCAGAATCCCTCTGAAGTGATTTCAGGAATCCAGAGCAAGCCCGGAGAGCCCCGAGGGTACGGTGGTGACTTTGCTGTGACATCTCCAAGCTCCAACAAGGGATGCCCGAGTGTCTGAGGGACAGAGGAGACTGCACAAGGATAAACTGGCGTGCACAGCAGTTTGCCAGTACCACTAACAGTGGATTGACAAATATGCAGGCCAGTCTGAAAGCTTTTTTCCCCCCACACTTTTTTCCTGGATGTGATTTTGGCAGCTGGTTCCCTGGTAATCAGATCTCTTAGTCACTGTCTGTCACTATTAAGCCAGTGTTTGCTCACGCTGTAATTGCATCCCATATGTAAAGTTACTTCTAAAAGCTGCGTTTGATAATTGCTTTTTCTTCTTTGTATCGGGCAATCATTAAAGACACAGGCACAAGCAAAACAATAGACTGTTAGGATTTCTTTCTGACGCACTCGCGTGGATGTGATCCAGTTGGCCATTCACAGTATTTTAAAGACAGTGTATATTTACCCACCCAGCTCAGCTCCAAGGTAAGCACCTACACTCATTGCTAGAGTGCTGACAGGCTTTATTTACTTTTGCTGTAATGAAGTGAATTCTGCCACAAAAACGACCTTTGTTAACTGCAGGGGTATGCGCAGGAGAAAGATTGACACCGCAGAGGTGGACTGTGGATCACAGGAATCTGCTACAGGGATCATGATATGGCAGCAAAAAGCAGCGGGGGGGTGGGGGAAATCACTTTAATTCCATGCTAAAAATAGTAATGCTTTGGGTTAAACATAGCAGTATTGCCTCCGCACATGGTTTGGTAAGAACCCTACGCAACATATCCAGCTCTGGAATTCACATTTTAAAACAGACCAAAAGTCAGAAAGGTTCTGGAAAACAAATCTTCTAACAAGAGATGTAAAGAGTTCAATCACTTTAGGCCCTCAAAGAAACAGAGAGCAGGTTTTAAAGCTTCTGAAGTGGAGAGACATGATACAAGCAACCCCTTAACTGTATCAGAGAAAGGTCCTACAAGATCAGTTGGCTGAAAGTGCAAAGTAGAAAAATGTAAACTGAAAATAGGACACAAATTCCTTACAGCGAGAGAGTAATTAATCACTGGAACATATTACCGAGGGAAGTGGTAAATTCATCATCTCTTGGAGCCTTTAAATGTAGATTGGATGTTTAAGTGGCATGCTCTAGTAGTTCAACAGCAAGTTAGCAGCCACAGTATCATTCACTTGTCTAAGAGTAAAATAATTTCAGTTCCCCACCCAGCAAAACTGCTGCCTGGGTTGAGGTGGCCCTTGTCACACAGTAGGTCAGACATACCGGGACAGTGACCTCTTTCAAAATCTATGAACACCAAATCTCATTAACCTGCGATCATTTAAATTGCTTTGTTTGTCAATTCATCCTTAACTTCGTTATGCACCTTTAATATGGTACAGTTATGCTGCGGGTAAAGTTTGCAGGTAAAAAGAAACTAGAAGAGAAAATGTGTATGTGCAGGCAGCAGAGTTAATTTGCAACAACAATTCGAACTCTGGATTGTTGTACCTCCTGAGCACCAGTTACTCGGTCTTAGCACTTCAGTAATTAATTATAGGAAGTTTTTGCTTACTTTATTTCTTAAAGCTATGAATCATTTGTTGGTGAATTCATAAATCTCACTGCTTCAGTTGGTAGAGTACAAAGGCTTCTGTACTTTGTTAATCAGAAAGACCCAACAGGCTTAACAGAGACATCTTAAATTTAGCTTTCCCCAGTTGACTGAGTACATTGCCTTAAATGGGAATTTTCAATCTGTGGAGCTGCAGTCCCTATTGACCATACCAGAAGAAAGTAATTTTATAATGGAAGTATTGCTGGATAATATTATAAGATAAATCAGATAAATAAGTTAACTCAGATCTCTGATAGCTCATGACTGAGTTTTGAGATTTCAGAAATGCAAGGTCCTGAACGTTGATGGGTCAACAAAATGAGCAAGGTCCAAAGGAAGTTTTTGAGGAGAGAGAGTAGAAGGCTGTCAGCCACCAGAAACACCAAAGAAAAAAAGGGAATGGCAAAACAGCTGCCTGCTGAAGGGAAACAAATCCATGAGGTATTTGTATGTGATAATTCTTTATGAAGGATAAAGGTGAATTGAATTCTGAACAGTAAAATAGTACTTCATTAGGAACTGCAGGCGACAACCAGTTTCTATTTATTTCATGCAGGCAAACACAGTACAGTCCAAGATAACAAAAATACTTGGAGATTTCCAAAGAGACATATTCTGACATTGGGAAAATTATAAGAGAAATTTGCTAATAGGAAAAATGTAGACAAAAAATATGAAAGACAATGGAGAGTTCTTCAAGAACTTGTTAGATGACCAGAGAGCATATGATCAACAAAAACGACAACATTGTCTGAAAGCTTATCTTGTTTCAGTGGTATACTGAATGTTTAGAATTTCAAGAAATGGGAAAAGATATGAAACCCAAACCAAATCTTACAGATTAGCAGCTGTAAAGAGTAGGTGTGGAAACCGTCATGGTTGGCAAAAGTAGTTGTCAGAAGAAATTTAAATATGTTGAGATTAAAGAAAACGAAGGCAGATTTCTCAGCAACAAAGGCAAAATTCTTCATAGCAATAATGAAAACAAAGAAAAAAATTAATAATTGTCTGTCTTCTGTTTGACCATGATGTTTTTTAATCACCAGAGTATGATTAGGCAATTTTTATTTCAAAGAGGGAAAAAATGGTCCAAAAGAAGAAGTTAGATAATATCTACTAAGGATGTACATTTTAAAACCGTCAGCCTGGATAACTTGAACCCAGGAGTCACAAAGGATTTGCCTAAAGAAATCCCTGCTGACTTGTTTCTTATTTTTACTAAATCCCAGAACACCAAAGAACACCAGATGACATCTGACAACATCAGATCAGCGATCACCTTGTGCAAACATTTGAGGGGCAAACTGTACCTACCAGAGTTACAATACTGATTATCCTGACATCACCCTCAAATAAAAGAATAAAAAAAACCACATATGGAATTTAACTGATAACAAAATAAAGGACAATAATATAATGAATACCAGACAACATGAAATGCTTTATGGAAAATAGCATTGCTTAAACAAACTTGAGTTCATTCTCTAAGAAGTTTTTTTTGGATATATGTAACTGTGTAGATGTAATAAAATTTCATAGGGTGTTTGACCTGGTGCCACATAACATTCTGATAAAAAAATGAGCAGTATAGAGTACTAAGAAACTCCATACAAAATTAATTGAGAGTTATCTAACTGATATACCTCAAAATATTTGCAAGCAATGTCACTAAATAGGGCTATTTCTAGGAGAGTCACAAAATGATGGCTATAAACCTGAGACACCATACTGTCCTCAAGTATTTGAAAGGAAATATAAAATTACTGCGGATAATTTCTGTGGATGATGTAAAGACAGTTGGAATGGTAGACAAAAGTGGGGAGAGGACAACCAGAGTGAACTGAACAGCTAGGTAATCTGGGTCTACTCAAAGAAAAGGCTTTTCATAAATTCATATGTCTAAGGGCTGTTCCTGTAAAACAGGAATGGTCTTCTGGAAAGCAGCAGTTCTGAGGCATATTTAAATGCCAGAATGAGCCAGGCTGAGGTCCCAGCATAAAGCTATGGGAAAAAATGCTTCGGCAGCCCTGGAAGATCTGTTAAGGTGTTGTTTTCTAAGATTAAACTCCTATATCTTTGGTGGGACCAAAGCCACGACACTGCATAAAATTCTGACATTTTTAAAGAACGCTGCACTACCCCTTTCCCCACTCCTCCCATGCCCAACAGGCACAGGAAGAGACAGAAGATCCCTACTGCACCATCAATATAGTATTAAAGATCATTACATTATTGGTAATTTGATGATAGTATACTGCAACCTCATGAGAATCAAGTAATGGATTTCAAAAGTGACCTTTAATCTCCCAGAATACACAAGGACAACTGTTGCCAATAGCCAAAAAAAAAAAAAAAAAAAAAGAAAAGAAAAACAACCTGTTAAAGATTTAATTGATTTTAATGCTTAGATAGAACGAACTGAAGAATCAACACATGAAAAAGGTAAAAAACCGCCTGAAAGTAAAGTTCAGAGCTTTACTGCGCTTTTACTGCCGGTCATGACTTTTGGGCTCGGAAAGGGGTTAACTGAGTTATACATAAAGAGGCCAAACTAGATGATCTCATGGTCTCTACTGACTTTAAACACTATGGAAAAGGACTTTGTGATTGGAATGAGATGTTCTCAGATGGGTAATCCCAAATTGAGGCATTAAAAACACATCACTGGAGAGGTTCTAATAAGCACATGAAAAGCTGCTGAATTTAAACTTTTGTGACTTCAAAATTACTGATCCAAATTTCTTAGATTTTTGTCAGTTTATATTATATTCCCTTTGAGGCAGGATTATTTCTTGCCTATCTATAAAATACCTCATGCTGAAGCTACTTGGAAATTTCCTTTCTCACCATGGAAAATTTTGACTTTTCATCAAAAAATGAAAAATGAAAAAAATTCCATTGCCAGCCAAAATGCTATTTTTCAGGGGAAACTTCTTCCCAAGAGTGACTATTTTTTCACCAAAATCAATTACTCTGTCAAAAGCAAAACTTTCATCCAAGAACAATTTCGACAAAATTTTCAACCCACCACATCTACAATACTGGTGGTGCTATAAATAAACAGACCAAAACACATACATTTTAATCAGTTACATGCCAGATAAAATAAATGATTCCTTCACTTTCCCCTGAAGCTTATTAAATTTGATCTGTGTGGGATGTTTTTTAAAGAAAGAAAAGGTTATCTCTGGTTTGTATTCTGTAGCTATGAAACTGGATCACCTTTTTATCTCCTGTCTCTCTACAGCGGTGATTGACATTTGGCCTTTAGCTTAATCTTTAAAAAAAAAAAAGTAAATGTGATTTGTTTCCTACACATAGAAAAGCTAAATAATCTAAGTGTGGACATCTCAGCTGTGATATCTCACCACTGTTGATGGAGCAGTGGGTTTCCTGGGGAGCAGGAAGGAGATTTGAGGTTGTATCCCATGCCATGTGGATGGCCACACAACTTGGTGCCAACCAGAGGCTACCCTTGCAGAGACTGACATCAAATGCACCCACTGGGTCAGGTTTATTTCGTTTTATTATGAAATATACTGCAGGTTGAAGGTATCTAGAGTCACCTGCAGTATGGAAAGAACTGGGCTAAATTCCTCCATGCTAATTTCCAACTTTGATTTCTAATTATCTTGCTTTGACTTAATTGTGTCATAATTCATGTCATTTGCTCTATGGTCAGTCATTTCAGTTGCTCCTGAATGAGTAACACTTCTATTCCACAGATTATGAGTATATTTCATTGTATATCACCAGTGTATTTCCAGAACAAAGTGCTTGCAAACATAATTTTATTCCTGTTAAACAATACAGGCTATCTCATGACCTTTTCCTCTACATAACAAAAACCTTTTTAACTGAAAAGTGGCAAGAACTTCTCAGACAGCAGCTCCCTATCGTAAGGTCACACGTTTTAACTATGCAAGTGAAAATAAAGCACACAGGTGATGTGTAGCATAGTGCAGGGCACACAACCGTCACCTGTTAGAAGTCACTCAACCTTCATCCCTCCAAACCAGTCTGGATCCCATTTTTCCTTCCTACAGGAAAGAGGTCAGTGCCAGTCTAAAAGTGATAGACAAATTTTTCCAGGCTTCAAGACAAACCCACTAGAAAAAAGAATGAGAACCACATGTAGACAACTCAGAGAAAACATGCAGGAAGATAAAGTGCTGTTAGATCTCATTAGATAAGACTATTGCAGTTGGCTAGCAGAAAGGAGAAGAAATTAGGTTTTATCACTTCTTTAAGGAAAAGTAAGTAACAGTGCTGGTGGAAGCTGAAGGACTCAGAAAATCCGGTCACACTGCTCATCCCAACTGTTTTTCCAGGTGGTAATTTATTCTTCATGAAAGATGAGATCCTGAGGGCACTGACATCAGTATCCAAGGACTCTAAACAATGCACAGGACAGTGACAAGTGACACAGGAGGGTGAACAGTGCATGGCAATAAGTAACTTAAAGGTTTAGGACGTGGGATGGCAAAGCAAGAAGCCACGCTTGTAGCGATGCACCTGGTCAACCCCACTCCTTCCATGCTCCTTGGCCAACACTGTCTGGCTGTAGACGCAGCATACTCCCCTGAAATTCACACTGTCAGTGTAAATTCAGAGAAGAAAGCAATCCCAGTCACCAGCCATGAGCATTCAACAAGTAGGATTGGCTTGTCTCAGCTTTACCACCGATGTCAGTGCAAAGGCTTGGATAGACTTTTTCAAACCAACCCACATCTGCCCTTCACAAACAACTTTCACTGACAGCCACATCTCTCTGAAACAACACTTTTCTTGGCTTCTGTCAGGGACTGGTTTGCCTCAAGAGACCAGGATAAAGTCCTTAAAATCTTCTCTAGAGTTACTCACTCTACTGCCAGTTAACGTTCAGTACGAATTGCAGACCTCAAATTTCTGGATGAATCCAAAGACACAAAGTCAAAGTAAGGGGGGAAAAAAAGTGTTCTGGCAACCATCCAGTCACCAATGGAACTGGAGGAAACCCTATCATATGAATCATTTAAAAATAAGATCAGTCTGGACACAGCACTGGAAAATGTACCGTGGGGAACAGACTTGTATTGGCGGGGGAATGAGCAGGATGAGCTAATCCTGTAGGTCTCTTCCATCTCTAGTTTCTGAGGGCCCAGTCCTCAAGGGACCTTGCAGGTTGGGCTCATGCCATGTCAGATTGCTTCAAAGAGCATTAATACAAGAACTACGATAAAGCTAAGACCGCATTATCACAGATTTACTGTTCAACTTGACACAGCAAGCACCTTTGCAAAGGTCTCCCAGGCAATAAGACCTGGTCTAAAAGGTCAGAGTAATTTTGAAAACACTTGTTGAAGGGTATTTGAGAAAGCATCTCTTCTTTGACCAGGCAGAGACTCAAGGCTCAAAATCCCTATCTGATACCGTGCCTGTTTGGAGCTGGGATTTTGGTTCAATGTATCATTAGAGACAAGGCCCAGCTGTGAAGCTTGGAGCTGGAGTCTGTCTACTATGGTATCTGTTTACATCCAGAAATTTGGTTTGGGACGTTATCTAGTCAGAATATACTGGCAACCTGCCTCATCCTATTCAAAACAAATGCCCTGGATATTGCTAAATCCAAACATCAATAAGAAATCTTTTTGGGAGAAGATGATGGAGTAGAAAAAGACTCTAAGCCTTCTTTCCAGTCACCACTTCAATAAACTTAAGTGTCAAGGGATTGCTGCAATCAGTATCAAAACCTCAGATCCACTCATTTTCAACTCCCTGTATATAAATTTGACTGGAGAGGTGAGAACAGGTTTTTATCTACAAAGGCCATGAATTGAGTCAGGAGATGTGAGTTTTGTGTCTGGTTCTAGTCATCACTCACTTTCTCTCCCAGCTCCTTAACTTCTTTTTGCAATGGCTATAAAGGAAGAAATAGTGTCTACTTTTTGCAAAATGCTTTTGAATTCTCAACTAACTGGTGGTTTAGCAAAGTGGAGTGTGAGTGGTGCTAGCGAGGAGGAAGGAGAGGAACTGTTGAGGGTGGTGCAAGTGGGTAATGGGACAAAACTAGCAAAGGGATATTTTAGGCTGGAAATCAGGAAAAAATTAACAATGAAGCCCATTAGACTGTGGAATAGGCTCCCAGAGGGAACTGCTGGCAGCCCCACCACTTGAGTCATTTCAAATAAGACTGGACAAAGCACTAGAAAATACACTGTAGGGAACAGCCCTGGGCTGACCTTCAGGGAGCGGAGGGAAGGAAGGGGGGGAAATGGACTCTGTGACCTAACGGGTCTTTTCCATCCCTAACTTCTATGAATCTATTACTGGCTAGTGAAAAATGTGATGTAAGGGCAGCCTGCAGTGATTGGCAGACTAAATGAAGGTCAGGAATAATTTTTTGGATGCCTTGAGCATAGTGCGTGTCCCAAGCACTGACCACACTCACTCGGCATGTTTAGCCACCTGGCAGCTCCGCTGTAGCCAACCCAAATAGTTCATATAAAATTGAAGCGAAATAGCAAACAACCATCGTTCTCAGAAATGTTCACTTTTCCTGGGATTTCTTTTTCTCTCTTTTTATTTTTTTTTCAGACAGTCCAAAAACAAGTGATTGAGTTGAGGTACTTGCTGAGTGAACTCAGCCTGGTCAAGGCTGACTGGTGTCTGGTGGAACCATCGTGTGAAACAAATAAGCAATTTTTAAGAGGAAAGTCCAACGGCTGTATTTGAATACCAGCTCAGGCTACTTTTAGGGCAGGAGACTGCTCCTTGGGCTGATAGACCACTGTAAACATGGGCTAAAAAATCACACTTGTCCCCCTGTAGACAGACATGCATCATCCTAAGCTATCCATGTTCCCTCCTCAGTGTCTTCTTTTCACAGAGCCCTTGGAAATAAAACTGTGTGTTGCAAGCACCTGGAAAGCCCTGACTAGATCTCATTCCCCTACACTGCCAAAAATACTCTGTCTCCCATGATTACCAGCACTCTCTTGTTCTTGGGGCCAGAGTTTGGTTTACTGATTCATATGTGCTAGTTTTGTGTGTTTTGCTGGTGCACTTGGATTGCCATTCCTGATCTTGCCTTGGCCTCTTGCAGGTTTGTCCGCTGGAACGAAGCAAGATGAGTGTTGGGTGTTGCTAATGAAGAGAGCACTCTAACTGGCAAAGGATCTTGGTAAGGCACCAGGGGAATAAGAGATGAAAAAACCATGGGCAAGAGGAGGTGGGGGAAGTGGAATCAGCCAATAAAAAACAAGGAGGTATGATTAACTGGGGTAAGTGGAGGGGAAGGAGCAGATAATTGCCAATGAAAGGAAAACCTAGTGAAGCAGTGCAAAAGCCAGAGGTGCAGAGTTAATGCACAAGTGGTCACTCACAGCTGAAATGCAGCTTTTCAGCTTGGGAGGATTTGCTTTGCCCTTACTTTGGAAGGCTGCCCAAATTTTATGCCAATTTTTATGAAGGCACCTTTATGGACTCTAAGCAGCAAAAGCTCACTGTAGCAGGAAGCACTTGGCACTCAGGGCATGACCTGGTGGACCTGTGTGATCCCTGTGAGCCAGCCCATCAGGCCCTTGGCTGTGCAGGGAGACAGGCATCACGAGGAACCAGAAACCCCAAGCTCTCTGCACAATCTGAGGACAACCAGAAATGTAGTCCCCGCTCCAATCCCCATCAAAAGCAAACACCGTAGCTGGCTCCACATCATCTCAGGAAGCTGAGGTCCTCAAATATCAACAGGGCAATGAACGTTGCTCCCTTTTTACTATACGCCATAAGGTGATTCCACTGAATTAGAGCCTTTTGAAAGTTCCCTTTTCAGTTACAAGAAGAAGGAAGCAGGGAAGAGGTCAGCTTTACTTTCCTCCTTTGCTTACCTGGCAACGTATCCACAGGTTTATTTTTCTTACCTGTGGTTTTATTTGTCAGTCCAAGTATATCAAATCAAACATAGGTTTTGGTCAGGACGGACCTTGAAGGGAAAATCATACTTTCTCTCAATATTTTGTAGATCAGAAGAAATTAAACAATGGCTGTAATTTCAGTGGTATAAGCCGCAAGTGATGTGGAAAGAGGGATCAGATGATGACAGACAAAATTAATTACGTGCAACAAGACCAATAGACCAGAGGCTGCTATGGGAAAGAATGAGCCAATTTGCACTGCAACCTACATGAAACAGAAAGCATACTCCGCAAATTTAGCAGTGGGAAAAAGCAACATTGCCTTTTCATAGATGGACTCTTCATAAAAAAATATATAAAGGGACAGTGTCCGAACCTTGTCTACCCCAGCCAATGTTTTTATTTTAACTATTTGCTTGTCAGAGAGGAGCCAAACCAACTGAAGTCCACATGAAGTCATGACCTAAAGTACATTTAGTCATTGCCTAAAATTAAAAATGTCAGATTGGATTCATACTGTTAGTCTGCTCAATTTACAAAAAGAAAAAAAAAAAGGAGATCTTTCAGAGTCCCTCCCAGGGACAGAGGATGAAGATTCCTGTTTTGGTTTGGACCCGTCTTTTATGCCTCTGACGTGCAGCAGTCTACAACCACACTGGTGGTTTTCAAGCATTTTTGACCTGGAGATCCCTAAAACTTTGCCATCAAAGGCATTGATTTCCAGAGGCATGGATTTCATATAGACAATATATATCTAACATGTGACCAATTGCAGTCTGCAGAGAGGAGGCTGAAAACCACAGTGCTTTACAGTGGTGAAAAACAGAAGCTGTCTCCCCACCAAAGCACACTTTTGGGGTGAGCCCACTCAAATACTGCAGTCACATTTATGGCTATTCCCAAGCTTGATCTTCTTTCTGTCAGTCAACATCACTGCCTTTGGCTCAGAAAGCAGCTTACACCTGCTTTCACACCAGACACGGCTGGACCATCCAAACTTAGGGCTCCAGGGAGCTCATTTGGCACCAGTCTTGGTCCTGTTATTAACTTTCCATGTAGTTCCAGCCAAATCACATCACCTCAATATCCCTCTCCACAGAGGCAAGGATATGATTTCTCCTTTTGCTTATATTTCTCATAGCTGCCACTGGCACCTGTAACAATCTTCTCTTCACAAAATGCTATGCCCTGAACCAAGGCTTCTCAAAAAAGGTTGGGCTTTTGGTGGAGAAGACCCTAGGTTCTGTTTCCACCAGCCCTCCCTTTGCACACACCTGCAGTTCGCTGCTCTTGAGCACAGCTCCCAAGCAAGGATCAAATGCTGTTTCTGTCAGGTCAAGTGCAAAATATAAGAGCAAACATGAATCTCTGTCTGCCCAAGACTTAACAAACAATTCAGTTTTAAATTTATTGAATATCAGAAGGGTGGAGGAAGAAATCACTTCCCATGATGTTCTCTTTCTACCTGAAGACGAGGCTCGTAGACATTTTGATAACAAAACTCCCCTTTTTCCTTCTCAATCAACTAAATGTAAGCCTCTTGCTCATCAGTGAACTATGCCGGAGCAGGCTGTTTTGCATTTGATAATGAATTGCATACCGTCTTTAGATAGAGATCTTTTGGACTCGTTTTTGGCATCTCTGAGGAAATATGCTCTCCACCTGCTGCTCTGTCCCATGCAAACACCATCCCCACAGCGCGCTTCGATGTGGCAGGCAGACCCTGCCACCTAGTGCATCCAGATGTGTACTGGCCCCACCGCATACCCAAACCAGCTGGACTGACCCCCACTCCTCACCCGGGATGACCTGACTTCTCCATAGCACCCTTTCCTTCAGTCGCTGAAGGAAACACACTGCCACCAGCAGCGGTTTTCCAGAGAGATGGACCTGTGCAAATATTCTCCCAAGACCTGGACTAGTTCTCAAAAAAAGCCATTTTGATTTTCTTTTCCATTTAGAAAATAACATGTCTGTATCTCTCTGTCAGTAATGAACCAGGTAAGCAGACACAGGAGCACGTTGTTTTGTTCTCCTAATACATTTTAAGTTATACCCTTTTGCTCTGGCTTGCTCAGTCCACCATCCAAAAGGAATAGTATTGTCTCGCTTTATGGTCTCTTCTTGCCCCCTTATTCTGTGGGGTTTGCTCTGTGTCATTAAGTGAATGGCCCTTCAGAAAGTAGTCAAGGCACTAACTTTGCTTCCAGTCATAGGTCAAGCAGCATGGCTAGTAAAAAAGGAGAGCATACAAAGCCATTGATTGTAGTAGAGGTTGTCAGCAAACAGAATTGGACTTAGGTGTCCACGTGTGGCCTGACCTCCCCCCGACAAGACTGAGCTTCTCCCTGCGTGTGTTATAGAAAACACACAGAAACCAACTTCCTCTGAACAATCAGGTCCGGGCCAATATCAGAGAGGGAACACCAAACTGGACACAAAGCATATGATGTATGACAAATTCTGTTTTATCAAAGCAAAATTCTCCTTTCTTTTTACAAGAACAGTTTATAAATCTTCCCTCCAGGTTTGAAAGTCTTAGTTATTCCGCACTTTCCCCCTCACAGAGCCAACAATCCCGTTTTCCGAGAGGACAACCATCAGCTTTTCACGCTCTACACTGAACAAATATCCACTTCTTTCCTCATCTCTCATCCCTGGGAGGAAGGTATTTGTCTTTCTCCACAGTAGCAATATAATATATTGCTTCAATGCTTCATTAGCTGTCTCGTCCAATTCATGTCAGCTTTTTCTCTTCTCTTCTCTTCTCTTCTGCCCTGTGTTTCTAACCTTGTGTCTAGAGAAAAGCCCTTCTTGCCATCCATTTTTCCAGCAGTCGACCAGCCTTGCCAAAACTTGCACTTTTCTTCTGCTCCATTTCTTTTTCTCCCACACTTCTGACGGTAAATAGATCCAAACTAGTAAAGCGGTGTACATTTTTCACAACTCTCATTGAAATGACTTCCCAAGAGCGTTGGTAGACTCTTCACCAGTTGTGTGGCTTGTGTTTAAGATCAGAGCCAAATCACAGCTGCAGGTGAGCAGGGCTGAGCCCCGAGCAGTGGGAAGGGGGGATCCACAAGCTGCCCTTCTCTGCAATGTCAGAAAAGAGGGGACGTCCTTCTGAGCCAAAGCACAGCTCAGTGGGATTGCAAGGGTAATACCCTGTTCCTGCCCCAAGGGAAGGGTTGGCACTTTTGATGGAGCCACAGCTGGAGTGGGAAGCAGCTCATGCATTGTCCTGATGTTCCTGGCAGCAGAAGCAGAAAGTACCGCTCCCCAGGTCTCCCCTCCATCCCCATGCCTGCCTGCAGCCCCCTCTCTCAAATCACTCCCACCTTCCACTCAGACCTCTCCCAAACAGTTCACCATTTCCATCCCCTCTCTGGAAACCATGATTTTTCTTCTCCGTGTCCTACCTGAAAAGCTTCTAACTGAAACAACCTGGCCCTGTGACCTCCTCCTGGATCCTCTTCCTACACCTGCCAAAAAACAACCTTAGTCACCTCCACATCATCTTGCAGTCCTCCATGATTTTTCCTAAGCCTGTTTGAGACTCACAGTCTCCAAAAGCCCACTGATCTCACACTTGCCTACTGGACTCCTCCTCTCCTGTCCCAGCATCCTCACCCTCATCTCCTGAAATCCCCTGGCCCCTTCCAGCCCTCCTCCTCTTATAACCCACTCTGCTGCTGCCCTGAAATGAAATTTTACCTACACTGCCAAAAAGCCCTCAGCTATCTCAGACCGTGATGGAAAACTTTCTTCAAGTACTCTCTCTCCCAGCTGCAGGAAATCCTGTGGGGGCTATTCATTGACCTCCATAATGAAATAGGTCAGATTAGATAACCACAATAAGCTTTCCTGGCCCTAAAGGCCTCTTGCAAAACAAATTGCATGATCTAGCACATGGAAGAACATGGATTAATAAGGACATTCAGGGAGTTCGAACCCCATGTTCCTAAAGCCTCTCAAACTACAGATGCCAGCAGCACGGTCTAATGTAGTATGTGAATCTGAACCTAAAGATCTAAAGAGGGAGGAAAACAAGCATAAGTGCAAAGGAACGATCTATGGAGCCCTAATAATACCAGCATTATACCCATGTCATTTGTTTTGTATTATTAGACAAGTTACATAGACATCCCGTATTCCCCAGTTTGAACTAGCAAAATGCCAACGGACAAGGAAAAAAAACACTGAAGTTTATTTTTGTAGGAATAATGCGATGACACATTTTCAGCAATATATACTATATCGTCAAGCCCTCATTAGACAAGCCAAATATTTTTGTGTAATTTCTGCAATAAAATATGAAAGCAGCAACATTCAGACAGAGAGGCTGGCTTTTGTTAAAGTGGGGCTCCAAGAATAACAGCTTGTGAATTACCAACACCATTGTTTGGAGGAAGAAAGTTGCTTGATATTAACAAATTCATTAAGCCAAAACTGACATGCCTGTTAAAGCAGCCATTAGCAGTCTCATTCTTTATGGACTTGTGTCCCAAACAACACCAATCATGGGTCTTGTGTCAAGTGCTCTGACAGAGTAACCTACAACCGCTGGGGCACAGATACGTTTTCCAGCAGATGTTAATGATGATTTATGACTCACATTTCTTCCGTGTACTATGGCACTCGTACAACTCATTTGTGCTACATGCTTGCAACAGTCGTTTCACCCATCCATAATAGTAGTGAAATCCAACTGCCTCTAAGGAAAAAAGCAAGCGAGGGTTGGAGCTGCTACAGTAGCAGGACACAGGTGTCTAGAATAGGGGATGAGGAAGACTTATCTGGTAAGGCCCACCTCGCTGGAGAGTCTTTCAGAGTCTTTCAGACTCTCCATAATTTATTCTCTGACCACCCAGCTGAAGTTACTGGCCTGGTGCACAACTGACCCTCAGAGCATGTCAACACTCTGTCCCTTTCTCAGGCAGGGAGCATGCACAGAGACAAGGGATGAGCCCAGACCTCAGAGCAGTCCAGGGCCTCAGCACATGGCAAACCTTTTTTCTTTCTCCAGTAGAAACTGCCAAGAGTATTTAGGGAGATGGATAGTAATTTGCCCAGGAGAAATTTGGCAAGGACACCAGTGTAAGCCTTCCAACCCCTCTGATAAACTTCATATGATATTACAGCTTTAGGTATGCAGTACCAGTGTCTGACTGCACGAGTGCAAGGTTTATTTATTTGTTGCTTGGTCTGTTGTTTTTTTCATCTGAAGGACAGTTTCTTCTTCTCCACAGCACTCCGTATCTTTGAGAGATTTGATCCCAGACAACGTGAGGAATAAAATGGCTTCCACAGAATCATCAAGGCAAATTACAGCAAAACGTGTGGGAATCTGTATTTGAAGGACCTACATTGATAAACTTTCATTTTCCTTGTAATCTCCTTTTCTAAAGGAAATGCTTTGGTCTTCTACCTCAGCTGAAACTCCCATTAGCACAGGGCACCTCCCTGTGTAAGGCAGTCATGTGAAACAATCAGATTTGGATCTGGAAGGTCATGAACTTGAGCGAACATCAAAATATGACACAGTAGAAATACTCTTCCCATCCCTTAAAAATTTGTAGGAACATTAACAGATAAAGAGCCATTAAGAGATCAAAGGTTTTACAGATGTGTCTAATGAAAGCAAACCCTTGAAGGCTCAGGTTCACCCAGATTTAGCCCAGTTCACCACGAAATATTTCTTGAACCTCAAATAAATACGTCTTAGACAAGGATCATGTTAATTTTCACCTTTCTACCTGTCCACTTCTCTCGGAAACGACATTTGATTGTCGAAAAGAGATCCCATGAGTATTGTAGAGATGTGCGACTCCCATCACAGATAACTGACATCCTACAACACCATTTAAGGAGCACTGTCATCTGGAAAATGTTTCTCCTCTGCAGTAGTTTATAACTTACATAGAAGAAAAATGTCAAGTTTGGAGTGACGGAGACTTTTAAGTAAGAAAGAAACTCAAGGTTCACTTTAATCCCTAGGTCCCTGGGAAACTCGGCTGCCAAATAACTGTCCTACCCAACAAAGAAAGCCAAAGAAGCCTTACTCCTACGTGTCACTGTCTTTTACCAGTCAAACAGAGCTAAGCTTTAGCTGGATTAAAGCAAAATGGTACAAACCGCCAGAGACACATTATCAAACAAACCCTTAGACAGCATGGAGACTACCATGGCAGGATCAGATAGGAAAGACAGATCAGTGTATTATGCTTTTGAGTAACCAAAGAGTAGTACGAAGTAGCAGCAAATCATCTGTGTTATTCCTCCACCCTCCTCGGGGAATGCGTGTCCTGATGAATCCAAATCTGCTTCTCCGGCAGATCTTTCAAACAGCCAGCGGAAAACCTGCTTCCCTCTTGCTCTGTCGCCAGTGACATAACCTGACACCACAGCTCCCGCTCCCCCAGCGTCCTGCCGTCACCCCCGTAGATAAGAAACAGGGACGGGACGCAGGTATCTGTCATACTAAGCCTGCCCTATGCCAATACCGCTTGACAACCGATGTGATGTGCCTGTGATCTGCATACAGGCTCTAGTCGCCACAAAAAATCAGCACTGTATTTACGACTTCTGCTCTTACTGTCGAAAGAACGACATTTGACCAAAGACCAAACCGCAGTAGCCATCATTAAAACCCCATTATATTATTTCAAGAAATGCTCTGTTGCAGCTGATAACAGACAGGAGATTAGATAATAAGCCACAGTCCCTTATGCTAAATGCCATTATACTGGCAAACACAGGAAAATATTGGCATGGAAAGAAGCTCATGCTACCACTGCCCCTTTATTGCACTTGTACTGTGTGTTCATTAAGGCTTATGGCACACAGGACGTTTGCTCTAGGATGCCTCACTAGCATAAACTCCTGCAAATTAACACTATCAGTTACAGTCATACCAGAAAACAAATGAGCAAATTAACTGCATAATAGGGAAGCTTGTTATGAAAGGACTGAAGATGATGCTCTAGAACTTCTCAAGGGCATATGATTTGTAGCATCGAGCTGAAACAGCCCCAGAAAATTCTGTTATTTGAAAATGTGGGTAGAGTTTCTGGTTTGTCTCCCACTTTACTGAATCCCTTCATTTACTCACTCTCTGCTTTTGGTCCCACATGTAGCCGCTGAGTTCTGGCACCCTGTCCATGTCTCCCCATCCTGGGAATACCGACCCCATTGGTTCTGGAATCAGAATGACCACACCACACTTATAACATTTCCAGACAGACATAAATACACAGATTAGTCTTTTCTGCATTTTTCCTCATAAAAACAACAGCAGCTTCGAAGCTCATTGGCACAAGCACTGAGATTAAGTATTGCAACCTGCTATTGTTGGCAGGGTTGCTCTGGCTTCTTCTGCTTTCCCCACCTCCTTGTAATCCTCTCTCCTCTTGGAGAGTAGTTAAATGCTGTGTCCATTCATGTCACCACGGAGTAGTCTTGGCAGATGCATGCCCCAAGGCTGGGATGTTTTTACGAGAACCGTTTTCATATTTCACTGTTTGCCTGGCTGATCCTTTATCTGTTCTAGCAGTTATACAACTAAACATACTGAACCCTCTGTCAGATGATTACATATTCCATGCTGAATTGCAGGATATGGAAATACTGCCAAAGGCAGTCCTGGTCTAACTCTGTCGACTTCAGTGCACAGCTAAGAATTAATTCAGCCCTTAAACTGCTTCACATTGGTCTTCGAGAATAAATAGAAGCAAATCATCAGAAATATGTCTTGCATTTTGTGCATCCATGTCTTTCTAGACCCAAAGGCTCCTGGGGATGCCCTCTAGCTCTGAGTGACAGGCTTGTATACACTTCCCCTCGGCATATTTGGGATGCTAGAATGCCCCAGTTGAATCTAGAAGCAATGGCTGTCAGGCTCCTAATGAAAAAGGGAAGATGACAGCGGATGGAGCCCTTCCCTCCACTCCTGACTGTTGACCTGGCAGGTCCGAGAGGGAGGTAGAGGTAAGGGAGGCAGGAGCAGAGAGGAGCTTGTTTCCCTTCGCCACTTGACAGCAGCCTCCCCGCGCCGCCTGCTCCTGCTACACAGCAAGAGCTCTCCGTCCTGGCGGCCGCTGCCTGCAAACAGTCATTTGCTCCTTGTAGAAAAATTCAGGGGAATTTTCAGGTTGCTTTTAAACATCCCCAAGCCCAAGGAAAACATGGGATGTGTTTTTCTGCAGAAGTTTTCGTTACTTTTTTAAACTCATGATTCCCCAGAGACCTGTTTCAGGAGAAAAATGCTGATGTGATCTATTCCCGTATCATCCAGCTATTGCTACTGTATCAAGCCATTAATATAGCTTGAGGGTCTGGTTTGCACATGATCAGAAGTGAAGCAGAAGACAGATGATTACAGCAAAGAGTTCAGGAAGGGATTTTCTCCACAGGATAATCCTAAGAGAGAACGGACTTAAAGAAAGAAGGAAAAGCAAATTTACTGTTCATATATTTCAAAAAAAGCTATCCAAATGGTCTGTACCGTGGATTTCAGGGTGTTTTCAAAGAGTCTCTGAGCCCTCCTCAAATATTGCCACCTGAACATCTCCCAGCCATTTTAGTCAGATTTATTGTGCATTTACCTGCTGTTTTCAGTGCTGTTACTCTGGTTGGAGCTGCCCACATGCAACCAGCATTCTTTTGTATTTAATGCCAGGAAGGTGGTGGGGTTTTTTCATGTGTTTTGTCATGAGTGGCAGTCCCATCTCCTACCAGTGAACAAAACAACATAAAAAAGGCCAAAGCAAGGGAAAACACAATCATAAAAAGGTGGGTAGAAAAGGCAGAAAGGCACTTCAAAAGTATCACGGCAAGCAGCTGAACAATCGCCCTTAGCATCCCTGGGTGACTCACAAACTGAACTGTTGAAACAAAAGACAGGTCCTCCTAATATGAGTGTTTCAGTTACTCCATCCCCAAAGATTGGGGACCACAGAGTGGTTCCTCTCCGCAAATCATTTTTCCTCTGCTCATTTTTCCTCCCTCACTGTCGTGGCTTCTCTGGACCTTAATAATAATTTCTGTGCACAGCAGATTTAATGAGGACTGCATGTTGCTGGCTATTTCGTTTGCTGTAGCTATAATTAGACAGCTGACAAAGACTGGCTTGTTGCATGCTCTTTTTTTCTGTGATTACATATCATATTTGGTCTCTGTGCAAGACGAAAGATGATTTTTCTTCTTTGTCACTCTCCAAACTCCTCAAGGGAGTTGATAACTGTATTGGCTGCTTTCTGCCACTTACCTCACTACTAGTAATAAGACATTGTCATCATTACTAAGCTGATAAGTGTGTTGAAGTGACATGTTGAGGAATTCAGTCAGCCTTCTACCTACGCCAGCGCTTTTCTCCCTTTTTGCAGAAGTGTTGCCTTTTTGGGGAAAAAAAACTGATAAAAAATATCTTAATTTTGAAAATTTATGCTGTTTCTTTCATGGTAATAGTTGGTTGGATTGCACCTCCCAAAGCACTGTAATTTCCTCCTGTAGCAAAGGGAAGCAGTGCGAGGTGGGAACCTTGTGGCTGCGGCAGGACACAGAGATGGAGGTCAGGCCCATATGAGAAAGCGAGGACACGAGGGTGGCCTGAAATAGAACTTTCTGATGATGTTTTTCACCTGAAGTATTTCGTGGTCTTACTCAAATCTTTGCATTTTTTTATATGGAAGACCCAATCTTCTCACAAAGCTAGAGTATTTTAAGGAAAAAGGCAATGAAAATATTTTCAAACAGAACATGCTGGTAGAACATTTGTTAGTTCCCTAAAATAAATACATTATCTTTAGTAATCACTGACAGTAATGACTTAAACTCAGAAACAATCCAGAGCAGGTGTTTTGAGTGAGAAGACACCATTTTGAAGACAGTTATTTTCTAATCATAGTCCAGGACCATACCACCACCAACAGGCTCTGAAAACTATCTGTAGAAGTACATAAAGCCATTCTTCATCTTCAGTTAACTGAGAAGACCTAGCAGAGTACTATTACCAAGACAAATGAGTAAAACCATTTCCTGAAAAACAAATCCCAGTTTAAAAGACAAAATAAAACAAAACAAAACAAACCACAAAAATCCCCACAACAAATAAGCAAGAAAAGACTTTTTATGCTCAGTCTGTGAAATCTCCCAGTGAAGGCAATGGAAATTAGGCAAGTTTCTCCCCTAACAAAAAAGGCCCATAAATACAGAGAAAGGTCAGGTGACAGACACTTGCACTCCTCACAACGTGAAATTGCTGCAGATCACACCACACCTCCCAAACCAGAAAAAGGTGGAGTTTTCCTCCCAAGAGAAGCAGAAATCTTCTAAAAGCTTCCCACCCAGACGTATAGACTGAAAATGTAACATGACTGTGGACACTAGCCAGAAGTGGCATCATTAACACAAGGCTTTATTTCATGGCATCAGAAGGGCAGCAGAGGAATGGAAGTGAAGCCTCTGAGGAGATGCTTTTCAAAGAAAAGCTGCGTCGTAATTCCCCTATGACCCTCATAACTTAAACTGTTACAAACGTACTATCAGGTTGCTGCTGGAGAGCGAGCAACAAAAAGTGACTTATTCACCTTAGCAGCTGCCACCAGTTTCTACCTTTCTTCCTCTGTCAAGAATGCCCTGGCTGTTGCTTAGATGATAGCACACGCAAAGCCTTCCCACTGTCTCTCCCGCTTCCTTCCCCTGGTCTGTAATCCAGCACGGCCCAAGCACCTCGTAACGCTCAGAAATGAGACCCCCAGGGTACAATTCCTAGCACCTTCCCAGTCCCCCCAGCCGGCTGCCCCCACTTGCCTGTTGGGCAGACCTCCTTGCAAGTCAAGCGGGTTGGTAAAAATAGTTCTCCCTGTCTGCCCCACTTCTGATTCATGGTCCACTTAGGTAACGTCTCTTTCAGTTACATGGAATGGCTGGGGCCTCCTGGACCCCAGGGACATTACATCTTCATAAATAAGGAGATTTATTTACAGATATAAATCAAGACACAACGTTTAGAACATGCTACAGGGAAACAGTAAAATGCAAGGAGAAGGAAAAAAGAATAATCAAAAGTCGAGGATTCTGGCCAAATTCTTCTTAAAATAGCTCTTCCAAGACATAGTGAACATTGTATCAAACTCACACAGGATCTCTAGCCAGCATCTTGGCTTCTTTCATGACTCACTCGGGCTGGGGAGTAACAATTTCCTCCCTAGCCACCGACGAACATGGTTAGGACTAGGTAGACAGAGCTCAACCTGTTGTGATTGACCAGGTCCCTCTTTAGGGGAAATGAGGCGTTTCGTCGAAGGCTACCATGCATCGAAATGTCAGCATCAAGAAAATCACTCTCCTTCCCACGCGTGGCCCCGCAGACCCCCCCGACAGGGGCAGGCTCAGCCCGGCGGTGGGATCCTCACCTGCTGGTGTTAGCAGGCAGGCAAGCAATTAGAGAGCAGACACCTGTCCAGGATGTTGCTCATTGGATTAGTATCTTTGTCCCATGACATCTTCAAGCCTTTGAAGCATTTATATTCTAACTCTGTGCTGTCTAGGAGCGCGGGGCGGTCTGTCTGCGAACGCTCCTCACACTGGGGCAGCATTTCTTGACACAAATCACTCTGGTTCTGCACTAAAGCAGTGGTGCTAATAGGGGAAAGTCAGCCTTGTGTGGATAAACAAGAGGAAGCCCACTTCTTTCAATTGTTTCAAAGTGGGGAATGATGGAGTCCTGCTTCGGTCCCCTGCACAGAAGAAGGCTTTGCAGATTTTTCCTATAAACAATAAATAAACAGTCTATGTACCATGTTCTGTTTGGCAAGACGGTCACCATTTCAAAGAAATCAAATAATGATTTGGAAATTAAAAAAAAAATTCACAAGTCAGTTGCAGAGTCTCATCTAAATTATACTAAAGTTTAAAAGTGTTCCTCAGAACGAATGCCAAAGCAAAGTTTGAGTTTTCACTGTGATTTCTGAATACAGGCTGACGCAACTCCCTCAGAGGGCATTGGTAATATCTTGAGACTGGCCTCGGAGGTAATTAAAAATTAAACTGGACAATGACTGCCAAGACGTGGTAAACGCCCTTGCCAATTCCCTCGTCCTCTGTCCCCAACATTGGCAGCACAGGAACAAAGGCCTGGGCAGGACACTGCAGAGGTCATCATGTCTGTACTCCCGCGATTGCGCATGATCACACTCACAAATGCCAATTCTTCGTGTGCCCATCAGCTTAAAACCAAAACAACATAAAAAACAACCAAACAAAAAACATTTTAAATATATGTAAGCTAGACATTATCCTGAACTTCACCATGCCAGACCTCAGGGAGTCATGAATAACCCATGGGCATCCTAGCATCTTCATGTGTTCACCGTCATGGCCCCATCTTGCATGGGCTGAGAGCCAGGAGGACCCATGTGATTTTCAGCATAGTCTATGCTACATGATGATCTCGGGCACCTTCTCCATGCCACTGGCACTGCGCTGTCTGGGTGCCTTTGGGGATGTCAGAAGGTGTTGAACAAAAGGGAGGCAGACGAAAAAAAAGGGACATAAGGAAAGAAAGAAAGAAAGAGAGAAGGAAAGAAAGAAAGAAAGAAAGAAAGAAAGAAAGAAAGAAAGAAAGAAAGAAAGAAAGAAAGAAAGAAAGAAA